>CM051259.1:8376464-8536464 GCA_027921565.1 Artemia sinica | reverse complement strand
ACAAGTAAAGGAGGATACAGGTAGGAGCTTTTGAGGCCTTAATTTGGACTTTAAACTGATACACACAGGTATCGTTCATATGCCATTAAAGCTTTTCCATCTAATAAAATGCCAGCATTCTGCATGTTTAATTCATTTTTATACAAATTTAAAATGCCAGCTTCGTCTGGGTGGTTGCTAGTATTTATGACTACAATAAATAATTTGTAAAATTATACATTAAGTGAATTAATCATTTATATTCTTCATAATTTCGTACAAAATAATAGAAGCAGCTGATGTAACGTTCAGTGATTCAATGGACTCTTCTATTGGGTTCCCACCAATTGAAACAAGTAGCGAACACAACTCTTTGACTTCTTTTGGCAACCCTGAACCTTCATTACCTGGAAAAAACATATATTCATATATAAAAGCTTATCCACGAGGGAGGCGGGTAGGGGTTTGAAGATGGAGGAGATATTCTTTTTAGGTCTACATTGTGCGATGACCTAATCATAATATGAAAAGTTGTTGGTAAAATGCCGATCCACAGCTGCCAATCCCTCCGTCTCTTAGGATTAATATGATATTCTACTCGGGATACTTTACGAAAATAATTTAGTATTTGAAAAAAAGTTATAATATTGTTCGAAATACCCCCCAAAAATTTACTTTGTCTCAATTGAAGGTTAATTCCAATTCTGAGCTAAACAATTAATTTTTAACAATTACTGCGATTCCCTGAACTGATTGCTGAAAAATAGAAGCGAAACTCGGTTATTATTCTAAGAAATTTAATTATGCACATGGAAACCCTGCCAAGGGCAAGAAACGTAATTGAGGAACTACTTGAAAAGACCTAACAAAAAAACTATCAATTTTTTGTATATTAGCGGAAAAAAAAAAAAATATAAAAATATCATCTCTAACAAGCTTGCTGAATATAACATTTTTTTAAAGTCAAAATTCATGTTTCCAAGCGTCTGCAAAAGATTGTTGCTAATAATTGTTAGCAACCACTGAAAATGCTGAAAGACTACTACATTTTCAAAGGAATAGATCTTTAAGTCTAAACAATAATAATAACAGAATAATAAATAATTTGATAATAGGCTTAGACGTCTATGCAAAAAGTCAATTGTTTTTTTTTCCCTTATTTGTTATATTCTCTGGCCATGAAGCCTAAATATTAATGCTCTAATTTGTCACCTAGGGATTAGAGTTAATGAAATCAAACACCAAATATAAGAATTAACCTTTGCATATCATACATTTGGGAGGCAGCCCTGGCGAAGATTATATTTATTAGCAACAAAAAGAACCAGATATTGACAATTTTAGTTCCATTTTTGTCTTCTGTCAATAAGCTGACTTGTGTACTAATTGTCTACTTTTACATGAAAGCAGAAAATGGAAACAAAACAGCAATAAAATCACAAATAAAGGCTGCTTTTCACTCTGTAATGCTAAAATTAGAAAACGTAAGAGTACTCAATATTCCAGTTTCACAGCAGTAGCCTAAATTTTTAACATCAAATTAATCCAGATTGCAAGTTAAATATAAATTTAGCTACACATTACATATTTAGTTAGTTATATATTATAAGTTATACTTAAATTTATTTACCATATTGAAGAAGAAGAGGGCAGTAAATCAGCTTCAAGTTTTATTGTCAACCTAGCCCAGAAAGAAGAGGAACAAAAGATTTGATTTTCAGATCTTTTTTATTAGCTAAGTGATATTTGTATCTTCGAATGTTTCTTGTAATCATCACTAGGATAAATAAAAATTATTGCTTTCCTGATCTTTCTTGTCGGAGAAATGATATCAGACATAACTTTAAAAAATTACCCTTCTGTTGGCTGTTGTTTAATTAGTTACGCGTTTAATGAAAAGTGGCACCAGACGTAACATTTGGGATTCCCCTTGTGTTGGCTGTTGTTTAATTAGTTACGCGTTTAATCAAAAGTGGCAACAGACGTAACGTTTGGGATTCCCCTTGTGTTGGCTGTTGTTTCCATGGTCACAGCAGAGACGTCTATAATGTTTATGTGAATTTCGTTAACCGAATTAAGCGTTCTAATGTTTAAGAGTTAGTTCAGACGTTTGGGAATTCCCGTTCTCCCTACAGGAATTTCGATAGGGAGTTTCGTAATTCCCGTTCGGAGTATGGTTCGGATTTTTTTCTAGTTTTTGCGTACGGAGGGCTGAAGTGACAGGGAATTTGTGGCGATATTTTTGAAATTTGAAAAACATGTCGATTGTCAGGCATCATAAAACACCCAATTTGATTGCCCTTGTACAGAATTATCAGCTTTCGTATGATGCTTCAAGTTCAGACTACACGAAATCTCTACAAGCTAAAAAAAGCAACTTCCAAGTCTGTATCTTCAGTCATGACTTCTGATGTTTGAATATTTTGCCAATATTTACAGTTCGGATACGTGTGAACATTCTCCCTATTCTACCTATAGTAAAATCCCATGCGTTTTCCCCAAACTCTGAACTAACTCTAACTTTATATTCCAATCTAGTTTATTGAGGGTACATTTTAAAAATATTTAAGGAGAAGTTGTACTGATAAGTGGTATGCTTTTTTAAGGAGAATAATTCAGAAGGCTTCTCATAGTCTGAAAAAAGAAACATCCTGAGACATCTTTCTTCATTAGCATTTTCCTTCGGTAATTTTCCTTATTTTCACAGTTTTTACAAGGGTGTTTTACAAGTTAGATCAACTTTCCACTGGATATCCATGACTGGAAGTATTTCTACCTTTAAACACTGGAAAGCCGCAAATACCTCCCTTCATTTATTTTTGACTACGCCCCAGCGTGTGTTATCTTAAGAGAAGTCCACATTAAACCATGTTCCATTCTCTATGCATAATTGCCGAGTCTCTAAGCGACCCAGATAGTCAGATATACCGCGTTGAAATTAGTTTTCTTGTCCAAAGTAAAAGACCTAGTAACGGCAGAACATATGATTCCACTTGACAAAATCAACTAGCGCTTTTCTTTTCATGTCAAATTGGTCTTGTATAATTATGACCTTGAACTAAAGGATCTCGAGTAAGGCAGTAGACTTCGTAATCCTATGACTAAAGAGTATGGGTAACTTACAAGAGTGGAAACTGGCACTAGTGTCGACAGAAAAAAACAATTAACGCCATCTAGCATGTGGTGATAGTAGGAATTTTGTCAATCTCTGTAATCATTTTTCTGCCACGACCTGAGATCAGATGATTATTACTGCCCTAATTTTCACCAACTACAATAATAAAATTTATTATTCTTATTATTAAACTAAAAAAATACCAAGTGTTGCCAAACGCTAGATGGTGTTGATAGTTTTTTTTTTTTGTCAATACTAGCACCAGTTTCCACTCTTATAAGTTACCCATACTCTTTGCCTATGACTGCATTGTTCTAAAATATTTGCTCTACAACGATTACAATGGTTTACCATCTGCTTTTTTCCCTTCACAACTTAAATCTAATCAATATAATTGGAGTTTATGGTAAGATGTGCTAGAGATCCTTATGCGCGTCAAGGAGCTCTCGGAACTGTAATCCAAACCTGCCTGTCACATAGCCCCCTCGAGGAGTCACGACCTTTGAACATAGTAAAATGACACGACACATGTAAACATAGTAAAAAATTAATCCGGCTTTATGCAGTATTGGGCTCAGTTGGCCTCCTACTGTGAGAAGTAGTTCCCTCATATCTGAAAAAAAAAAAGAGAAACAGATCTCAGTTAAGACTAAAAGAAGAAGAAGAAGGCATACCAAAAAGGACAAATACAGGGCCATTTGCTAGTTTCAGATTAAGTAAAGGTGTAACGCCTTCCTCTGGTTTACTTGTTCCAATGATAATTGCGCCATTATTCTTCAAATCCCTCAGAAAACCAATGGGATTAGAGAGTTTCAATATCTGGATTGCTTCCACAGCTCCAGAACTTGCTTTACTCACGGTTGAAGTAACAGTGCAACTGTAAAATGACTATAAATACGGTTTACATAATTGGAATATATGCTTGCTAGAACTTATTATATTTAGAATAAAAACTTTTGTTGGCGTTTTTTCCGCAGAAGGGCTGGTAAAAAATCGTCCCAATCCACAAAATCACAGCAGTTTTTCCCGCAAAACCCTGGACTTGGGAGCTCAAATAGTAAAGCAGATTTATATTTAAAAAAAGCAAAATTACCATTGTAATTGCTCTGTCCTTTTATTTCTTCGTTGTTTTTTTTTTTCAATGATAGCTTGATGACATATTCAATAAAAAAAAAATAATAATAATAACAATAAAATGCAGAAAAAAAGAAGTATATCAAATGATTACTTGCTAGAAGAAATAAATCATTTTTTAAAGCCATCTGAAATATAATGAGCATAAGTGCATACATTTCTCACCTTGACAAATTAGTGGGAGGAGTCCTCTGGCAATCTCAGAATAAGAAACACACCCCCTCCACAGGAGAAGCCCACCCTGCCTTTATCTCTCGTATATGCAGATATTAATCTGCATATTGCTTATTTTGGGTGGATCCACTTTGTTGGAATACTCTCCATTGTTTTCTTTATTTAAGTAATTTCCTATTCTTTCTACTTCGAGTTCCCAAAACAACATAAATCAAGCAAAATATTTTCAATTCTTGTTCATTTACTATTTTGCTTCATTGAAAAATCACAATCGGCCCGTTTTCCCCATGAACTTTACTTTACTTTACTAAAAAAAAAAAAAAAAAAAAAAAAAAAAAAAAAAAAAAAAAAAAAAAAAAAAAAAAAAAAACACTCATCACAAAAATGTTTGAGCCTTAAGGAAAAAAAAAAACATCAATTGGGTAGGTATTTGCCAAAATTGCCAGATATGTAAATTCAGGTGTGCCTTTCATTTAAATTTGTTTCTCATAAACTAAAATTTCCCAGGCAGTCAATATGGAGCTCTGACGAACACAGGTATGGTGAGGCCTTTAGACCAAGGCCTCTTTTGAATCTCAAATGTTGACGATTTTCCTCGTATTTTCTTGCGTTTTTCAAATAATTTGCCAACTTTTTGCCTGTCTTGTATTTTTTTTTTGTAAATTTGAAACTTTACACTCGTTTTTTAAAATAAATTGCTGTGTATGTACCTAGGGACTATAGTCTCAAAAAGAAAAAAGGAAACTTTTCACTTAAAGCTTTTTCCCAACAACAATCTGGATTACGGACTGATAATCCCAAAACTACCCTTCCACTAACTATCTAGGTTAATGAATGTTTGCCACTTGTTTTTGAAATAAATTGCTGTGTATATATATGCTTTGAGACTATAGTCTCAAAAAGAAAAAAAAGGAAACTTTTCACTTAAAGCTTTTTCCAGCAACGATCTGGATTACGGACTGATAATCCCAAAACTACCCTTCCACTAACTATCTAGGTTAATGAATGTTTGCCACTTGTTATTGAAGTAAATTGCTGTGTATGTACCTAGGGACTATAGTCTCAAAAAGAAAAAAGGAAAACTTTTCACTTAAAGCTTTTTCCCAACAACGATTTTACGGACTCCCACCCTTCCAACGATAATGGATTAAATAAATTGCGTGTACTTTGAGACTATAGTCTCCCTTTTCAAAAGCTTTTTCCAGCAACGATCTGGATTACCTGATAATCCAAAACTACCCTTCCACTAACTATCTAGGTTAATGAATGTTTGCCACTTGTTTTGAAATAAATTGCTGTGTATGTACCTAGGGACTATAGCCAAAAAGAAAAAAGGAAACTTTTCACTTACTTTTTCTCTGGATTACGGGACTATTCCACTAGTCCACTCAAAAAATTGGAAAAACTATAGTCTCAAACTTTTCACTTAAAACTTTTTCCCAACAACGATCTGGATTACGAACTGATAATCCCAAAACCACCCTTCCACTAACTATCTAGATTAATGAATGTTTGTGGTCCCAGCAACAATCTAGACTAGATTCTAACTAACCCGATTGTACTGTCAGTCGTTCTCGAGAACAGTCCTGTCTTTTTAAGACCATGATCACCGGATTTATAAATATATTTGTCCCACCATCAATCTTCCAACCCTGTTCAATATGGACAGTTGCTGAAAAACACCTTAAGCAAACAATTCAATAGGACTATATGTAATATAGACTAGACATTTAGGGGACAGAGTGTTGAGATTTTATGAACAGTTTGAGACCCTATTTGGATATTTATTTATTTGAAAACTATTTCCCAATACATTGCTGTAAAAGAGGAAAGCGTTCAGGCTAATCGTTAAGTGGCTGTCACCCATATACCTATTGTTTTTAGTTGCGGTGCTTATCACTGACATCTGGAAGAACCCCCCCCCCCACTTCCAGAGGGCAGGGAAAAATAACCTTAGACTGAATGAATATGATTGACATTAAACACTAGCTTGGATACATAATATAAGGCTCATACTTGTTCAGAGTAGGCATTAAAAAATAAAATGATAGCCTAGAGACTTACAGCTTGAAATACCGGTAACGGTACTTCTTCAGACAACTTCTTCAGATTTACTACCAGTATGCTAATAACTTTCTTGGCCAATAACTTTGGGAAGTAAAAATTGGAAATATAGCATTACAGGCCCTAATGGTGCCACTGGGAGTATAACTGTAACAAACGAATCAAAAGACACCCATGGTGTTCCATTTTAAACAATAGATTTACTCCATTATTTTGTATGGTTATTATACTTATATTATATTCTAACTTTTGCTTTTGTTTTGTTGTTATTTTCCTCTTTCTTTTCTCTTCTTTACATTACACTCTGTTGGTCTTTGTGTTTACAGCAGGCCATAACAAGATGCAATTCAGTTTCTAAATCTTAAAACGATATGGGATATGGTAAAAATTCGAAATGGTCTATCTATATTTGTGCATCATAGTGTGCATGAAATAAAAAAAAAAAACTTTTTATGATGGTACTTAATAGAATTAGAGATGTTGTAGATTAGGTTCTAAGAGAAGAACAGAGTGGTTTTTGGGAAGGGCAGAGAACAAGTCAACCAAATTTTCACTTTTAGATTGATAGCTGAGAAGCATCTGAATCATTAGGCTTCTTTAGTTCTCAGTTTTATTGATTATAAACCACCGTTTGATTCAGTTGATAGAAACGCTTTAGTAACAACCCTATCCTTTTGTGGTACCAGACAAGGGCTTTAAATTGACGAGTGCTACATACAAGAATAATAATGATGGGGTTAAGGTGTAGTTAACGAGTCAACCAAGTTTTCACTTTTAGATTGATAGTTGAGAAGCATCTGAATCATTAGACTCCTTTAGTTCTCAGTTTTATTGATTATAAACCACCGTTTGATTCAGTTGATAGAAGCGCTTTAGTAACAACCCTATCCTTTTGTGGTACCAGACAAGGGCTTTAAATTGACAAGTGCTACATACAAGAATAATAATGATGGGGTTAAGGTGTAGATAACGAGTCAACCAAGTTTTCACTTTTAGATTGATAGTTTTGAGAAGCATCTGAATCATTAGACTCCTTTAGTTCTCAGTTTAATTGATTATAAACCACCGTTTGATTCAGTTGATAGAAACGCTTTAGTAACAAAACCTATCCTTTTGTGGTACCAGACAAGGGCTTTAAATTGACGAGTGCTACATACAAGAATGATAATGATGGGGTTAAGGTGTAGTTAACGAGTCAACCAAGTTTTCACTTTTAGATTGGTAGTTGAGAAGCATCTGAATCATTAGACTCCTTTGGTTCTCAGTTTTATTGATTATAAACCGCCTTTTGATTCAGTTGATAGAAAAGCTTTAGTAACAGCCGTATCCTTTTGTGGTACCAGACAAGGGCTTGAAATTGACGAGTGATGCATACAAGAATAATAGTGATGTGGTTAAGGTAGGAAGTGAGGTTAGTAGTTGGTTTTCTGTGGAATCAGGAGCTAAGCACGATGTTGTCCTATCCCTGTTATACGAATTATTTTGACATACTTGGTCCTAAGGAATACAACAAAGACTATGGGACAGCATGGTATCAAATGGGAAGGTAAAGGCTCTTAGAAATAGATTATGTAGAATAATTAAGTACCTAAGATAAAAATGTTATGAAAATGAACAATTTTTTGGAGGCTCTGAGAGTTTAGGGCTCAAGAATGGATTTTAAAGTTGATGCTAGGAACATCAAGTTGGTGGCAAAGAGGTGATGTTAGGTAACAAGAAAATCAATCAAGTAATAATATTGCTACTTACCTGGGCACCATTATTAGTTAAGATGCAAAGTAGAATAACCAAGACGCAGGGTGTTTTTTCACAGTTGAAAGAAGTTTAGAAAAATAAGAAGAAAAATATCTAAACCAAGATTAGAATATTGGAATCCTCCATAATGACAAGTGATCAAGTTTGGCTCTTAAACTTGGGTATTTGGAAAGGCCCAGGAAAATTTGGAAAATATTTTCCAGATGATTTTTCTAAAGATAATTCTAGGTGCTTGTTTAACTGGCCGTATATCAAACAATTAGCAGTACAACAAAAACGTGGTTTCATCCCACTTTCTATGGATGAAGGATGAAAGATTTCTGAACCGTATACTATTTAATCAACAGTCATTTATATAATTGGTAAAAAAAAAAAAGTAACAGAAGACAACAAAGATCTTCAATAGAAACTAAAAGATAATTATAGACATCTATTGAGCCCAAACTACCAAAACAGTCTTATTAGCATGCTGGCTGACCTCTTGTGCAAACAAACAAGATGCTCAATTAAGAAAGATTAGGCAATATGCGTGGACGAAACAAAATATTTGTGGAATAAAGATCCGCAAGCAGACTTAGAACTAAGTTCCCCAAAGTTCCAGGATAAATATCTAGTACAAAATTTTGAACTAAGTTCCCCAAAGTTCCAGGATAAATATCTAGTACAAAATTTTGTGCATGAATTTTCTGCACTTCCAGTCAACAAGTTAACCTTTGAGCCTTTGCTACCATCTTGGAGGCCTTTGAAATTGCAATAACAATCCCCGTTGCCTAAAATAAATGACTTTCTCAATGCTTGAGAGATTACTACATATCTCCAAACAACCTATGACTCATGATTGACTTGGAGATTCATTACTCAATGAAAACCAGTCAGAAAAAGTCCAAAATACTGACTATAATACTACTGTTGATAAGTTTGCTGCCCTTAAGCAATGGCATTTCCCATTAGAATAGTGGTTATTCACTTACACTTGAGTCATAGTGCAAACAAATTTATTAACTTTTTTACTTACTATATTTAAGTATTTTAACTGGTCAATACCTGATTGTGCTACACATGTAATTATTCATAAACCATAAGTTGCCTACTGTTCAATTTGGCTTAACTGTCCCCCTTCTAGGATTTGCCATAATTCATCCAAGTTCTGGCTGGCTTTTGAGACGTTGAATTTGACCCCCTTCCCTCTTACAACCACGAATTTTTCTGAACTTATGCCATTGAAAATGATTATATTTAGTAAAAATCAATTTTAATATTGATTTCTGCTCACTATACCAATGATTGGCCTCAAAACTGTTTATAAACAAACCAATTGTTCTCTATTTGTACAGATTATAATGTCGCAGCTATCCCAAAACACAGAAGGAACAATCATTAATAAAGCTTTGCCAAATCTGAAAAATATATTGTTGCAGAAGAAAAACATTCCTACTTTGAATAGTGCAGCCAGTGACCAATTTCCCTCTATAATCTTCACTATGGTAGGCTACCTGTTCAGTTTCCCAATAAAGGTCTTTATTGGAGAAATAATGTTAAATTTACTTAATTTAACATCTTTGGACCCAGGAGCCCCTGATTTCTCATAATTTTCTTGCTAGTTTCCCGTGTTTTAATGTGTTCCACTTGTTTTCAAGTCACCCCTCCTCCCCAAAATAATCTCTGGCAGAAGTGCCAGGTAATATCTGTTTTCTGAAAAGCTTCAGTATATCAAACCTTGTTTCCACCCATTATTCTGTTCAAATCTGCTTAAGATAAGCCCTGTTCTAAAAATATAAACATCTAGGCTTCCTATGGGTTTTCTTGCCTCAGAATATACTATCATAATGTTTTCTATCGTGTTTTAAATACTGTCAAACAAGTGACTCTCTCCTTATTTTGGTTCTCTTATTTTTTGCTGTACAGATTCTTTTTCTAATTAGCTAGTTTTTCTCTCTTCTTGTCTATTGTCTTGTATACCTCTTTTATATTTCTTTTGAACTTTCACTGTTGTTGTATCTAAACCCTTATTCCAATATCTTACTTTCCTTTTATCATGGACTTTATGTCCATTGTTCCTAAATATTTGGTATTTTAATATTCAGTTAGTATTCCATTTTCTTTTACCAAATATAGGTAGTTCCAATAGCTTTACTATCTTTATAAAACAAATCTTATTTCATCTTGATTGTAAAAGAAAGAATTATTAAATGAGAAGTCAATGAGAAAGTGCTTATAAATTACCTTTTTTTACTAGGGAGCAAACATCCATTCAGACCAAAAAAAGCTGTAGTTCTCAAAATATTCCTAGATTCATTGGATCCTGAATTTCCCAGGGAATAATCCATTTGCTGTCATCACTCAGGGTAACAAATTCACAAAACTGAATATAATCATTTATTTCTGGGATATTCATCTTGTCAACTTCAGCTATAATACCCTGATGAGCACGATCTGGGGGGAGAAGCTTGGACATAGCTTTTGGTGATGCTTCAATCGTTTGAATACCAAAGGAATGGCATTTTTCAAGAATGTCAGAAACATTTTTTATTGCATTTTTATAGTAAACTGCATGAAATTTCCTTTTCCTATATTTAAGAGCACAAAGTATTGGATGGATTCCATAGATATATTCTGTATTTTCTTGGACTTTGTCAAGTTTTGACTTTTTCTTTTTGGAAAAAGTGACTTGGTTTTCAGTTTCAAGTAAATCGCCAGTAAATCCTTTACCAAAATTGTGGAGTTCCATTTGCAGCAGCTTATTTCTATTTTGAAGAAATGCCTGAATAATTGTGTATACATTCTCAACACCACCAACATCTATAGAGTACAATAATATAAGCTTTCAAATAATGTTAAACATAAACAAGTATATGTACACATTTCTTTAGAAAGGGGCATTAGGCTAATAGGTGAGGTGCAATTTGGAGGCTACAATATCAACATAAATATTTAAATATTTAAATCAACATAAATATTTAAATCAAAGCGTCCGAGAAACTTGAAAATATGCTGCCTGAATAATTATGATGTGCATTGTCCGAAGGACAACAACACTAATCTGTGGTCTTAAAAGGTCTTTTTAACATATTGTCAAGTTTTGTGCTATATCTCCCAAGAAACTGTCCTTTACCCTACTTTATTCTTTATAATTTAATCAGGCATTAAGTATATCAATATTTTAAAAACAGAAGTAAATAACCAGCTAAGTGTAAGCTGAAAACAAAAGTTATTTGATGCTGCTGATAAAAAAAAAAAAAAAAAACCATACAAGCAAGGGCATATTCAGGATTTTTGTTTGGGAAGGGGATACACAAAGCAACTTTAAAAACGCATAAAAATTTGCTTATATACATTTTCGTTATAGTTTTACAAGTCAGATAAAAATTTCGAGGGGGGGGGGGGGGGGGGTTAATACTGAAACCTCCCCCTGGATACAGCCTTCCATACAAACCAAGCTTAATCAAATAAAGACATGGACAAATAAATTATGTTATATCATTTATTGTCTAAGAATGTATAACTCACCACTATGGTCAGACCAAATAGAACCAATAACAAACCCCATAAATTTAACTAATGGTTCATTTGAAATAGATTCAGACCCAATTTAGATTGAAGTTAAACTAATTTTCCAAAATTTTTCCAAAGTGAAACCAAAAATTGGCAGGCCAACTGCTTTAGAGAAGCAGCAAAGCAAAGATATGTCTTCTGACCAGTGAAATAATACAACTATCAATAGATATGCTAATGGGAAGCCTTTTTAACATCCATTTTTGGATGGATAATATTATCATGCAAACAGCCCTTTTGGAAATTTCATAGACTAAACTGTTCTCCCCTGGTGGAGATCATTGTTTCAGACACTTTTACTTAAGGTAACACAAATATGGATCAATACGACTTTTGTAATGTAAATATGAAAAAAGCTATTTTCCAAAATCTAGGGTTTTCAAATTCCGAATTGCCAACCCTCACTAGAACCAGATAGGTGAAATTTTTGAAAGTATTTGGGTTGTTTTTGGAAGACAAATCGTATCAACATAATATTTTCTCTTCTCAAATTTAAAAAATAAAAATTGGAAGGCTCTACTCACTCATTGCAATACAGTGTTTTGTAGGTTGTTATGTATTTTACTCTTCTGTCTTATTTACCTTTTTTTTTATTTCTCAGTCTTTTTCTTTACTCTGATTCCAGACTGTAAGTTGAGTGTCGGAACGGTTGACTTTGTTAGGTTCATTGCCAAACCAGACAAAGAACTTTTCTAAGGTTTATTGTGTAAATTCTAAAACCTATCAACAACCAAAATTGATTTAAAAAATGTTTTTCTGATAAAAGTGAACAGCAAAATTAAAAATTGAAAATAAGAAAAATCTATTGCTTTACAGTTTATGCAGCATTTGTCTACAAAACTAGCTCAGGTATCTAAACTGAATTGTGACAATTCCTTAAGTTTTTATAATTCTGCAACTAGCACTTTAGCAAGAACTGAACTTGCACGAGTTTTACAGAGGAATCAAATTGTACACTAAAAGTTACTGATATCTTGACCAGAGAAAGACTAGTGAGATACTTATAAATTAGACTTGTATTTTCAACAGGCTACTTAAGGATTGTCCCACTACTAATAAAACATCCTGTTTTGTGTTTTCTGTGAAGTGCTAGTTTTCCAGAATCCTATAAACATAAAGCTGCATCATGTTTTTTTTAATTAATTTTACAGATATATGATGCATACAGTCTAAACCAATAATTTTGTTCATTTCAAGTTTCAACTTCACTCTTTGCTCCATCAGAAAACCTTAACGTTTTATTTTATTTTATTGGAGCCCTTTTTGACATCCTGAATGGAATGAAGTTTTGTCCCATTCGTGAGTGAATGGAATTTGTCTGTAAGGAGACAGACCCTTTCTGCTGACCACATGCCTCTGGATAACCCCCTCCCCCACATAACTAAACACTCTGGTCAGGATAGCCACAATCTCATGTGGCAGATGGAGCCGAACCCAAAAAATCACATTATCTATGTTTAACCAAGATATTTTCAGATTCCAGGCCCAGAGTCAGTTGGGCTAGTGACACTCCACTTGAAAATTTGTACTATGCAAAACAATATAGCCTTGGGTCCAGACTTCCCCTTAAGATCTCAACCATTGCACTCCAACAGACATGCTGACAACATCAGAAAGACAGAAAAAAAATAAACCTTTTGGATCGAAGTAGGCTTTGCATAGCCACCTGGAATGTTTTGATGCTGAATAAACCTGCACCAAAGAACCTACTTTACAAAGGAATGTGTAGGAACAAAATGGAAATTGCAGGTCTTGCTGAAACTTGTCTTACTGGAAGCAGAGAAAAGTAAATAGGCAACAATCACTTGTTACTCTAGTCTGGAGCTCATGAATGAGAAGTCTCCCCAGCTGTTCTTCTTGCTGATTTCAGTGTGACAGAGCACAACAAAATGGTGTTTGCTGCAACACACATTGGTCCTGTACCTCCTGACCCACTTAGTGATAATGGTCTTTGCCTATTTAAACTTGGCTGATGATATGACTTTGTCATTGCAAACACCTACTTCCAGTGTAAAACTATCCACCAGTACATATGGAATAGTAACAACAGTCACACCAAGAAGATGATTGATAATGTCATTAGGCCTGTTCTTTTACTCATCTTTGTGCTAAGATCTTACATCTTAATGCATTATTTCGCAAACGTCTTTTACCATTCTCCTCTAATCAGCAGTCTAAGAACAATGATGATTATATCATCAAAGTTCTATCATCATTGTTCTATATGGCAGAAAAATGGCGTCCTTCACACTTTTTGCTAACATCAGTGAGCAGTAAGATCTTAGAACAAAGATGAACAAACGAATGGGAATGTTTGCAGAAAGATGTGAGATCTTAGAGTAAAAGAATGACCCTATTTTTTCCAAATGTTGGAGATCCTCAATGAAGAGCTTCAGAACTTAAAAATCAACAGAGATTGGAAATCCTGATCACAGGCTTGTGTGTGCCAACATCAATTACCTTATATTGCACTTGCTAGTAATATGGATGAATCCAGTGTACACCAGTTAATGATGATGGGGCCATGGGACATCTGCTGCATCCCATTGGTTGTGTTGCCCAGTCCTTGTCAAGATTTGAAGCTATCAATAGTTGTAGATCCCACCATCCTCTTGCTTAGGCCACTCCACAGACCTACAAATTTGATTGTAGAAGAAATTGTTTCTTTTTCTTGTCTTGGGATGCTTGCAGAACAGCTTTGCTGAATGACCTCAGAACAGCTTGACAACCAGGAAGGTTCAAGCATATCTCTGTCATCAAATTTCAGCAACATCAATGTCAAACTTGTCTCCAAACCCAATAATTGGAAAGAAAACCTATTGCTTCAGATGTTGGGAAAACAAAGGAATCAGACACTCACCAGAAGTACAGTGTTGAGATATTAAATTACTTCAAGCTCCACACTTATTGAATTGCTTGGCACACTTAGCAGAAATGAAGATGCATGGAAGGATTTTAAATCATAGACCAGCAAGGCAGCACACCTTGTGCTTGGTAAGAGGAGTTACCCGAAGCAACACTGCAGGCTGTAGAGCAAGGATGGAATGCAAGACTTCTTGGGGACATGGCTGCTTATCAAAAGCACAATGGAGTGCAAGAAAAAACTTGTTCACCAGGACTGAACCTAGTTTGTTGCAAGAAAAGCCAAAGAAATAAAACGGGCAACAAAAAAAGAAAAATATGGGTAGCCTGTTCAGGCATCTTGAGATCTTACTGAAAATAAAGCTCCCATATTGGAACCTGTCCTATCCAGGCATGGGACATTTCTTTCTGATGAAGCTTCTTGTCTTGAGCAGCAGAGGGACCATGTATGCTTGCTCCTAAGCAATAGTATCCTGTCTCTGCCTCCTGTCTCTATCACAATCCTGGTAGTCCCAGCCAACAGCCAGTCAAGCAGTAAAACGCCCAGAGGTAGATGCTACCTGTAGTGTTTTGTGCTTGTAATTGCTATTTGCATATGTTGTGCTTGCTTTATTATTGCTGCTTGATTTTGCTTTATTATGTGTTTTTGTTGCAGGTCAGTTGGCTTAATTAATAATCATCACAGAAAATAATAGATGGTGTCAGAAGTCAGAAATGGACAATCTACTACCATGCCCAACATTCAATTGGGAATCAGCCAGTATACAAGCATGGACGAAGTCTGAATAGCATATAAACCTTATATTCGGTAGACCATTGAGTGGGAAGGATGCCAAACAACAATGCGCTTACCTTCTTCTCTGGTTAGGAGAAAAAGCACAAGATACATTTAGTACTTGGACATTAACTTCAGAAGAAAAAGAGAAACCTGATGTGCATCTCAAGAAATTCAGAGAGCACATAGCTCCTGTGGGTAATCCTATATTTGCTTGTTACAACTTCCATAAAACGTGACCAGTTGGAGCAGGAGTCAATTGAACATTATATTACAGCTCTCAAGGTGTTGGTCAAAGACTGTGAGATTACAAGTGACTTTGAGAAAGAGATGGTGAGAAAAAGATTGTGGGCTGAAACTAAATAGAATTTGTAGTTGTTTCCTTACAAAATAGATTTTGTAAGGAAACAAAGGATGTTTGACCAGCCCACAACAAGTAAGAAGTGTTACTTCTGCAGTGGGATATATGACCCAAGCCACAAATGTCCAGCCCGAGGCAAATTTTGCTCCAAGTGTGGAAAGAAAAATCACTTTGCTCATCTCCTGTCAAATCTGTCTAAAGTTACCAAACCTTTAGACACTATTAATATGGAAGGAAATGATGGGAATCAAGAACAAGAAACATATATTGATACACTATTTATTGGAGCCATAGGTGAGAAATCAAGCCAACCAACTGTGGACATTAAACTGAACAATTTAGCATTGGAAACTTGATTCAAAATCGACACTGAAGCTGAAGCAAATGTTGTAAAGTGTATTTTATGGTATTCGGGTGGTGTAGACGTAGATGCCTTTATTCCTCCCTTTATAGGGGAGGTAAACTCTGGCCCTAAGGTAATTAAACTTTGGTAGCGTGCCTTAGGCTATGCCCGAACTAATGAGGCGTACCAACTGGGTATGTTCGAGGGACTAAAGGTAGATTGTAGAGAGGTTCTCCATAACACAATACTTTTATTCAGTTAACATATAATAATAATAAGATATATATTTTCTACTGGGACTGGCTGTCCCAAGTAGACCACAAGTCTCAGAAACTACAATAATATATAATAAGATACTTAGACACTTACAATGATTCGACAAGATTCCAAGGTATTCCTAAAAACAACGGACCAGAGGTCAGTCCGGCATAAAGTTAGTATCAGTCCAAATCTGCCCCTTCCCATAAAATGTATCTTTTATACATTTTTATCAACGTAACCTTCCTTTACCCAACCCACGTAATAGCTAGGAAGTGGTGATTTCTCAATTTCCCGTTAAACAGAAAATTGGCAGGATATGTTCCTTATCTTAATAAAAAGTGGTATTTCTAAACTTCGTATTTGCGTCTTATATATTTTTACTAAATTAATAATTAACTAAATTAGAAAGCTTTACCACAATACTCCCCAATTTAAAGAAGAATTGTCCCAATTCTCAATATTTTACTTTTAAAACAACTTAATTTTGTTTACAGGTATTATGCTGCCACCTTTGGGTCATTATGTGCATATACCCTCAATGGGTTTCCTTGGGGTCATGTTTCTGCTCCAATATAGGCCATGTTCTTTTTTGTCGAAGGATTTCAATTTGAAATTCATCCTTGTTTCTCTTTTCTCTGTCTCTAGGACTGAAAATACTCTTTTTACCCTTCTTCATGTTTCTTCTGTTTTAACTTGACCCTAAGCGGCTTAAGCATTATATTATTGATTCTGCTTAAATTAGATTTCAAGTTATATTAGAAAAGTTTATGAATTATTTGAGTTTAAATTTAATTCCCATTAATAATTTAATTTACCTGTGTGATGTGGTTGATATACCGTTTGTTTTTCGTTTTAGAAATGCCTTGGATAAATTACACATAACATTTTGATTTTTAAATTTTCACATATTTTTTCCAGCACAAAGCATTTTCACATATTTCAATAACATAAGCCATTTGGTCTATGTAGCACATTCTCAAGGCCTAAATTAAGTTCTGATTTTATCTCACTTTCTGATGAACTTGTAGTAAAGTCTGTAATACTGCTATAGTTTCCAAAATATCAGTTGATCAAGTATGGTTTTTGGTTTCTGATGGTATGAGATGATAGTATCAGGATACATTTGAAGTGGCTTCAAAATTTGTTATTTCCAAAAATGTGTCAAAATGTGATTGAAAAAAAATGGATCCGAAAGGATGTTACGAAAAATTTGATTTCCAAAAAACGCTAAGGCTGTATATAAAATAAATATTCACATTAGTATACACATAAAGCATAATCTGTAACCTATATATAGCAAAAAAGAAACACTCAAAATTTGTATATATCACTGCATTCTTTTTTTTTACGAAAGTTAATTACTTTTAATTACTTTCTCCTCTGTTTACTTTTAATATAGAATTATTAATCACTTAACAGATTGTTTCACAATAAAATATTTATATGTTGACTCGAAGTCCAACATTTACATATAACGTTAAATCACTAGTTAAAACTTAAAGTTAATAAAAACATAGTATATATATAATACAAGCATTGTGTAATAACTTACACAAGTATATTTTTTTTTTTTTAATTCGCAAAACTAGATAGGATATCTAACTACTGGTTAAAACTTAAAGCATTTAAAAAAATAAAACACGGTATACACTAGTATTGGAATTAATTCCAATTATTGTTTTGTTAATTGCTTATGAAGTATTAATATAGAATACTTCTTGAATGCTACAAAAAGCAAAATAAAAAAAAACAAAAATTCTCAACATTTTAATTCACTATATTTACATGGATAGTTTAGGTTATATACATATATATATATATATATATATATATATATATATATATATATATATATATATATATATATATATATATATATATATATATATATATATATATATATATATATATATATATATATATATATATATATATATATATATATATATATATATATATATATATATATATATATATATATATATACTGACCGAAGTTATGCTGATACATAACTTAATTGTTAAAAACAAATATTAATTATGTACCCTAATAATTTATTAATCACTGCAATATTTGTTCTTTCTACAACTCTTAAATAAGCCCGCCAAGACTTTTATCTGAGAAGTCTTAACTGCAATTTGAAATAAAAATAAATCTTCCCTAACTAATAGATTTATACACTATAATTGAGCACTGTGATTAGTCTCCATATAAGGGCTTGGAAATAGTTCATATAACATGACTTTGCTATTTACATTTCTATAATTTTTTTTCTTATTTTTACGATAACAATTCCATATTTATAAAAGTTTTCAAAATACATTTATAATTGTATATATTTTCCCAATTACATTAATACAAATTCATATATCTTTTCCGTATACGACTATATACATTTTCTTATCTTTGTTTTTCCACTTTGGTTCTATTTCGAACCCACTTGTTTCATTAACTGTCATTAGCTTACTATATGCTTGTTTGTTTATTCAGACTTTTGAGCTTTCTAATTCTTTTCAAATTTTTGGTACTTGAGACTGTTTTATAACGTTTTTTGCCTGTAATCTCTCTTTTTTCAGCTTTAATGTCCTTTTGGGTTAAGGCTTCATTTACAGCTTGGATCTGATAAGTTAAAAAATTTTTGCTGTTCACCTTATACCTCTTATGCCATTATCAAATGACTCTTGCCTGTACTCTGAAGGTTTGCTTACCAGGGCTGCCTTCTGGTAGCTCCTTATAACGTTTCCAGATCCTCTTGTCATGGGCTACAGCTAAAAGGACTATTCTGAACCTGCACACACAATAATTAATTATCTATAGTATTGCCACACTTTTTTTGTGTGGTCACAGTTACCTCTTGGGCTATTCTTTTATCAGAAAAGTGGCCCTTCTGCAGAAAAATGCCGTGCCTTCATGGGTCACAGTAATTTATTTTTAGACATACAAGTGACAATGATTATTTTCACTTTAACTTCCCAACTTTTAGTGGTATTGTCTTAGGTTTCGACTTCCTGTCTACTTGGAGCATTTCTCCAATATTTCTATTAATTTCGACCCGAGTTTAACCACTGTAACGGTGGCTGCGTAGAATTAATGCTACTTATTTTGTACCTATTTAGTACAATTTTCATACTAGTCTCGTTCGGCCAGTTCAATATGTGCGTATAACAGAGTTTAACTGACTCCATTCAGTTTCTTCACCTTTAATTTTGTCTGGCTATATTTTCAACTTGAACACTTCTCTTTTTTTTTTGATTCTTTATTTCAATGAAGCCTAAGGGTTTTTTTCAAGTCTTTTTGCGCTTTTTCAGTAAAATAGGTCTTTCCTAAGCCTATATTTATATGTTTCACGTATTTTTCAAAACCCTTAACAAGTTTTTATGCTGATTGCCCTTCTATGGTCAAATTCATTATCTCCATATTTTTAAGAGGTGGGGGGGGGGGTGTCTAATTTTTGCAACCTGTATTTTTTGAAATTATTTAAATTTTTTCTTCCGAAAGTTTTTGTGTTAGAAAAAGTACTGTAGTTTTTCAGCTAATTTTTTTTTGAACACTTTTAATTAAGTTTTGCCCCGCATTTGCTAGTTCTCATTTCTTCCTTGAAATGCAATTTTTTACGATATACTGGTTGCCAATTTTATCCCAGCTTTAATTACTATTTTATTTGCCAAAGAAAGAGAGACAATAATTCCGTTGCAAGGCTAAATAACTTTGAATTCGGTGCTCATTATCAGTGGTTTATTGATAAGCTTGAATCTGGGAGAATTACAAGAATGAATTTCTGTTCATTACTGGGAGTTTTCTTTTGTTGTGTAATGCTATATTTTATTTTCAAAGAAAAAGTGGATACTGTTTAGTTTGTGTTAGGGTTCAACGGATTGGGATTTGGGGTGGGCACAGGTGAAAACCAATTGTTTAAACTAGAATTCTCCTGTGCCAGTTCGTTTTCTCAGATCCAATACATCGCTAGAGTTAAAATTATTACCTTGAACTACTGTGGTTTGCTTGTAACGATGAGATTTATTTATTATTTTTAATGGATTTGTCGTTGGCTTTTACCTCCTGGTAAGTTTCCAGGTTATAATTTATTTTTATATTGCTTTTCGTTTCTTTTACTTAGCACTTTTTTTGTTTTCTAAGCTTATTCTAAGTTTTGATTAAATCTTTATAGCGCTTAATTGTTGTCTTTATTTTTTTTCTTTTTACCAAAAATTATTATATTAGACTATAACTAATTACAATAAGATTACAGTTAGCTCGTACATGTAGCGCGCACTTAATGTAAACTCTTGCTGTTTTTCCTATTATAATTATTTTAAAATTCTTCAAAAACATTTTTTTTCAAATTCGACTGGAAGTGTCATCTCAGGCAGAGGTCAGTAGATGCACTGCATGTACTTAACAATGAGAGACCAGCAATGATTGAGCTCCTCCAAATTTGCTACCCTCCAATGACCCTATTTCCGTAGTCAAGCCTCCTTCGTTTTTTTTTTTCAAACTCCCAATTTTTTTTTAATATACATATCAAAAGAATTGTCTTTTAATGCTGATTCTAAATATATAGCGTTTATTAAGTTTACCTTAACCCGTATAAAGTTAGGAATTTGAACGTTAATTATTGTAATATAAACTGTAACGTCCTGTGTAATAGTTTCCGTAATATTATTTCTATTTAGTTCCTGGATACAATCTACTTGTAGGCTAATTTGAATATAAGGACAATTGGCTTCACTCTATTTGATTTCTACTATCAGACCGTGTTTTATCTGATATACACTCTACCTAATATTTGACTAAACTCTACTGATTTATAATCAGACTAGACTTGAGGATGATTCGTCATTGAGTAACCGTAAGAGCGGACCAGAATTATCAATATTAGCTATCCCAAAAGGATGCATTGCCTTCTCTGTTTGTCCTAATGTGGCTTATATTCTATGTAAACAAGCATAACAGTTTTCATACACTGGTAGCTTTACATCCACATGGCTCGAAAGCAGCCATGGCTTAAAATTCAAATTAGAACTTTCTTTGGACGCATTTTGTGCGGCTAATTCAGAATTTGAACTTTTTCTAACACCATTATTCAGATGAAGGTCCTCTGTGTAGGTAAAGGAGACCCTTTTAAGACCTATCCCCATGCCTCCATTTTCTGTGATTAACGGTTTCTTTCACCGAATTTCTCGCCTTACGCAGAGTTCCCATCACAGCTGGGTAACAACTCTTTTTTTTGCTTCCTTCGGCGACTTTTGCTAAGCTTCCACATTTGTTTTCTTACTTATAAGGTTACTTTTCTCGTTTTTTTCCATCCCTTTCCTCAAGTACTTTAATTATATATTTATATATCTTTTCCTTCCCTTTGCTTGTGAAACTACATAACTAACCTAGTATTTGTTAGCTTTAACAAAGGTAATTCTATTGCTTATTACGTCGTAAGATGCCATATTTCGAAGCATCTCTACTCCTAAGACACTCGGAAAACGGCAGCTTCTAACCTATAATTGTTCGGACCACAATTTATGTGCTTCCTTTGCTAAATTGTAGCAGTGTTATCCTTGAACAATAAGTCCATAGCCTGTACCTGTAGTAAGGCTGAATTAGGACCCTATTTGCTACTATTATGCCTAAAATTCTTCTGTTTCTACCAACGTTTCATTGGTCCAGCTAGATTTTGTTTTTCTTTACGTATTATCTTTTATTTTATTCTTTCAATTCACGGTACAAATACTTTATTATTTAGTAATATACGGCACTACTACATTGCATTTATTACTAACACTAAAAAAACTACTAATTATACACTTGCTTCTACTTGCTAAAAACTAGATACTGTATTTTTTTTCTATTTTACAATTCTTGACCGAGCCTTTTTTCCATTTTATCTATTGTACCCAAATCTTTGAGGGGATACAAATCTATTTCTAATAGCCAAAGTTCGAGCAAAGCTGCTCGAACTTTTTGCTAATTCGAGCGCCGCTAAAAGCGAAGTACATTTACTTTCCCTTTCTAATACGGTCATTTCGATTTTTTTTTTTGTATTTTGCAACCTTATTTAGTCTCCTCGACCCAGTTTTTTTCCGCAATGTCACCAGTGTTGTAAAGTGTATTTTATGGTATTTGGATGGTGTAGTCGTAGATGCCTTTATTTCTCTCTTTATAGTGGAGGTAAATTCTGGCCCTAAGGTAATTAAACTTTGGTAGCGTGCCTTAGGCTATGACCGAACTAATGAGGCGTACCAACTGGGTATGTTCGAGGGACTAAAGGTAGATTGTAGAGAGGTTGTCCATAACAAATACTTTTATTCAGTTAACATATAATAATAAAAGATATATATTTTCTACTGGGACTGGTTGTCCCAAGTAGACCACAAGTATCAGAAACTACAATAATATATAATAAGATACTTAGACACTTACAACAATTCGATAAGATTCCAAGGTATTCCTAAAAACAATGGACCAGAGGTCAGTCCGGCATAAAGTTAGTATCAGTCCAAATCTGCCCCTTCCCATAAAATGTATCTTTTATACATTTTTATCAACCACACCTTCCTTTACCCAACCCACGTAATAGCTAGGAAGTGGTGATTTCTCAATTTCCCGTTAAACAGAAACTTGGCAGGATATGTTCCTTATCTTAATAAAAAGTGGTATTTCTAAACTTCGTATTTGCGTCTTATATATTTTTACTAAATTAATAATTAACTAAATTAGAAAGCTTTACCACACAAACGTCATACCAAAATCCGTCTATGAGAGGCTTAAACCCAGACCACAACAGAACAAGACAAAACAGATCCCTGTAGCTTATGGAGGAACATGTATTCTGATTGCTGGAGTCTGCTCTCTAAATTACAGACAGAATGGAAACGCCAACAAAAAGTACAGCTTCTTTGTAGTAGATACACAATCAAACCGAATACTAGGGTACCAAGCCTGTGTAGAAATGGGACTTGTGAAAGTTGCCAGCTCTATCTCAACCTTATCCACTAAGAAGAGTAATCAGGAGAAAAAAATTTGTGAAGAATTGGTGATGTCTTTACTGGAAAAGGTAAACTTCCAGGTAAAGTAGAAATCCATGTTAAGGGAATGCAATTCCTTCTGTAAATCCTCTGTGCAGAATCCCTTTTTCCTTACATGACAGGGTTAAAAGTGAACTTAACCGCCTGGAAAGCTTAGATATCATTGAAAAAGTGGTAGCTCCAACCGAGTGAGTTAATTCAATTGTAGGAGTGGAAAAGTCAGATGGATCATTATGTTTATGTTTGGACCCCAGAGAGCTTAACAAATCAATACAAAGGCCCTACTACCCAATGCCAACTTTTGTAGATATTGCTGCCAAAATGCATAACCACAATAAGTTCTCAAAACTTGACGCAACATCTGGGTATTGGATGTTGGCATTAATTAAAAAAATCATCACTTGTCACAACCTTCAACACTCCATTTAACGGGTACAGATACAAAAGAATGCCATTTGGTATAATATGTGCACAAGACAAATTCCAGCAAAACATGGAAGAGACCTTTGGTGAACTGAAAGGTGTTGGCATCATTGTAGAAAATATCCTTCTATCTGAAAAGAATGAAGAACATGACGAGAATTTAAAAAGTCCTACAAAAGGCCAGAGAAGTTGGGTTTAAGTTTAATCCAGAAAAATGCATATTTGGATCTACAAGCATACCATACTTTGGACATTTGGTTACTGCAGATGGCATCAAACCAGACCATTCCAAAGCTGAAGCCATAAGTGAGATGCCACAACCAGCAAACAAAGACAAACTGGCCACTTTCCATGGAATGACCAACTTTCTGTCAAAATACATTCCAAACTTGTCATCCTTAAACTTTCCACTCATGGAGTTAGGAAAACAAAACAACTTTGAGTGGATCAATGAGCATACAGCAGCAATGGATAAGACCAAAACCTTGATTAGTAGTAGCCTGGAAACTTTTGATACTAAGGCAAAATCTGTTGAGCTGAAAGCTGATGCCTCCAAGCATGGCCTTGGTGCAGAATTAAGCATTGGTGGGAAAATTGTTGCTATTTGATCAAGAGCTCTAACATCAACAGAACAAAATTTATTCCCAGATTGAGAAAGAGCTTCATGCCATTCTACATGGCTGTAGAAAATTCCACTAATTTATCTATGGGAGGAGAATCATTGCACATACAGATCATAAGCCATTAGAGGCCACATTGTCAAAACCACTATGCCAAGCCCCTCCTAGGCTCAAAAGGATGATGCTACAGTTACAGCCATACAACATTGCAGTTCAGTAGGCCTAGTCTAGGGGGAAGGATTTGCCTGTTGCTGACATGCTATCAAGACTGCATCCACACACTTTGATGAAGGATGCTCAATGGACATTAAAATTCCATGTCTACTCTGTTGTGAGAAGTATCCCTGTCAGTGATAAGAAATGAGGATTATCTGTGAAGAAAATAGAAGGGACCCAGCTATGATAGAACTTAGCTCAGTCATACAAAAAGGATGGCCAAATCACTGGCACCAGTGTTCCAGTGCCATACAACCTTACTGGAATGTTAGGGATGAGTTGTCCAGCCTTAATGGTATCGTTTTGAAAGGAAGTAGAGTTGTCATCACTGGAGCATTGCAAAGGGACATACTACAGCAATTGCACATAGCACACCTAGGGATGGAGAAAAGCAAGCAAGGACCCAGAAGTGATGTTTACTGGCCAAATATCAATTTGGCTATTGAAGATCTGATCTGGAAGTGTGAAACTTGTGGGAAGTTTTCAGAGACAATCAGAAAGAACCCTGATAATGACGCCAATCCCACTTAATTTTTGGGGAATATGTGGGTCTTGATGTTTGCCAGATCATAGGAAGAGACTACTTGGTAACCAG
Organism: Artemia sinica; assembly: GCA_027921565.1. NCBI lineage: Eukaryota > Metazoa > Arthropoda > Branchiopoda > Anostraca > Artemiidae > Artemia > Artemia sinica. Next base: position 8,511,216 of record CM051259.1, on the reverse strand, counting down.
TTGCTATTATAGTTGTTTTACAGAAATTGATCAAGTCAAACAGCTGACATCTGCAGAAGCAATAAAGAAGCTCAAGGCTCATTTCCCCGAAATGGCATTCCAGAAAAAATATGGTCTGGCAATGGACCACAGTTTACATCAGAAGAATTCCAGTCCTTTTTGAAGAAATAGGGTATCCAGCATCTGACTTCAAGTCTGAATTTTCCACAGTCCAATGGCCAAGCTGAGAAGGCTGTGGATATAACCAGCAGGATCATGTTAAAACCAATAGAGTCCAACACAGACCCCTACCTTGGTCTATTGGAATACCAGAATACTCCTATAGATGGAGTTGCATCTCCTGCACAGCTCCTCCTATGAGTAGAAGCTTAAGGTCCATCCTTCCCTGCACTCAGCAGCAATTGCAGCCAAAGACTATTCCAAAGAAAAATTTCAGCACAGCCAGAGCCAGACAACAACAAATACAGAAGCAGAAATATGACAAGGCATCTAAGAGCCTAATGGAGTTGAAAGACAACCAACCCATCTGGGTCATGCTGTCAAAGGAAGCTATACATTGGACAAAAGGTGCAGTAATATTTTGTGTGGCCCCAAGATCTTATCTTATCCAGGCTGAAAATGGTAGACTTTATCACAGGAATCAGGCACATTTAAAACCATGGTCCTGTGCTGGAGACTGCTCTCAACAGTCTTCAGCATGCACAGGTGATGTGGAGCTGCCACCAGAAATTGAACCATCATCTACAAGAAATGCTGTCCCAAAGACTCCAATGAACTGTAGTACTGGGAAAAATTTCCAAGACAGCCCTTACAGAACCCCAAGAGCTCCAACTCCCCCTCCCCCAACTGACAGTAATAACCAAAATGGAGATGTTTCTCTACAACCATAAGTGACAAAAATTGGCAGAGTGGTTAAACCAAGGAAGATAATGGACATTTATATTACATTGTTAATGTGTTTTTTTTTGTTATTGTTAGTGTGAAACAGTTATTATTACCTGTGAAAGAAAGGAGATATAGTGTTTTGTGCTTGTGCTTGCTATTTGCTTATGTAGTGTTTGCTTTTGCTTTATTATGTGTTTTTGTTGCAGGTTGATTGGCTTAATAAATAATCATCCTGGAAAATAATACACTACCCCTCCAGATAAGCCTTTCAGCACCTCAGAAATTAGGAATGCAGTATAACAGCTAAAGAATAATAAAATAGCAGGTTTCTGCAGCCTAAGCTCAAACCTGCTACATATGCAGCACAGTTTATATAATTAGCAGTAAGTTTAAGTTTACCGCAGATGATTTCTGGCTCTTCATTCTCGGTGCAAACAAAAAGCTCCTCCCACTTATTTGTGCACTTATGGATTAGTGTGTTTGCGTCAATCAATGAGAAATGGTTAGAAAGTGCATTATTCGTAATTGCAAAAGCAGAAAAAAACTTGGTGAGCCAGCCAAGTGGTTTGCAACTGTCCCATCTCACAGGTATGACTTAATTTATATACAATTTATGACAATCTATTATTTATATACTGTGGACTCAACTGATTGACCTATGTAGGATTTTATAAAAAAGGGGCGGGGGGTTGATGAAACTTGTGAAAATAAGGATTTTTTTTTCTTCTAATAACTGGTGGAATAGGTGTGATGGTTTCAGGGCGGATCCAGGATTTTTTAGGGGGGGGGGGGGCAAAATAGGTTGATCCAATAAACTTACGTTAGGAGCAAGTTTAATTAATGCAAACTTGGGTTAATTAGGTAAATTACACTACTTTAGACTACTTTAGGGGGGTACCCCTCGCCCCTCCTCTGGATCCGCAACTGGATGGTTTATCATTTTTTTTTCACATCGTGATATTTATTTTCTCAGATTGTACTTCCTGTGATACTTGAAAAGTCTAGTTACCTGTTTTGGTGGAGAGCCAAGGTAAGACTAGTTTCGTTTTCAATAAATGTTTTCGTATGAAATGGGCAGACCTTTCCTGAACTTTAAACAATAAACACCTCTGTTTGAAAATCTTTGCACTTTGTGAATTTAGATAGTGATAAGGGTTCCTGATTGAGACCAACTCGAGACTCCGAAACCTAATTGTAATTCCTATAAACATCTGAACTAATTATATATATATATATATATATATATATATATATATATATATATATATATATATATATATATATATATATATATATATATATATATATATATATATATATATATATATATATATATATATATATATATATATATATATATATATATATATATATTGGCACGTACAAACAGCTCCTCTCATTTGATCTGCCATCAGCAGTCCAATTACCCTGGAACACATATTTTGGCAGAAACTTTCTCAAAATGCCTTTGAAACCAACTTGAGACTTTGAAACCTATTTTTAATTCCTAAAAACATCTAATAATAACATTGCACTACTAATTACCGATTTTCATGTATGTATTGGAATAAATTAATTTAAAATTAGTTTGTTCAAAATTAGCGTTCCAACGTTGAAGCCAAGTTTTGCATTCAAGAGAAATCTGACTTGTCTACCCGTGAAAAGATCTACTGTCGCTTATGTTTATAGGTTCTCTGGAGCACTTGCACCTCAGTACGGGTTTTTATAATGGGTGAGATAGGGAAAGATCATACTGCTAATTATATAAACTGTGATATGCAGGTCCTACAATGCTCCTGTTTGGCACCCTGTTCTTTCTAATCTGGCAAACTGAGATAATTCCCAAAGATTGGCAGAAGGGTGAACCACCTGTGAAAGAAGTAAATTTCTAGAAGTGACTGCACCAACTACTGTAGAATAACTGAACTTTTAGTCCCCATACAAATTTCCTCAATGGCCCTGGTGGATTGACATTGTAAGGAGCGATCTAAGGCAATCTTTGTGTAGCTCCAGAGTATGGACCTTAATTTTGTTCAAAGTTCCAATTAAGGTAAAAATAATAAGTTATATGGACCTACATATCTTTACCATTTCTGTGAGAATTTGACTTTACATTACACCCCCCCCCCCTTCAGGAAAATTTGATGAATTGGTGGGGGTAAAGTAAAGTTATGTGCTTTAAGGGAAGATATAGGCCTAAATAAGAATCAGGGAATTTCTGAAATAATTTTCAGAATTTTACAGTGGTTCCTCCTTAAGAGGCAAACCACTAAATCTACAGGCCTAACAGAGTTTTAAATGTAAGACACTTCAAAAAGCAACTGAATAGTGTTCCTAAGACTTCTGGGAATAGTGTTCCCAGCAGAATGAATTCTGCTGTTTGGGTGAATAATGGCTAAACTGACAGAAATCACTAAAAGATAAATTAACAACAACTTTAATAATTCAAAATGTATTAGCTAAGTCTAATCTATACCTCCTGAATTGCAGAGATAGTAGGCTCAAGCATCTTAGCCTACACTCATAAGGCAAATACTTCAAATAAGAAACAAATTCTGATGCTTTTTTTGCACTTTTTCAATAAGCTGTGAATCAGATTTTTCTTGTTGAATACTACACAGATGTGTAGTATTCAACTATTGGTCTTGTCATTGTCTTATACAGCATAGTAAAGCCTTGCAGGTTAAACCTTCTAAACATTCTTTGATACAAAACAAACTGTAGTTTGCTTTATGTGATACAGCTAATACCTGTTTATCAAACCTCAATTGATTATCAAAAACAACACCAAGGTTCTAATGGAATCAACAGACCATATCACTATACAACCAATAGACAGGAATGCAACTGCATTCACTAGATAATTCACCACCTGGCATTTTCCCTGATTGATAATCACTGAATTTAAATTGCACCAATTAACTAATGCATTTGAATTATCCTGTAGAAGAGTCATGTCAACTGGGGAAGATATGCCCCTTTAATCCTTGGTAAATTTGCAGTGGGCACTATAATTTAGCTAAGATTAAAGTGAAAACATCATATGATGCCTTTTTTATGCTCTTTCATAATTCAAGAATTGCTTCTGGGGCTAGTTGCATCTTGAGCCCTTAAAGGGGCCCCAAAGATATTTCCTTTTTGTAACCACACAAAGAAGTTATCAACACTAGTTAAGCTATTGAAAAGTGGTTAAAAACATATCACTAGTTCATTAATAAGTTGTTCAAGAGTAACATATTCCAAAAATACTTATTTATAACAATTCAAACCTCATTTATTAGGCAACTCAACTATAAACTATTTCCTACTCTTTCAAGTTTTTTGAATGCTGCCAACAAAAATAACACTGAATTTTGTGATTCAAAACTTTGCTGTCAACAATTCAGGGTATATATTTGCACATTAGGGGGGTGGGGGTGGGTAAATTTCATGGTAAATTTGCAGTTGGCCATATGACTTAGCCAGGATGAATGTAAAAACATTATTTGATGCTTTGGTAAAATTCTGCTTTAGCTACTTTTGGCTATCTTGGAAAGGGGTTAGGTTAGGAAAATGAAAGTTTTAGGGATGAGTCTACAGGCTAAAGTAGAAAGATACCTAGGAGATACTTTGAAGTACCTACCTCTACTCCTTCTCCCTCTAGAGGGTCCTGACCATTGATGACCTTTAAAAATCTGAGTGTTATAAAAGTGAAACCTTGCAAAGTGGATCTTCTGCTTAATTGAAGTACAAAAAGTTGTTTTCAGGTTCACAACTTTGCTCAATCCCAATATATAAGGTTTTTAAGGATAAGGTTTTAAGGATTTCCTATATTTTGAAAAGAACATTGATATGGCTTAAAATTCTACTCAAATTACAGGAATTGCATTTTCAGAACTAAAGCCAGAGAAAAAAAAACTGATAACTGAAAATTATGGTAAAATGTTGTTTTCTCAAAATTTCAATAGGTATAGACATGTCATGTAGGCAAACTCCAGGACTATCTAGAGGGAGAAGGTGCAGAGATGGGTGCTTCAAAATACCTTCCCAGAACATACTTTAGCCTGTAGACCCATCCCTGAAAGTTTCATTTTCCTAACCTAACCTCTTTCCAAGATAGCCACAAGTAGCTAAAGTAGAATTTGGTAAAATTTTTGCAGTTCATATTATTGACTTGCAAATAAAGTAAACATACCACTTGATGTCTTTTTTTATGCTCTTTCCAAATATTAATCATTTTTACCACAAATGAATTTTGCCCCCACCCCTATATACAGGGTAAAAAACCAGTATCTAATTGAGCAAAATTATGTAAAACTAAAACCCTTACCTCTTGTTACCAAAGAGAAATTGGGAAAAATTGTACATATCAGAGAAAAGCTAAAAATCTCAGCTATGCATCAATATGGTTATTATCAAAATTGTTTAAGGTCACGCACTTGAAATTATTAGTTTATTGACTTACCTACAATGACCTCTTTTTGGAAATACCATTATTCTATTTTGATGTATATATCCTTTTATTGTTTCAGTTTTATTCACATATTAACAGAAAGCTGACTTTCTTCTGATTCTAAAAATGTAACTTCTATTGCTGGATATTTATTCTTTAAATCACAAATATTAAACATGTTTTTTTTTTCTTTTAAATTGCTTGTCAAAACAGATACTACATTTTTAATTGATGCTGACAAATTATTTATTTATTAATACCAAAATACAGTAAGCTTTAACAAGCTTGTCACACTAAACAATTATAAAAAAGTCTATAACAATGTCAATGACATAACAAAAAACATACAGTAACTGAAAACATAATAACTGAAGCATACAGTAGCATACCAAACTAACTGAAACATATCTGTTAATAATTGAAACATACCAAAAAGTAAGCCAACAAAATAACTGAAAACACACTGTCAAAATCAGCTAATACAAATGTAAAAATATTCTCAAAATGGATTGTGATAGGACCTAGTATAGACATCTGTAGAGGCTAAACTACTTTTGAAAGACTGGACTGTGGTACTTGCAACTATTTCCAATGGAAGCGAATTCCAAGTCTTCCACACTTGGCTAGACAAAGAGTTTTGGCCTATTCTTTTCTGTGAACATGGTGGGTAAATTTTGTGTTGGTGTTGACGGGTACTACTGTATTCTGTAAAAGTGAAAAAGTGAGTTGAGGTTTATTGGTTGAATTTTGGTGAAAATTTGTCTAAGGAGGCAAAGTTCTTGTTACCTCCCTCACATTGCATCATGCTATAGTAAAATAGGGGTGATCCAAAAAGCCATTGCTATTTTTCAGAATGCCAAAGAAAAGTGGTCTTTTTACCAAAAAGAGTTCTTTTACCCTAGCCTACCAATTCAAGGTATATATTTGCACATTAGGGGGGAGGATGTGGGTGTAAAGTTTTATAACTTACCTCTTTTGCATCAGAAATAAACTTTACCACCACCTCTCCCTCCCTAATTTGCAAATATATAGCCTACCCTGAATTGGCAGGCTATATATAGGGGTGGGGGTAAAGTCCATTTGCAGCAAAAAGAATTTTTATATTTGGAAAGAGCATAAAAAAGAGACATTGAGCAGTATGTTCACTTAATTTGTAAGTCAATAATATGAACCATGAAAAATTTACCTAGAATTTTACCAATATTTTTTTATGATCTTTCATTATTCATATAAAATACCTTTGGGGCCCCTTTAATGGCTCAAGATGCAATTAGCCCCAGAAGCAATTATTTGATTATGAAAGAGCATAAAAATGTGGTAAGTTTTTGGTGGGATACCACCAGATGGCTAATTTGACAGTATATATATATATATATATATATATATATATATATATATATATATATATATATATATATATATATATATATATATATATATATATATATATATATATATATATATATATATATATATATATATATATATATATATATATATATATATATATATATATATATATATATATATACAAATCTTTGAATTAGCCAACCAACCAACCTGTATTTTAAGCCCAGGAGTCCAGCTGGACATAAGGAAACATATTAAGAAAACAATTCTTACTCTATAATATGCAGAATAATCCTAGTTAACACATTTTGCAGGGGGAGAGCCTTTATCTTCACTTCTTTCCTTGTTTTTCCAGTTCTTCTAAGAAGTTCATGAATTTCTTAGAACTTATATATTCACAGAATATTTAGGCTACCCCAACCCCCCTAATGTGCAAATATATACCTAGAATTGCATCCTCAATCTAAATATAACATCCATTTGCATTGCAAATGAACTTTACTCTCATATTAGCCATATGGTGGATGTCCATTTTTGGCAGTTCATATTATTGACTTAAAAATAAAGTAAACATACTAATCAATGCCTTTTTTAATGCTCTTTCCAAATATAATAATCATTTTTGCAAGAAATGAATTTTACCCCAACCCCCACATATACCTATTAAGGGGACTCCACCCTTTGACTATTGGAAAAAATTAGTTTATAAGCTTATATAGAATGGTACTATCCAATCTCCTTATAATTAAAAACATTTTAGTCATCTAGTTGGAAAATTTAGCATATCTGTATAGGAAAAATCTAAATGTGTCAACTAGTTGACTAATAACTTCTCCCCAGCAAAACTTAATTTTTCCAACTAGTTGACTAATAACTTCTCCCCAGCCAAACTTAATTTTGTCAACTAGCTGGAAAGAAATATTGCCCCAGAAAACAATTCATTTTCCAACTAGTTGACTAATAATAGTTAGAATTTATTCTGAATAGCATAAAATATATTACTAATATAGGGTTTTTTTCAAATTTAATTATTGCTATTGTTATGGGATACCACCAGATGGCTAATTTGACAGTGTATAAAACTTAACCTTTCCAACTAGTTGACTAATAACTTCTCTGCAGCAACACTTAAATTTGCCAACTAGATGACAATAAATGCTGTCCCAGCAAAACTTTCCTTTCCAACTAGTTGACTAATAAAATCTCCCCAGCAAAACTTAATTTTGCCAACTAGCTGGAAAGAAACATTGCCCCAGAAAAGAATTCATTTTCCAACTAGTTGACTAGTCACTTCTCCCCAGCAAAACTTAATTTTTCCAACTTGTTGGCTAATAACTTATCTGCAGCAACACTTAAATTTGCCAACTAGTTGACAATAAATGTTGCCCCAGCAAAACTTTCCTTTTCTAACTAGTTGACTAATAACTTCTCCCCAGCAAAACTTAATTTTTCCAACTAGTTGACTAATAACTTTTCCCCAGCAAAACTTAATTTTCCAACTAGTTGACTAATAACTTTTCCCCAGCAAAACTTAATTTTTCCAACTAGTTGACTAATAACTTCTCCCCAGCAAAACTTAATTTTGCCAACTAGTTGACTAGCAACTTTTCCCCAACAATACTTTCTTTATCCAACAAGCTAGAAACAAACTTACCCAATAAACACTTTTGTTAGTCATCTAGTTGGCAAGTAACTTTTCCTCAGAATAATTTCTTAGCTAACGACGTGTTGTAAAGAGAAAACAAAAAAACATACTATTCCTGGTCCAATAAAAATTGGCAGTATGTGCTTTTAACAAATGCACTACAGCTAAGTAAATCAAACAAACTGAATTCAGGAGTAAATAGTCTTGAAGTCACAGAACTAAGTCTTCTCCTTCAATAAGTGAGTATATATATTTATTTATATCAACAGAAGTTCTGTGGCTTCAAGACTGTTTACTCCTGAATTCAGTTTGTTTGATTTACATTAGCTGTAGTGCATTTGTTAAAAGCACATACTGCCAATTTTTGTTGGACCTGGAATAGTAAGCTTTTTTATTTTCTCCTTATGTCACAGCATTAGCTAAGAAATTATCCTGAGGAAAAGTTACTAGCCAAATAGATGGCTAACAAAAGTGATTATAGGGTAAGTTTGTTTCTAGCTAGTTGGATAAAGGAAGTATTGCTGGGGAAAAGTTGCTATTCAACTAGTTGGAAAATAAATTGTTTTCTGGGGCAATGTTTGTTTCCAGCTAGTTGGCAAAATTAAGTGCTGCTGTAGAGAAGTTATTAGTAAACTAGTTGGAAAAATAAAGTTTTGCTGGGGAGAAGTTACTAGCCAAATAGTTGGAAAATGAATTGTTTTCTGGGGCAATGTTTCTTTCCAGCTAGTTGGCAAAATTAATTTTTGCTAGGGAGAAGTTATTAGTCAACTAGTTGGAAAAATTAAGTTTTGCTAGGGAAAAGTTATTAGTCAACTAGTTGGAAAAATTAAGTTTTGCTGGGGAAAAGTTATTAGTCAACTAGTTGGAAAAATTAAGTTTTGCTGGGGAGAAGTTATTAGTCAACTAGTTAGAAAAGGAAAGTTTTGCTGGGGCAACATTTATTTTCAACTAGTTGGCAAATTTAAGTGTTGCTGCAGACAAGTTTATTAGCCAACTAGTTGGAAAAATTAAGTTTTACTGGGGAGAAGTTATTAGTCAACTAGTTGGAAAAATTAATTACAAATTCTAAAAATGAGACAAAAATATTCTTCCAGAAAAGAAACAAAGACAGATAAATGAAGGAACATACACAATTTATGTCCATTAAATGTAAGATAGAAATGAACAAAACTTCAAATATGCATCTGTTTTCCTTAAACAGACAGGATGAATAACCCTCCAAGCTTTGACAAATTCAATCTCACTTTTAAGACCAGGTATAAGACTAATTATCCTGGGAGTTAAAAACAAAAAATCCCTGGCTTCAAAGCCCAATATATAACTCAAAATATATCTCCCATTAAGAGGAAGACAGGGAAAGAGATGGAAGTTGTAACACAATGGTAACAATAGTGATAATTAAATTTGAAAAAAACTATATTATTAACATATTTTATGCTATTCAGAATAAATTCTAACTATTATTAGTCAACTAGTTGCAAAATAAATTGTTTTTCTGGGGTAATGTTTGTTTCAGCTAGTTGGCAAAATTAAGTTTTGCTGGGGAGAAGTTATTAGTCAACTAGTTGGAAAAATTAAGTTTTCCTGGGGAGAAGTTATTAGTCAACTAGTTGGAAAATGAAATTTTGCTGGGGAGAAGTTATTAGTCAACTAGTTGGAAAAATTAAGTTTTCCTGGGAAGTTAGAAGGGGGGAGTATACCCAATGGATATTATCTAAAAATTTCTATTCTATAGAATGTAAAAATAATATCCAACCATACTTAGTTATTGCCAAAATTATCCAACTAGTTAGCTATCTGAAAAATCCTTTTAAGCAAATAAGAAATTATCCAACTAGGAAAATAATTAAAATTTAAAAGAAAATAGTTTTATCTTGCTAGCCAAATACAATAAAGCATAAGAGCCAACTTAGTATCTCTAACTAGGTGGATAATACTTTAACTTAATGCTTATGATATATATCTAACTAGACAGATAAGTCAATTCTTCATACAAATTAGTGATAATATCCAACTAGTCAGACATTTTTTTCTCTTAGACATAGCATAAACATCTAACTTGGTGGATAATACTTTATCCTAGCTCTTCTGATATTAATCAAACTAGGTAGGCTAGTTAAGTAACTTCCTGCCTAGTTAAATATATATCAGAAGATCTAAGACTCAGCATTATCCACTTAGTTAGATATTCTTGCTGTGCCTAAGAGAAACAATTTTTCTGGCTAGTTGGATATTATCCCAAAACTGCATAGCCTAATGGAATTTACTTATCCTCCTAGTTGGATATATATCAGGAGTGTTAAGACTTGGTATTATCCACCTAGTTAGATGTTCATGCTGTGCCTAAGAGAAATGAATTATCTGGCTAGTTGGATATTAACCCCAAACTGCTTAGAGAATCTTCTTATCTGCCTAGTTGGATATATATCAGAAACACTAAGCAACATTATTATCCAACTAGGTAGATATTCTCTCAGCCTAAGAGAAACAATTTATCTGGCTAGTTGGACATTAACCCCAAACAGCTTAGAGAATCTTCTTATCTGCCTAGTTGGATATATATCAGAAACACTAAGCTACATTATTATCCACCTAGTTAGATATTCTTGCTGTGCCTAAGAGAAACAATTTATCTGGCTAGTTGGATATATTAGGAGTGTTAAGACTTGGTATTATCCACCTAGTTATGTTCATGCTATGACTAAGAGAAATGAATTATTTGGCTAGTTGGATATTAACCCCAAACTGCTTAGAGAATCTTCTTATCTGCCTAGTTGGATATATATAAGAAACACTAAGCAACATTATTATTCAACTAGGTAGATATTCTCTCTGCCTAAGAGAAACAATTTATCTGGCTAGTTGGATATTAACCCCAAACTGCTTAGAGAATCTTCTTATCTGCCTAGTTGGATATATATCAGAAACACTAAGCTACATTATTATCCAGCTAGTTAGATATTCTTGCTGTGCCTAAGAGAAACAATTTATCTGGCTAGTTGGATATTATCCAAAAACTGTGTAATGGAATTTACTTATCCTCCCAGTTGGATATATATCAGGAGTTTTAAGACTTGGTATTATCCACCTAGTTACATGTTCATGCTGTGCCTAAGAGAAATGAATTATCTGGCTAGTTGGATATTAACCCTAAACTGCCTAGAGAATCTTCTTATCTGCCTAGTTGGATATATATATATATATATATATATATATATATATATATATATATATATATATATATATATATATATATATATATATATATATATATATATATATATATATATCAGAAACACTAAGCTACATTATTATCCAACTAGGTGGATATTCTTGCTGTGCCTAAGAGAAACAATTTATCTGGCTAGTTGGATATTAACCAAAACTGCTTAGAGAATCCTCTTATCTGCCTATTGGATATATATCCAAAACACTAAGCTATGTTATTATCCAACTAGGTAGATATTCTGTATATTGCATAGACAGTCAAATATTCAGCTAGGTAGGTAAAGGTGTAAGAGTCTTAAAAATGTTATTATCTGTCTAGCATGATATTTTATCTTGATACTAAGTGTAGTTGGATATTATTTTTACATTCTATAGAATGTAATTTTTTTAAGAATATCCATTGGGCACCTTCCCTATTTGTAATCAGCATAAAAAAGGCATCAAATGGTGTATTCACTTTAGTCCTAACTCAATAATATGATTTGGTAGAACTTTACCAAAAAAGGCATCAAGTAGTAGCCTAGGCCTATATTCACTTTATTTATAAGTCAATAATATGAACTGCCAAAAATTTACCAAAAAGGCACCAAATGACGTTTTCACTATCATCTTAGATAAATTATAAGGCCCTCTGCAAATTTAGGCTACCTAAAGCTTTACATCATCTGCAAACATTTTAATTTTACTAGGCTATGTTGAATACCTGTGGTAATCATATAGAAAGCTTTAACCCCTTCTAAGCCTGTTCGAGCTTTGGTAGCCAATAAGGTCACTTGCCTTAACAAACAAGTCAATTCATTTAGAATAATTCAAGCCTAGCACATGGCGTGACATTCAAACTTTTCCGGCTTTTTTTACGCTCTCTGAAAAATAATTGCTTTTGTGGCAAGTTTATTTTTAACATAATCTAACTTTTCTTACCTTATCCAAATATATAGCCTATATTATATATTTTCCATGCATTACTGATTCTTGATTTTGTCATTCTCAATTCAATTTATGGGTACGGTAAATGGTTTTAACAGGAGTGTTGCTATTCCGCAACCGACCTATATCAGATGCCATTTCATTTGTCTGACTTTTAGCAAAGTTTTTAAAATTAAAAATCCGTGTGTTTTCTGTACATAAGCTTATTATGGCTACAATGAAATCACGTACACCTGCTGGAATTCAGAGTAGGCTAATTACCTTGCATATTCTAAAATTCTTTGCACTGCTGGATTAGGTTTCCTCTTTCGAAGGAAACACCATAGAATGAAAAGAGTAGAACCATTTAATTCCTCATTTTAGGCTAGACTATGCTACAATGCCCCCCCCCCTCTGATGTTCCTAGATATAACCAAATGATATATATATATATATATATATATATATATATATATATATATATATATATATATATATATATATATATATATATATATATATATATATATATATATATATATATATATATATATATATATATATATATATATATATATATATATATATATACCCCCACACCTAGAGGGGTTGACTAATAACTAAGTCAACTGTTTTCTCCTTTTTTCAAAAATCAACCCAATTTTCTCAGGCATGTAACTTTTGATGGGTAGAATTAATCTTGATGAAACTTATATATTTGAAATCAGCATTAAAATCTGATTCTTTTAATGTATCTATTGGTATCAAAGTTCGGTTTCTTAGAGTTTTGGTTACTATTGAGCTGGGTTGCTCCTTACTTATAGTTTGTTACCACAAACTGTTTGATAGTGATGTAAAATAAGGTAAAAATCTTCCATTTAGAATTCTGATCTCTGATCTTTTATACTATTCTGTGTACTCACAATATTTTGCTCAGCTGAAACTTAATATCTAAGAAGCTTAGCATTTTTATGTAATTTATGAAACTACAAGAACTTCAGGATTCTAAAGATAATTTTTATTTCCAAATAAAGCTGTTAAGTTGTTTAAAAAAAGCTATTTAATGGATTACTAAGACTTGCAAGTTTTGTACTGCATGTTCAGGATTTATGTGTGCAATGGAACATATTTCAAATAATCATGATTATTATTTAAATATAGGGCTTAAATCATCTTTTAAATTGATGAAGTTTGATATTCTGTTTAGCTAAACATTGTAAAGCCTATCATGTAGAATTTGTTCATAGCTAATTATGCTTTTTTCAGCCTAAACCTAACACAAGTCCAAAGTCTTGCTCAAATAATTTAATCAAAGATCAAGGATTCCAAATGCTTGACTTTATCTTAGTTCTGAAACTAATGAACAAGAAAAACCTCTCATGTACAGCTTCACTGAAAACTAGGTTATGTTATGAAGCTAGGTCACTAGTTGATAGGAAATTTCTTTCTATTTAAATATACCAAGTTGATTAGATCTTATCTAAATCTATTGTTGTATTTATAATGAGCAAAATAATAATATAAGGATCAAAATAACAATCAGTGAAATAGAAGTTTGCTATAAGCTTATAAAGTTGCTGCATTATTTAGAGTAACTGGGAGATGAGCACAAAATAAATTCAGAAACCTCAACTTCTGTATGCTATTTTGTATAACATTTTACCTTATTAGCATTCTTAAATTTGGTTTCAGAAACCTCCCTAATAAGCAAAAAATTACAATTCGTTTCCTTCTATAAAAATGAAAGGAAGCCAGCAGAGAAAGTTGTAGAAATATATCAGTGTTGTCATAGTATATAAAATATCAGTGCTGTTCATTATCAAATTTGCTTAAACTAATTATGTCTATTTGTTAACTAATTTTTTAACTTTACATCATATTCTAAAAATTATGGGTGAAGTGACAAGTTACCTTTTAGGGTCCCATTAACAGCTCAAAAATGAATTTTACCCAAAAGTGATCATTATATTTGGAAAGAGTATAAAAAAAAGTATCAAGTGATATGTTCACTTTCTTCTCTAGCTAAATCATGTAAAAACTGACAAATTTACTATCCTTTTGTATTCTGTGTCCTATGAAAGTGAAAACTTGACATATAGTTCTACTACCTAAGGCACAAGGAAAGTGTTTTGAGTCTCATACCTTTGGTCAATCCTGGTATGGCTTTAAAGATTTGTAAATATATTCTTGAATTTAGAGGAAAAGCATTAATATGGCTTAAAATCCTGCCAAAACAATAGAATAGCTTTTCAAAGACTAGAGCCAAAAAGAAAGAGACTAAAAACTCAAAATTAAAGTAAAATGTTTTGGTTCAAGATCAACATAATCTTCTAAGCCCTAGAGATGAGGAACAGGTTGAGATGGTCACTAGTTTGAAAGTTTCAATCACCTAAGTCAACTACTTTCTGAAATAACAAGAAGATTCTTAACTAGAACATAACCCATATAAAAAAAAACTACAAGACAACCCTAAAACAATGAAATTGTTTTCCTACAATATGCAGCATGTTTCTATCAGGCTAATCAGATTATAATGTTTCCTCCCAATATTATTCATATTTTTAACTCTTTTCAAATAATGTAATTATTGGCATCAGTTTTTTTAACACTTCTAAAGGAAACAGTGTAGGCTACATAAATAAAAGAAGTAGGCTACTGTACCATTAGATTCCTTATGCCCTTTACAAATATTATGGCAAGTTTTCTGACAATGTATCCCACCCCCTTCCTCCTGATGGTTCAGGATATAGCTATAGGAGTACATAAAAAAAAGACAAAACACCACAATGATGAAATTCTAACATTATAATGTACAGGTTGATTCTATTAATCATATTATCATGTTTTCTTTCAATTTTTACCTACTTTTAAAAACTATTTTAATTTATACTTCTATCCAATATTGCAAATATTGGATCTTAGACTGTAGTACCTTTCCATTTACAAATAAAAAAATATGGAAAAATATAATGGTGTTCTGCATAATTAGCCCCAGCCAAGTTTGAACCTTGTAATGCAGGTCAAAATAAAATGAATATTGGAAAGAGTCAACATGCTTCTGCTCGTTATTAGCAAATGAAACAATTCATACAAATTTATCAAACCCAGTAAAGTTTTTTTTTTTTTTCCCTGGTGCTGAATTGTAAGTTTTTTAATCTTATAATTTAACCTAACCATCGTTATGCATAATTTTCCCTTTTTTGATTGCAGTAATTTTTGTTAGGGAATGGGCGAATGTTAGGTTTTGATTGTGTAGGAAAAGGTTATGTGTATTAATGCCTAGTTTCAGGGAATGTTAAGGGGTAGGCCTATTTTTAACTAAATCAAAGGATACTATGTGCATCCAGTTTTTCAAAAAAGCATATTTACAACATCTCAAGAACGACTGAGGGCATTAAGTTAAAACTTTCAGGACATATTGAGGGGGACATTGAAAAATAGTGTGTTGAAATAGATGTTGAAAAGTAAATAATTATTATTTTTTGTCCACAGACACTTCATATAGAAGGGGGGTTGTATAAACTTTGGAGGGGGCTCATTTGATTAGAATTCACAAGTTTTAGTCCCTTTTTTAAGAGTAAAAAGTGATTGGAAAGCTACTAGCCCCCCCCCCATTTACACCCTCTTTTCCCCAAATGGATCTGATCAAAATTTTGTTCAAACAAGTCCAAAGGTCAAATAACTATGCCTATAAGGTTAATAAAACCCCCTACAGCTCCCAGGGCAAGGACTGTTAGTTATACAAGCTGCCCATTGTTAACATATAAGGTTTTTTGGAAGGGGTGTCATAGACTTCAGAGAAGTCTCATAAGATTTTAAATTGAAAGTTCTAGTTGCCTTTTGAAGAGTCAAGTGTGATTGAAAGGGAACCATCCCCTCCCCCAAGCCCTATTTCCCCTAATACTTTCAATTAAAATTTTGAGATAGCCATGTTGTTCAAATAGACCAAAACTTAAACAGCTATAACTAAACAGTTGGCCAATCCCCCAGAGCCTCCAGGGCAAAGGCTGTAACTTATGCAAGTTGCTCATTGTTATCTTATCATGTTTTTGGGGAAAGGATTGTCATATTAACTTTGGAGGGGGCTCATTCCATTGGAAATAGAAAATTTTAGCGCCATTTTTAGAGTCAAAAGGGATTGGAGGATATCCATCCCCTTCCCACCACCCCTCTTATGTCCTTTTTTCCCTAGATGCATTTGATCTAAATTTTGAAATAGCCATTTGGTTCAAAATAGTCCGAAACTTAAACAACTATAACTAAGTGGTTGACAAATCACAGATCCCCTTGGGCAAGGGTTGTAGCATATGGAAGTTATCCATTGTTAACTTGTAAGGATTTGTAGGAGGGGTGGTTGTATTAATTTTGGAGGAGGGGTCATTCAATGGAAAAATTTGAAGTTCTAGTTCCTTAGATAGTATTTTTGTTCACAATAGTTCAAAGGTCAAATAACTATGCTTCCAGGGTTGAAGTACCTGAGCAAGGGCTGTAAGGTATGTAAGTTGCTTATTGTTACTTTGATTTACTGATTTATGGGGAAAGGTCTGTAAATTATGCAAGTTGCTTATTGTTACTTTGATAGTGTTACTTTGATGCTAGTTTTGATACTTTGTTTGCAACTTTGATGTTGAAAAAAACAATTCGATTTTGAAATTGAGAATGTAAAAAACTTGAAACTTTGGCAATCAAGAATAACCAGGAATTAATGAAAAAAAAAGTCCGATATAAACAAATTATTCAAAGAAAAGTAAAGGCCATATTAAGCCAAAAACCAAAATGACCAAAAATCATTGGCAGCGCGATAGCGCTGCCTAAGTAAAGAACGATGGGGGCAAAATTTATTATTTTTTTTTTCTTCTTCTTCTTTCTCCATACCCAGGCACTTTGTATCAAAGGAGTTGTCGTAGAAACTTCGAAAAGGGCTCATTCGATTGGAAATTGGAGTGGCTAGTGCACTTTTTAATAGTCGAAAAGTGATTGGAGGGTAACTAGCCCCCCCCCCCCCCCCCCATGCCCATCATTCCCCCAAACATATCCAATCAAAATTTTGAGATAGCCATCTTGTTCAGCATAGCTGATTTCCAGATAGAAAATATGTTTTTGAGGAGGACACTTCCCCAAAACCCTTGGGGCAAGGGTTTTAAGTTATGCCCTGAGGGCATATAAGAACAATGTTGGCACAATGTATCATTGATTATTTTTTTCCTGCAGAGCAGGGGACTTCGTATCAAAGGAAATGTCATAGAAACATCGAAAAGGGCTCATTCAATTGGAAATTGGAGTGGCTTGTGCCCTTTTTAATAGTCGAAAGTGATTGGAAGGCAACTAGCACCCCTTCCACGCCCACCATTTCCCGAAACACGCCCAATCAAAATTTTGAGATAGCTATTTTGTTCAGCATAGTTGATTTCCAGATAGAAATTATGTTTTTCAGGAGGACACTCCCCCACAGCCTTCAGGGCAAGGGTTGTAAGTTGTGCCCTGGGGGGCATATAAGGTTTTTATAGAAGGCGTTGTCATAGAAACTTCAAAAAAGGCTCATTCGGTTGGAAATTCAAAGGGCTAGTGCCCTTTTTAATAGTTGAAAGTGATTGGAGGGCAACTAGCCCCCCCCCATGCTCATCATTCCCCCAAACATATTCAATCAAAATTTTGAGAAAGCAATTTTGTTCAGCATAGTTGATTCCTAGATAGAAAATATGTTTTTTGAGGAGGACACTCCCCCACGACCCTTGGGGCAAGGGTTGTAAGTCATGCCCTGGGGGCAGATAAGGTTTTTATAGAAGGTGTTGTTGTGGAACCTTCAAAAAAGGCTTATTTGATAAGAAATTCATAGTGCTAGTGCCCTTTTTAATAGTCGATAGTGATTGGAGGGCAACTAGCCCCCCCCCCCCCACGCCCATCATTCCCCCAAACGCATCCAATCAAAATTTTGAGATAGCCATTTTGTTCAGCGTAGTTGATTTCCAGATAGAAAATATGTTTTTGAGGAGGGCACTCCCCGACAACCCTCAGGGCAAGGGTTATAAGTTATGCCCTGGGGGCATATAAGGTTTATATAGAAGGCGTTTGTCGTAGAAACTTCAAAAAGGGCTCATTCAATTGGAAATTGAAATAGCTAGTGCCCTTTTTAATAGTCGAAAGTGATTGAAGACAGCTAACACCCCTTCCACACCCACCATTTCTCCAAACGCATCCAATAAAATTTTAAGATAGCCAATTTCACCCCATGACGTTCAAAGTTCAGTAAATTATACCTTTGAGCAGGACACAAAAAAATATAAATGTTCTTACTTTTAACTTTAATAAATCAAATAATATTAACATTTTGATTACTAAATATCAGTATATGTATATTAAACTGAAAACAAACATTCATCTGTATTTTTTTCAGTAAAGTGCAAATTATGTTCTGGCCTTGGGAAGGCATAGGAGTTTTGAGTTTGACTCGGTTATTTATTGTAATTTCTGTTTGTTTTGAGTTTCATTTATTTATCGATGCTGATTTGCGGTAGTTTCACGCTTCGTAGGTTATTTGATTTTATTTTTGCTCGTTTTGTTTAATGGAGTTCTTTACTTTTCTTTGAAAAACTTATTTTGTGGAAAAAGTTTTTTTTTATCTAATTACTATTAAAGAATAAATGAAATCCAAAAGAACAGAAATTAAACAAAGAATCATAGCAAACAAACATACAATAGGTACTAATAATGAATAAATAAATCTTAAAACAAGTAAGGTTCAAGTTGAATATGCAAATCAACCTTAAAACAAACAAAATCACTACAAATAAGAGATAGGCTACTGCCCCCTTCCCTAACTGTAAAAGTGTAAAGCCTACTGCATCATTGGTGCTTAAATGAAAATTATATGTGTTTTGAAAAGTCTCGGAAAGAACTTAATTAATTAATTAAATTAATCTGAACATTTGATATGCAACGATATTGTTTGCTGATAGCTCATCCGTTCAAGATTTTATTTCACTGTAATTTTGTTTTTATTTTTAATGTTGTAATAAGTACAAAAGAAATTATTTAGAATATAATCCATTTTGAGTGAAGTGCCAATGATGCAGTAGGCTTTAGGTTTTTACAATTAGGGAAGGGGGCAGTAGCCAAACTCTTGTTGGTAGTGAAAACTACATGTGTCTTGAACAGTCCTAGAAAGAACTAATAAAATTGAGTTTAATATTTGATATATAATCACATTAATGGCTGAAAACTCATCAGTTCGAAGTCTTATTTCACTGTAATTTTATTTTATTTTCAATTTTGTTATTTGTAACAAGTACAGAAGGAAATGTTTGTGATATAATTCGTTTTCAGTAAAGCGCCAATGACACAGTACGCTTTAGACTTTTACAGTTAGGGAAGGGGGCAGTAGACAAACTCTTGTAGTGATTTTGTTTGTTTTAAGTTTGATTTGCACATTCAATTTATGTTTTACTTGTTTTAGGATTTATTTATTCATTTATATTAGTATGTGCTGAATGTTTGTTTGTTATAATTCTTTATTTAAGTAGCTAATATTAAGTTATCAAATTTTAGTCTTATGCTAAAGTATTTTTTTTTCAAATAATGTGTAACCTACTTGTGTGAAGCTGAAGTTTTTGGTTTTCATATTGACTCAAAGGGGAACCTGAAAAATACAAATATCAAACATTAGTCATAGGCTAAAGCAATGTTTTTTTTTTTCAAATAATTATAACTGTCTTACATGAAACTAAAGTTTTTCTTTCCATGTTGACTCTAAAGGGAACCTGAAAAAGACAAGTATCAAATATTAGTTATATGCTAAAGCAAAGTTTTTTTTTCCAAATAATTTGTAACTTAAGTATTTGAAGCTGAAATTTTTCCTTCCATATTGACTCAAAAGTGAACCTGAAAAAAAAAACAAATATCAAATTGTAGTCATATGCTAAAAGAAAGTTAATAATCTATAACTTTTTTATGTGAAATTAAAATTTTTCTTTCCATGTTGACTCAAAAGGGGACCTTTAAAAGACCAATATCAAATATTAGCTATATGCTAAAGCAAATTTTTTTTTAATTAATTTATAACTTACTTACATGAAACTTAAGTTTTTTTTTTTCTTCCATTTTGAGTCAAAAGGGAAACTGTAAAAGACATTGAATATGAGTCATATGCTAAAGCATAATTTTTTTTTTCAAATAATTTAAAACTTACTTACGTGAAACTGAAGTTTTTTCCTTTCATTTCGATTCAAAAGGAAACTTGAAAAAGACACATATGAACTTAGATGAAACTGAAGTTTTTCCTTTCATGTTGACTCAAAAGAGAACCTGAAAAATACATATGTAAAATATCATTCATAGGCATATCTCTACAGCGGTTTGCATTAAAGCATTTAGTTTTGTGACCATATAACATATCTTGTCTTTTGAATAAATCTTCTGAACCTTTCTGGTGTTGCATTTTCAATGTGTGCTCCTGTTATCCTAGCTGTCTTAAAGTATTGTAAACAAATAGACTGACTAGTTGTATCATTTCATTTAAATTTAGTGGGTTTGGGAGGGGGAATGTATTTGTCAGTTATTAGGGGTGGGGGGGAATTTGTCATTTTTTAAATAGAAAAAAAAACCGTTTTGCAATGAAAATATTTCAACAGAGGTATTTTCGAAAATCTAGGGGGAGGGGTAAAAACCAAGAAGGGCACATCCTCCTTCCTCTACTAAAGATATCTCCTCATCATCCTGCTGGCAATTGACAAATTTTTATGTATTATTTTGTTTCAGATCAGATAAGGCATTTTGGGAAATCATGCCATACCCAGCAAAAATCAACTGTAAATGCCTACCCTGACCAGCTTACGAATCGAAATCCTAGAAATCTTGAAAGATTACGAATTGACAGAAAGCCTGAAGGATGGCCTCTAGATACACCATCTAGAGCTTACTGGCACAAGTAAGTTGTGTTCTTGTTTCCATTATGCCTAAATCATACCACAACCACACTTGTTGATAAAAGCAAAATTTTGTACAATTACAGTGCCAGTATTGTGTCCTGCACATGCTGGGGTCGTTGGGTAAATTCAACTTTCAACTGCAATTGTATGTGGTTGATCAATCAAAGCGCAGATTCACAGCAGATTGCTTTAGAATTAAAAAATATGGAGTTGGATTTGGCAAAACATACAAAGACTTAGTATTGGTAGGAAATGTTTAAACCAAGACATGTTATGTGCATACAGATTGTAAAAAGGGCATATGAGCAATAAATTTGGAATGGCTTACCATATCAAGATGAAACTTCCAGGGCATCATGAGGAGGGTGTTCAACCAACCAAAAGGCAACATGCCTTTTAATCGACACAGCCCCCCAGGGTCTGGTGGACTAAGGCTATGTCAACTCCGGGGGCATTGTTGTATGATCTTTGGACTATTTTGAACAAAACGCCTATCTGAAACTTTTGATCGGATTCATTTGGGGAAAAGAGGGTGTGTGGGGGCTAGTTGCCCTCTGATTACTTTCGACTCTAAAAAGGGAACTAGAACTTTCAATTTACAATCAAATGAGCCTCCCAAATTAATGCGACTACCCCTTCCATAAAAACTTTATATGCCCTGGGGCATAACTTACAACCCTTGCCCCCAGGCTCTGGGGGCTTTTGTCAACTCTGGAGGCATTGTTAAATGTTCTTTGGACTATTTTGAACAAAGTGGCTATCTCAAAATTTTGATCTCTGCATTTGGGGAAAAGATGGGGGGCTAGTTGACTTTTGATCACTTTTGACTTTAAAGGGCACTAGAAATCCCAATTTCCAATCAAATGAACCCTAATCGAATGAGAATCGAAGTCCAATCAAATGAAAATGGTATAAAATTAAAAATTTTCTCATATACTTTTCAGAAAGAGTCCAAAAACTCCAATGGCAAAAGTACATATATATACCATTTTTTTTTTTAGAATTCTTGTTTAGTAAGTTCATTGTAATTTATTATTTGTCGTGTGATCAGACGTATGTTAATTCTAGAAACCGATTTAGAAACCGCAAACCCGCACATAGATAAATCTCTGCATGAAATTTTGCTGAAACTGCATCTACCTATGTTTTCCAGAATGAGCAGAAGACAATGCCTTTGGCTTTCTTTAATGTGCTGTAAAAGTCTTACTTTGGTTTTGCTCTTATTTCAAATTATGTTATACTTTCTGCCAATTTCTGCTTACTGAAGAAGAATGGAAACAAACTAATTTGAATAATTTTGAGTGTGAATTTGAATTTGAATGTGAGATAGGCAAAGACCATATCTCTGGAGTAGTTCTATTAAATAGCCCTGAAAGGAATCAACAACAGGCTCAAGAACCCCGGATTGGGTAAGGATAACAATTTAAAAAGGTTTTAAATGTTTGGGGGTTTCATGGGTCGTGGCCAAATTAGGAAGTTTCTGCCCCTGCAGTTTTTCCGGAAATTTCTTACCTCAAGTTAGTTTTGATTGTATTACTTTATACTTTGGAAAATTACGTAAAAAAGCTTTTGCATGAGACCAAAACAGTATTATTTTGGGTCTCCTTGAGACAGGCATCAGTTGAAGTGATGCCCAATGAAGCTTTAGATTATATTTTCCTTTTGTTTTGTTTATCAAAAAAATTTATACTATGTATCTAAGTTTGTTATTGAACGGCTTGGTCCATTTGAAATTGACCTCTACTCTAACAGAGAGAACTTAAAAAAGGGCCAAATTTTTCTATTATCCTGAAACTTATATGAAACCTTAGGCTAAATGGACAATGCAGAAAAAAATGCTTCCCCTCAAAAATGCAGCCCAAAAAAAGGACCAAAAGACTTTTTTCCACTCACTTCAAATGAAAGGGGCTATCTTAGAAACTTCGGAGGGGCTCATTCGATTGCAAACGCAAAGTTTTAGTGTCCTTTTAAAGGCTTAAAGCTTCTGAAAGGCAATCAGCCTCCCTCTGATAGCTACTGGATGGCAATGAGACTCCCTCCGAAAGCTACTTGATGGCATTGAGCCTCCTCCGAAAGCTACTGGATGGTAATGAGCCTCCCTCCGAAAGCTACTGGATGGCAATCAGCCTCCCTCCGAAAGCTACTGGATGGCAATCAGCCTCCCCTCCGAAAGCTACTAGATGGCAATCAGCTTCCCTCTGAAAGCTACTGGATGGCAATCAGCCTCCCTCTCGGTTCTTTTTCTGCAATCCGGTCCTCCTCGTACCCTATGATATCGAATCAAAATTTTGATAAATCTTTTTTGTTAAAAAATTCCTAATATCTAATAAGTTTGCCTTTGGGGTTGATATCACTCCCACAGCCACAGTGTTAACCTATAAATTATCCTGCTATGATACCTCAACCCCCAGAAACCCGAAAAAAATTATGTAAAAATAAATACCATTAGGATATTTTACGCCACATATTCTGCCTTTATTTTGGAATGTTGCTAGAATATTCTAAAATTCATTTTTTCACTATTTTTATTTGTGATAAAACTCTCCGTGGCTAAAAAATTTGTGGGAGATTTTTTTGTGGGATGACAGGGGAAGGTGATTTTCCGCCAATGAGAATTTTCCGTTGGGAATACGCCTAGCACCGAGGATAATATACCCTTAGGTATCGTTATGTAAAAAAATTGCAGAAAAATTCGGAGTAGCATAAATTAAAAAAAAAAACTACTACTGCTACTACTACTACTAATAACTCACCGCAGCACCAAACCGCTTGAGGCCAACGTGGCTACGCACGCTCCTCCTCCATCCTAGTCTATTCAAAGCCTCTCTCTTTACACCTTCCTGGTAAGTTTCCATTTCCTTTAAATCTTTCTTTTACGACATCCTCCCACCCCAATCGCGGACGACCTGCTTTCTGTTTAGCCCTAGAAGATTGGCCAAAAAGAACAATCTTTGGCAATCTGTCATCTTTATCTGCAGAATGTGCCCTAGCCATTTCAATCTTTCTCTCATTATAGCTCAAGAAAGCGGGATTGAGCCACACTTTTCATACAGCTTACTGTTTGAAATACGGTCAGTCAGTCGAGTACCCAAAACAATCCGTAGGCAATTTCTCTAGAATAAATATAGTAAATCTTACCTCCGCTTTTCGGAGCGTCCATGCTTCAGAAACATATTTGACTACTGTCATCACTGTAGCTTCCAATATTCTAATCTTGGTTTGCTGACTTATCTTCATATTCTTCCGAACTTTTTTCAACTTTGAAAAAACACCCTGAGCCTTGGCTATTCTACTTTTACATCTTCACCGCTCCCACCGTCTTTACTAATAATACTACCGAAATAAGTGAAGCTGCCCACTTGATTAATCTTTTCGCTACCCAACGTCACCTTTTCATCTTCACTTATTCCTAGTGTTAGTGACTTAGTCTTCTTAACGTTAATTTTCAAACTTACTCTAGCACCCAGAACTCAAAAAACCTCTGAAAGTTCACTCATTTTGCTCACACTTTCATCAAGGATGCTTAAATCATCAGCATTATCTAAGTAAAGGAAAGTTTTTCTTTCCCATTGATTCCGAGTTCTCCCAATGTCTTTCCTGTGCTACTTAAGATGAAGCCCATTAAAATGATCCATATAAATGGAGATAGAATACAACTCTGCTTAAATCCTGATTTAATACGAAACGAGCTACTAACCTCATTTCCTACCTTAACCGCAGCAGTGTTATTCTCGTACATAGCTATAATCGCGTCAATATATTTGTCTGGTATACCATACAAGGATAAGACCTCCGCTAAATCTCTTCTATCAGCTGAATTGAACGCTTGCTCGTAATCTATAAAACTGAGGACTAAGGGTGTTTGATGACACAGGCACTTCTTAGTTATTAACCTAAGAATGAAAATTTTTGGTCAACATATCCTTTACCTTTCCTAAAACTGTACTGTTCTTCTCTTTTAAAACTTTGTCTACAGCATCTCTCAGTCTAAAACGTATCATGATACTAAGTAATTTGCTACCTACAGAGACCAGGCTAATGCCTCGATAATTACCACACTCACTCTTATCACCTTTCTAGGGGTTTAATTAAGGTTTCCTAAAATCGCTAAGTACTTCCCCTTTTTCAAAAAATTATATTTATCATCTTCAGTAAATTATATCTAACCTCAGAGCCACCATATTTAAGAAACTCATTTACTACGTTATCAGCAACTGGGTCCTGTTATTTTCTAATCCCTTCACTAATTCTTCCTCACAAAATAAATCTTCCGTTACATCCAAGGTGTCACAAACTTTTGTTTGCCTCTATATCTTTTCCTGTAACTCTATCCCCGTTTAGCACATTCTCAAAATGTTCTGTCCATCTCTCTTTAACTCTTTCCTCATGACTAATTGTGGCCCCGTCCTATCTTTAACTGGGACAAGTCCAGATTGACTACTCCCTCTCAATTTATTCACATGCCAGGACAATACTTTAATTATATATCGTCTAGCTTCATCTTCCAGATCCTTGGTAATTTTGTCCATGGTATCCACTTCACACCTCTTTAGTTCATATTTTAATGCTTTCTTTACATCACTCTTATTTTCATATGATCTGTCACTCAGATAATTCTTATACAAGCCCAAGACTTCTCTTCTTCATTAAACATAAAGCATTTTCACTAATATTCCTAGCTGTGTTCCTAACTTCCGTCCCTAAGGCACCATCAGCAACTTCACAAATTATTTTCCTAAAACTATTCAATCCATCTTCTACATTGTCAAAATTTAAACTCTCCAATTTAGTATTCAATTGTTCTGGAAAGTTGCTCTCCTATTCTTATCCTGGTATCTACCAACGTCAATGCTTCCTTAGTCACTATTAGATGATGAATTTTAATTTTTAACATCACTAGCAGTACTCCTATATACCCTAGTATCTTGGATTGATCTTGCCAGTCTTCGGTTTACAATAATATAATCAATTAGGTTAGCTGTCTTACCATCATGTGAATACCATGTTAACTTATGGGCCATTTCATGTCTAAATATACTGTATTGAATATAACTAAGTTGTTATACCTACAAAATTGCAGAAGTCTGTAGCCATTACTATTTTCTTTTCCTACACCAAATTTATCTAGGCTACGATGCCATCTATCCCTATTTCTGCCGATCTGGGCGTTAAAATCTCCTAATAAACACTAAATTCTACCTGGAACCCTGTCTATTTGTTCCTGTAACTATAATTGAAATTCATCTGAGTCACTACTACTTCTGTCAGTCGGTTTTTACAGGGGCATGTTCTATTATGGCTGATACCCCGCAGTTGTTAGTCATAAAATAAGCGATTAGTATTCTATGATTAATACCTTCTAGGCCTAAACAAGACTTAACAGCTTTTTATTCATCATGGGCCCTACTCCGTGTCATGTACCCCATCCTTCCTGCCTGAATAACTTTTTTAGATCTTCGACGTATGGGTTAAAGAGAATGGGTAACTTATAAGATTTGGAACTTGGGCTACTATCGACAAAAAAAAAATATATATCAATGCCATCTAGCTTTTGGCAACCCCTGACATTTATGTTTTTCTGTTAGAAACTAAGATTAGACTCGTATTATTTGCCTAATTTTACCATTTACATTAATGAAATTAATTATTCTCATTATTACTTTGAATAAAATTTCAAGTGTTGCCAAATGCTAGATGGTGTTAATAGTTGTTGGTTTTTTTTGTCAATACTAGCGCCAGTCTTCACTCCTATTTACCCATACTCTTTGGTTTTAAGCTTAAGACTAAAAGTTCAATCTGGAAATCTGACCCAGGTTTAAAAAATATAGAAAATTGTGAAAAAATCTGGCTTAGGATTTGGAAATTGATAAGTGCTATCCTTGCAAAAAAGTGATTTTCCTTGTTGCTGTTCAAGACCGGGGACTGTAAGTATCCTTTCTAAGGTTTTTGGCCATGGCGATTCCAATGATGAAACTTTTTGTTTCAATCCAACGCTGTTCATGAGGTATTTAAGGCTATTTTCAGACATTCCCATTAATTTGTTTTCAAAACAATATTTTACTATTAAGATTAATCGAGATAATAGTTAAATATTTTCAATTTGATTTAATTTAACTCTTGTTAAATTAATTCATAAACAAAACTTTAATTTAATTAATTTTGAATTTTCTAATTTGCATTATTTTTAATTGTCATTTTAGGATTTTTGTGACAGAGTCTAGTCGTTATTTTACTGCTTATGTTGAGCACAATAATGGAAGGATTGTTGCCCAAGCATCATCAAAAGAAGGATCCTTCCAAAAAAGGCTTCTCTCCTTGAAAGATTCTATTGCCGCGGAAACCGTTGGAAAAGTACTGGCTCAGAGGCTACTCATGATGGGCTTGTGGAGGTACATTCAGATTTCGGGCCAGATGAAATGCAATCTGAAAAGGTATTTAGTGAGGAAATGAAATTTGCTCCAAATTTTTAGTTCACGCTTAAAAATCTAAGGTGGTGAGAGGGTAAACCCCCCCTAAGAATTGGTCGGAACTGCTCTACTATGATAAATTTCTAGTTTTTATGACTTAAATTCAGTTAGCGGTTTTTTTTTTTTTTACGAAAGGCAGTATATAGAGCCGTAATATCTATATCTGTCTGAGGAAGCTCTAATATCTCTGTCGAACTTCGAAACTTGAACTGTTAAGATAATCAAACTGTTATTTATTGTCATGGAAAGGCAGTGTGGTCTTCAAAATTAACTATTGAATTAGTTAGTGTTCGGTCTCAGTTTCTAAAAAAACGCAGTTGTGAAGCTTCGAAAAAAAATCCGAGAAACACTAGATGGCATTTGTGATCTTTCTTCGATATTAACGTCAGTTTCCTCTCTTAAAGCTACCCATACTTTTTTAGCTTCACCTAAAAATTTACAGTACATCGTCAGTTGGGTATCAAAAGGTCTTATCTCCATTTTTTGGTAAAACGAGTAAGTCTGCCCACCAGATTCTCCGTTCAAAAAGGGGTGAGTCAGTCTCATAAGGAAAATTCTATATTGACTCGAAGAGTCACCTAGTGATCGAAATCAGAACGACGTATCTAAGTCTGTCATTTGAATACGATTCAAAAAGTTGTATCTGGAGGTCTTGTTTTGAACGGTAAAAATCATTCCATACATTACGGCTTTTTGAGCCGATATTACTTTGACTTTTTTTCCTAGCTGGAGCTCGTGATTCGATCCTAAAGGCTGGTGTTCTATACACGTTTTGTTAGCAGTAGTCTTTGTCCCCCAAGATTTTGTCTGGTGCCCTCTTATCCTGTTTTTTTTTTAGTTTTTCTTTTTAGTATAAATTTATCAGTTTGGTCAATTATTGGCACCTTTGTCTCATTGCCCCCCCCCCCTCCCCCAAGAGTTTGCTCATTGGTGCTCTTGTCACATTGGGGCTCCCCCAAGATTTTGCTCTACATCTGCCCTGACATGAAGAGCGGGGTATTGAGGAGGGGGCGAACCCTTTCATATACCGAATAATTTTTGTTCGTTTTTTGAAGTTTTAATATTGCTCCTTACTTTCAGTTGAGAAATATTGTTTTATAACTTCAAGGATGCATACCCATTCATAGAGTTTCACATAAAATAACTTTGTCCTTTTTGGCTTCATGTATGTGCATATACAAATGAAGGATCATGTTACTGGTAGGAAGGGAATTTATCATTTCTTGATAATGATTTTTTATCAGTAGCCGATTATAATTAAGTATTTGTCAAGATTTGAAAACGGTTCATTCACTAGATTTGTCTGAGAGAGTTGATTAACTGGGTTCATCTCTCTCATTGAACTCTCTCAGACAAATCTAGTGAATGAACCGACAGTCATTATTTGGTTCTGTATATGGCTAATATATCCAATGTTGAAATAGTTAAACTTCTGTGTTATATAATACATTTTATATGGTGATTTAACTTTTGAGGTGGAGATTGGCTGTCCAACTACTGGATATCTTACTCTATGTATTTTTTTTATATATAAATCCTTTCTGAATTCTTTATAGATGCGTTAGTTATAATTTTAATGCCTTAGTATTCTCTGCTGATGACGATTGCTGTATGTCTGGTCGAAATATCCAGACTTTTGTATCTGTTTTCACTGTCTAATAAGTGGACGTATCCCCATTTGAATGTTTACTTGTTCGTCATAGAAAGGCAGTGTGGTCTTGGAAAGAAACCTAATTTAGGGTATTACGTCAAAAAAAAACGCTGGTAGTAAAATAAGGGAAAAGGGCTGGAAAAAATAACAGAAAAACAGGCTAAAATGACCTTTTGTTTTGCTGAGACAATGATAAAACTGTATGGCCCATTAATAATAGCAGACGAAGGAATTTAAAAAATGGGGAATTTTTGAATCTATAAAAACTCGAAGTAATTTCCGTATAAATAAAATTTTTTTGCAACTTTGACTAGTAGACAAACTAGATATTACCTATATTGCTAATAGTCCATCTCAGCCAAAAAAAGTGGAAACGAATAAGAATGCAGGTTTAAAAGCATAATGTAAAATTCTCTGATACGCTGAATTTGATGGTGTGATTTTCATTAAGATTCCTTGAATTTTAGGGGATGTTTCGCCCTTTTTCGTAGTGAAATTTTCTCATGCTAAAAAAAAAAGAACCTTCAACCTCTCCCACATAATCGTGAATAGGCGCTCCTGTCCAAAGTAGCTTATGCTTCTTGTAGACTTAATTAAAATAACCTTAAAATAGCTGGTTAAATGAGGTTTCTTGTACACAGAATTGCATATTTTCACTGAAAAATACCTTAATTAGGCATTTCAGTGAAAAATTGTCCTCCCAGCCTCCCCCCCCCCTTTGTTTTTTAAATCTAGATATCCTGACTCATCATGTCATCAGTATCATCACTTGAGATACTTTGAAAAACGTCTAAGTAATAAGGAAAATCCTTGTTTCATAAAATCTTTACCTTTTGGAGATAATTTTACCGAAAATATCTTGTTTAGGCATTTTCATTGAAAAATTTTTCCTCACAGCCCCCCCCCCCCCCCCCCACATCGATTTTTGAAATCTAGATATCATGACTCATCACGTCGTAAGTATCATTATTTGAGACACTTTGAAAAATCAATCTAAGTAATAGGATAAAATCGTCGTTCCATGAGATGTTTACCTTTTTGGGGTATTTTTCACCGAAGAATACCTTTTTAAGTATTTTCATTGAAAAAAAACTATCCTTTTTAGATATTTCCAATGAAAAAAAACTGACATCCTACCTTCTTTCCTAGATTTTTAAATTCGAAATGTAATGACTCATCACGTCATGAGTATTATGCTTAGATTGCTTGGAAAACTTCTATTTAATAAGGTCAATCGTTATTCGGTAAAATCTATACTTATCATCAGCAGAAGTATTAATTTCAATTTTCCTCTCTTTTTTAGGTAAAAAAAAGGTATTGAAGGCTTTAGAAGAAAGTGGAATCTCCTTGAAAGAGCTGAACGATATATGCCTCCAGCCCAGCACAGAGGAAAGCCTGCTGATGAAAAACCATGGGATATGGTTTCAGATAGCTAAGCTTTTTTGTTTCCTAGTTGTGTTTTTTTTAAATGAACTTAATATAGTGCTCATTATCCCGCATATTTTGGGTTTGTACCATACGATATACATACCGTATAGTGTTTGTAACTGATAAATTGGTCACGGTAAAATTGGGTATTTTACTTATTTTACCGGTATTTTACATCTTTACTGACATATTTTACGTCGCCTTGCAATTTTTAGAGTACAAAAGCACGAAGAAGCTTGGAGAAAAAGGATTGAATTATGGTTTTGTTTCGTGTATAGCTGTGTTCCGCGGTTTAAAAGGTCTGATTTAGGTATACTGTTATCAGAACCTCTTTCCTGTTATCAGAAGCCTTTCCATGAGGATAAATAAAGTTCAAATAGGGGTAAAATCCTTTTAATAGGCAGTGTTTCACAAACAGTGATAGAAATTCACAAAAAATACCAGATATTTCGGTCGCATATGCAGTGACCGTCATCAGTAGTAAAACTGTTGATGACGGTCACTGTGTATGTGACCGAAATATCTGGTATTTTTTTGTGAATTCCTATCACTGTTTGTGAAACGCTGTCTATTAAAAGGATTTTATCCGTATTTGAACTTTTATTTATCATTATAATTTTAAAATGGTGAAATACTACTGGAAATAAAATTACATTAGTTCTGTGAACTGTTAAAGACAGAAAGGGCTACAAGCTGGATTGACATATAACAAACAAGAAAAAAAAAGATTAAATAGCCGAGAAAAATGAGGGTAATGTCAGCCAGCGGACAAAAAAGAAGTGAAAATGATAGAGGCAGACATTTGTTCAGGGACTTCCGCCCTGACGTCTTCAATGCTCAAAAAAAAGAAGGAAAATAACCTTGTGATTTCGCTCTAACTAAGCAGAAGAAAGACTAAATCAAACAAACCAAAAAACCAAGCAAAAATAAATGACAGACTATTCACCAATTAGAATGGGCAAGAATTATCTGCTTAGTGATTGACTTAGCTTATCTTACTGGCCTAATTTTGATTTAAAGTGTGGTCAGAATATCAATTTAAACAGAAGAAAAATGTTATTTGAATCCTTTAATTTAAGTTATAGTAAATTGGGTTTATAGGAATTTCTCCAGTATCTCTATTCAAAGCAAGGTCTCTATATGTATGGACTTTTTAAATTTCAGTTGCCTTCCTAAAAAGAATGTGGGAAGCCATTTGCTTCAAATATTAAAGTTGCCTCATCAAAAAGAACTACATGTTCTGGATTTTCAACAATGTGGAGGGCCAAAGCAGATTCAAAATCCTCATTTTTATTTTAAGTTTTACATCTCCGAGAAATCTTGTATTCATGCCGTCTTTCCTTTGGGAGCCGGCGTTTACGCTCCCCCCGGAAATACACCCGCGGGATTCCCTCCCCCCCCAACGGAAAATTCCTCCCTATCTTCCCCTTGGATAATTCCAGATTTTCATTAGAAGGGAAATTGAAAATTCTCTACTCTCCTGTTTAAGTTACGGTCACTGAACCAGAATCTAGGTCTGAAGGAAAGGAGTTAGATTTGCAAGCAAATCCTATTGAAGACAGTCTTAATGACTGTGAAAGCGACTGAATGTTCAGCTATTATTACCCAGTATATATATATATATATATATATATATATATATAATATATATATATATATATATATATATATATATATATATATATATATATATATATATATATATATATATTATATATATATTTATATATACATATATATATATATATATTTACAAAATGGATATCCGAAATCAGGCACTGTCCAATTCCTGAGGTATTACTCTAGGCACAAGATTACCAAAGGGATAAACCAGACAGTTAATTAAATTGATGAACCTCTAGATGAAGGGGCATTATCTTTTGTAAGCCCATGAAATCAGAATCATTAAAAAATTTGGTACTTCTGTCTTATAGCCACCACACTCAAGATCTTGTATCGCGAACATGAGACAATATAACCGGTTTTCATGGTCTTTATACCATGATGTGTTGCAAAATTATTTTACGGTAATTTTGGAAAAATAGTACCGTACCATACAACTGTGCAATTTGGTTTCTTTTTTCTCCTGTGCATAGATTGTTTGCAGTATATGTTATGGATTAAAATGATTATTTTTGCCATTATTTAAAATAATCTATTACTGCACTAAGAAACCAGTACGTTTGTTTTATGGTCATTATGGTGAATGGTATTTTATTTAATCCGTCATTATGTTTAATGTGTCTTGAATATCATCTGGACACATTTATTGTAATCTGAATAACAAATACATTCCAAATTTATATTAATCGAGACATTGATACAAACATAAAAGCTCGCAAAGTCGTTTTTATCTATTGCATCAAAAGGGTATTCAGCTTCAGCAAAAGCTGATTACTTCAGCTTAATCAGCTTCGGCTATTTTTTTTTTTCTATCTTATCTGGTGTATCAAAAGTATGTTCAGCTTCATCCTATAACAGATTATTTCAGCTTGAGGTTAATTTCCTAGATTATTCAGCCTTGTGTTATTTTTCTTAGATTAGTATTTCAACGTATGAAAAGTGTTTTCAGCTTCAGCCAAAAATAGACTAGTTCGGCTGAATCAGCTTTAGATTACTATCCGGTGCGTGAAAGCATATTCAGCCTCAGCCATAAACTGACTATAAGCTGAATCATCTTCAGATTATTATCTAATCTATTGAAAGTGCATTCTTCTTCAGTCAAAACAGACTAGTTCAGCTGAATCAGCTTTGGATAATTTTTCCCTGGATTATCATCCGGTGTATTAAAAGTATATTCAACTTTATCTAAAAATGAACCATCAGCTGAATCAGTTTTGCATTATTACCTAGTAGATAAAAATAAATACAGCTTCGGTGAAAAAAAAGGCCATCAGCTTCAGATTATTATGCATTGTATTTAAAGTACAATTGGCTTCAGTCAAAAACAGACTGGATAACCTTAATAGCTTTGAATTATTACCTGGTGTACGGAAGGTATATTCAGATTCAGCAAAAACCAAAAACAGAACATATCCTGTATCAGCCTAACATTATTATCCAATGTGTAAAAATATATTCTGCCAGAAACGGACCATCGGCTAAATCAGTTTCAGATTATTATGTTCAAGCCAAGGGACTATAAGTTTCCTATATAGGGGTTTCGGACAAGGCGGTTCTAATAGTGTACTTTTTGTTTTCATCTCATTCTAGTTTTAGGAGCCATGACATTTCATTTTTTTACTATGGGGCGTGATCGTCTCTTACTAGGTTGATAGCTACCGCTGCAACCCGGATTATTTTTGTGTTTCTTAGTATTGGATGTGGTCGTCTCTTACTAGGTTTCTAGCTACCGCTGCAACCCGGATGAAGTTCTCGGGCTTCAGGGATAAGTCCTATTAAATATGTTTATCACCTACTCTTAGAATTCCTGCCATATGAAAATTTCATGGTTTTATGGTTAGCAGTTAGGACTTTGAATCCTGTGATCTCAGTTCAAATCTTGGTGGGGGCTTTTTGTGATGTGTAGCTTACTTATACTACCATGTAGGTTTCTGCCGTAATTCCTTCTTTTCAATATCAAATTTATTATTATGGGCTAGAGTTTGGTTCTTTACCATAAACTAGTATGCCAAGGCCAACAGTTTCTTTATTACAACTATGGTTAAGTTGTCTATTCATGTTAGTATAGGCAAGAGTTTGTTCTTTATTATAAAATTTCTTAAGGGACATGATTAAAATAAATTTGCGTTATACTATAATTTCTAAAGATAAGTATGTGCCCCATCTTGTCAAAGAAGGGAAATCACTTTTTCACATTGGAAGCAGTGATGTGTCTTTTTTTAATTCTTGCTTTCTTTTTTTCCGTCGCCGCTAGTAGGGCGCTGAAACATCATAGAGAGATACTCAAGGGTTCATTTTAGTTTAGAAGGGATTTGCTATATCTATTATTTTAATACTTAGGAATTGCTATAATTGCTATAGCCTTTTATAAGCATAACTTAGTCTAAAAATATGCAACGGCTAGTTCTTCTAATGATCGTCTGTTTAATATTAATTTAAAAAAACTTTCCACAAAATAAGTTTTTCAACGAAAAGTAAAGAACTCCATTAAACCAAAAATGAGCAAAAAATAAAATCAAATAATCTACCAAGCGAGAAACTACCACAAATCAGCATCGATAAATAAATGAAACCCAAAACGAACAGAAATTACAATAAATAACGAGTCAAACTCAAAACGAGCAGAAATTAACATGAGTTGGGCTTAAAACCCCTATGCATTCCCAAGGCCAGAACATAATTTGCACTTTACTGAAAAAAATATAAATGTTTTTACTCTCATAACTTTAATAAATCAAATAATATTAACATTTTGATTAGTAAATATCAGTATATAAATATTGAACTGACAATTCACATTCATTTGTATTTTTTACAGTAAAGTGCAAATTATGTTCTGGCCTTGGGAAGGCATAGGGGGTTTTAAGCCCTACTCATGTTGATTTCTGCTCGTTTTGAGTTTGACTCGGTTATTTATTGTAATTTCTGTTCGTTTTTGGGTTTTGTTTTTCTGTTCTTAGCACATTCTACATAAGAATTACTCAAAGCAGCCAGGCCAGGGGGGGAGATCCCCTCATTTAAACGACTCTTAGATTATGTTTTACGACTCATGAAAAATTGTTTTACATTAATTCTTAATTATTTATACTTATCTACGGAGATAAACAACAAACTAAAACGGAATATCTCTTGCGTAAATTTGAACTACTTACTTACTTAGGTCCTCCTGAGCCATCTGGGGCGCATAGGGCATCGACGAAGGTAAACGTCACGCATTGGCGCTGCGGTAAGTACATCCTCCCACTGGGTTTGTAGTGATGTTTGAGCACTGCGTAGATCACGATCGTACGTGCGTCTGAGTGTGTTTCTCGGTCTTCCCCTCTGTCGACGCCCACGCGGCTGCCATTGTTGAACTGGTTCGGGATTCTCGAGTCCTCCATCCGAAGGACGTGGCCAAGATATCTTCATCTCTTCTTCTTAATCACTTCAGTAATAAGTGGCTGGCCAGTTCTTCTGCGGACCTCAATGATGCTGACTCTTTGACGCCAGCCGATATTCAGCACGCGCCTCAAGCACATATTTTCGAAAGCTGTGAGTCTTTTCTCTGTCCCAACATCTAGTTTCCAGCACTCACTGGCATACAATAGCACGGACAAAACGTTGCTATTAAGAAGTCGCAGCTTTAGTGCAAGTGAGTACTTCTTTGATTTCCATACTGGCTTAAGTTTGTTGAAAGCAGCGTTTGCCATGCCAATTCTTCTCTTGACCTCATTTTTCACCTCTCCTGTGTAATCGACCCAGCTTCCGAGGTACTTAAGTTCATGGACTTGTTCAACTCTACGATTTTTGTGCAGGAGCTTGACTGGCGAGCCTGATGTTGCCATTGATTTAGTCTTGTCTATTTTAGGCCAACTTTCTCCGCTTTAACGCTCACTCTATTAAGTAGCTCCTTGAGTCGCTGCTTTGTCATTTCCAGAAGTGCCACATCATCCGCAAAGTCAAGGTCCGAGAGGATTTTATTTCTGACTGTTATTCCGAAGCCAGCCGCTTCTCTCAGAACATAGTCCATTAAAATTACAAACAAAAAGTGTGATAAAATGCATCCCTGTCGCACTCCTGACATAATTTTGAAGTATCTAGTTGTTCCGTTCTCTGTCTTTATGCAACATTCCGTATTTTCATAAAAGGCCATGATCAAACTTATTATTTTCTCGGGGACACCATAATACTGTAGAATTTTCCAGAGTGTGTCACGGTCCACGGAATCGAAGGCCTTTTCAAAATCAATGAAGAGCATGTAAATTTTGTTGGACCATTTATTTGCTTCTTCTATCAGAGTCCTGAGCGTGAATATGAGATCTGAACAAGATCTACCTGTCCGAAAGCCATGTTGCTCTTCTCTCAGATACGGATCGAGTGCTTTTTCGGACGTTCGAGTATTACAAGCACTATAACCTTACTTGGTACTGATATTAGTTTATACCTCGCCAGTTATCGCAGTTAAGAGCATCACCTTTCTTAAATATGTTAATAATTATCCCTTTGGTCCAGTAGCCAGGGATCTTTTCGAACTGCCAGACTGTTGCAATCAGTGTTATCCACACTGAGAGGCATATCCTTATTGATTCCTTGATCATTTCCGAAGTTATGCAGTCTTCACCAAGTGATCTTCCATTCTTGAGTTTCTTCACTGCAACAAGTATTTCCGCAGATGTTGGGGGATTTTCGTCAATCTTGAGGTTAAGAAAGGGCATAGAAGGGAGGGTTTCTCGGTCAGTTGGTCTCGGTCTATTTAAAACCTTTTTGAAGTGGGATTCCCATCTCTCGGCTGGATCTGCTGGGCAACTTTTCTAGCATTTCATTTGTGAGCCTGTAAACTGCTTTGGAGTCTCCTTTTCTAGCTGTTTCCTCTGCCAGTCTAGCCTTCTCTTCTACACATCTCCGCTTGTCAGCTTTTGTCGACTGCTTGATTTCTTTGTCCTTCATTCTATATAGGACATTTGCGAAGACCGAAGGTCTGTCGCCGCCAGCAGAGAAAATTTGCTGTCTCAAATCATTGCGCTCGTCGACTAGTTTCCAAGTTTCTTGTGATATCCATCTTTCCTTCGGTTTCTTCTTATACCTGAGCACATCCCTAGCAACTTGAATGTATGTTGTCTTCATTTTTTGCCATGCTGTTTCCGGACTGTCTGTGCCGTTTTCTATTTCAAGCAGAGCGAATGAGTTCTTCAACTCCATACAAAATTTTCTTCGGGTTTCTCGGAGATGTAACTTATCCACATCTTAAAGCTTCGTAGAATTTGACTTGGCGTTTTTGGGCACTTTCAGCTTTACTTTCAATTTTGCTGCCATCAGGATGTAATCCGACTGGGCATTTGCCCCTCTGAAGCCACGTATGTCCAGAAGACATGTCCGCCATCTCCTTGAGATTAGAAAATGATCAATTTGGTTCTTCATCCTGCCGTCTGGCGAGATCCATGACTGTTTGTGGATGGTTTTATGCTCAAACTGTTGTGCCGACCATTAGATCATTACTCAGAGCATAATCTACCAGGAGGGCTCATTTTTCGTTTATTTCACCAAGACCATGTATCCCTGGCACCTACGGACTGTAGTCTCTTTCTGCTCCGTCCTTTGCATTGAAGTCCCCAACCACACAAAGAAGGTCATGTGATGGGACTTCTGATGTCTGTGGCTGAAGAGCTTGGTAGAATGACTCCTTATCAGTATCGTCTGCATCATTCGTAGGAGCATAACATGCAATGATTGAAATTTTCAGATGGTTGGTTACAAATCTTGCAAGTAAGCATCTCTCACTGACTGGCTTCCATTCAACTAGTGCTTTAGTGGCCTGGTCAGACAGCATTATCCCAACTCCAGCCTGATGCCGGGATTCATTTCCGCCGTAAATTAGCGAGTAACCCTCTCCTAGTTGTTCATGTCCAGATCCAATCCACCTGACTTCGCTTAGAGCAGGGAGATCTAGCTTATGCTTCTTCATCTGTCTGAGCACTTGTTCAGGTTTTGTCAGCTGGCTTAGTGTCCTTACATTCCGAAATTCAAATTTCGTCTTAGTTTTTGCTGTCATAAATCGTGTCCGTGGGTGTGCCGAGGTCGTTGTCGAATGGTGTAGTGGGGTATCCGAGGCTACTTGTAATGGGACTGCAACTTGTGTTGCCACGGCCAACTTGTAAATGGGATTAGCCTGCTTAAGCTGATGTTGCTGGCAATTGTTTTCACCTAAAACTTTCCTGAACCAAGTGGCTTCCTGTGAAACCTGAAACGACCTTCAAGCTCTACTTAAAGAACAGTAGAATCTGAAAGTCTCTCTTGGATTTGGAAACAAAGTTGTTCCTAGCTCAGTATCTGTAACTGAAACCCTTTTTTTATAGAAGGTTGAAGCAAGGAGCAAAATCGCTGAAAGTTGACAAGTTAAGCTCTGAGATTATCTCCCATCATTGTAGGCAACCTATCAAGCCGGATTCTAAAATGTTGTTTATAGAAATGATGCATTGAGATCTCGGTTTCGATCTTGATCTCCTCTTTTCAAGTTTTCTATTGCTATCCTGATCTTGTGCATGTCTAAGTTTAAAGTCTAAGGTTAGAATCCTTTTCAGAAGGCCGCTTGCTTGTGCCTTCGTTTTCGCATCGGTGTTCTTATTCTGTTTAAATTTGTCAATGGCTAAAACAATTGCTTCAAACAAAGTAACTACTGCTTGTATGGTTTCAGCCCTTGCAGTCCACCGAGAATCCGAGATATAAACTGCACTATACTTTATAACACTGTTTAGTCTTTTGGCCTGGTAGCGAATATAAGGCACACAGCAGTCAATAAGTTTAGATACTTTCTTCTGGGCTCCGTTAAATTGATAAGACATTGCACTTGCATAGTCACAAGTCTGGAAAGCTAGTTTATCCAGAGTAATTCCTCTCCTTGACAATGTTCCTATTATACTTTCTGACATACCCTGCCCAGTTTTGTCATTGGCCTCGCTAACATGTAATAGTCTCTCTTTAGGTGTCCCTTTCGAGCTTATAGTATGGATTGCGACTGCAAGCTTACAAGAATGTGAAGCATCGGGTGTCGTATCCGTCATCGCAAAATAAAATTTTGAATCCAAGACTTTGTCAAGGATCTTTTCCCTTACTTTTGCTGAAAGCAAGTAAATTAACTCGCTCTGAAAAATTGTGCGTAAATAAGTAAATTGGTATGGTCTATATTGGGTATCTAGAGCAGCCATATATTTCTTTAGAAGTTGAACAATTTGAACGAAGTTGCCATTTTATTCTTCAGTTCTCTTAAAGGCAATACCCTATCTCGCTAGTGTCCTTGCAACGTCCAGAAAATTTTCTAAGGTTTACCGTTATTCTCTTCATCTTTTGCTTGCTGCAAAACCTTAGTTCGGGTACTTTCATTAAGTAGGTAATCCAGATGGCCAAAGTTATTGACAGAATGACAAAAATCAGACAAAGCTGCCTTGGAAAAAACTATCAACGTCATCTAGCTTTTGGCGATATCTGACGCTTTTGTAATCGTTTTTCCCGTTAGGAACTTAGATCAGACTCTTATTATTTTCCAAATTTTACCTTTTACACTAATTAAATTAATAATTCTTATTATTATTCTGAATAAAATGTCAAGTGCGCCGAACGCTAGACTATGTTGATAGTTGTTATGTTTTTTGGTTTACACTAGTGCCACTCTCTACTCGCTTACCCATATTCTTTTGTTTTAAGCTTGACTAAAAGTTCAATGTGGAAATCTGACCCAGGTTTAAGAAATATAGAAAAAACGTGCAAGACTGTGGCTTAGACTTTGGAAATTGATGAGCCACAAGCAAATGACCCTGAAGTGCTTTTACGCATTAAATGTTTACTTATAAAAGGATTTTACTATAAAAGTAAGATCACTCGAATTTTCGGAGTGTTTCTCCCCTTTTTTGAAAGTAATGTAAATATTCTCAGGTTCGAGGCTTTTTGATGAGTAATAATAAACTTAATAATGAATTTTAAATATTCAGAATCAGTACGAAAAGACAATTCCTTTGATGTGTATTCATTGTTATCAAAATTCATTTTTTTTTTAAACCTTTGGTTACTATTGGCTTGATTCTCCCCTTGCTTACAGTTCGATACCGCGATCAAATACTACGTCTTATACATCACAAATTGAATGGTTCTTTTACCTAAACAGTTGTCACAGTACAGTGGTGAAATGACTCTCCTTTGGATCTTAAGGATTCGAGTTCGTCCTACTTTGTGGTAACGTTCAGGGTCTCTAATTTACGCTTCTTTAGGTTGGATTTTAATGCTCCACATTCTTACATTCCTCTTATTTTATAATCTATCACTCAGGTAATTCTTGTACGAGCCTTTTTTCCTCTCCATTAAACATAAAGCATTTTCACTAATATTCCTAGCAGCGTCTTAGCTTTCGTCCCTAAGTCATCATCAGCAACTTCGCAAATTATTTTCCTAAAATTTTTCCCATCGATCTGCTACATTGTCAAATTTTAAACTCTCCAGTTTAGTATTCAACTCTCCTTTGAATCTCAAGGATTCGAGTTCGTCCTCTATGTGGCAGCCTGTGGCAACTAGTGATGTATGCTCCGACGGAAATAAGCTAGCTTCATTTTTAGGTCAATTTTCATATCTTTTTTAATGTTTAGGAATTCTTGGTAGTTTTGATTACTTAATTGATCTGTCAGCCTTTTATATTTATACTAACGTCATTGGAACTGACGTCATCATATAGTTTACTCTAAAGTCATTTATGGTTGTAACCTAGGATTATAAAGTCATTCATCATTTTGTGCATGAGGATGCAGTCTTTTGTATAAAATTGAGTTTTATCTTTAATATTATGTTTTGGCATTTACAAAAGGGCGTATAAGAATTTTCTGGTAAATGAACCCTTAAACAGCTTTCTCTCTGTTGTTCTATTGCCCCACTAACAGTGAAGAAGTATAACATAGAAGACTCACTCATCAGTGCTACCTATGCAAAAAAGTGATTTTCCTTGTTGTTGTTCAAGATAGGGGACCGTGAGTTTCCTTTCTAGGGTTTTCGGCGATGGCAATTCCAATGGTGCACTTCTTATTTCAATCCAACGCTATTCATGAGGTGTTTAAGGCCATTTTCAGGAATTGCCGTAAGTTTATTTTCAAATAATATCTTACTATGAAGACTAATCGAGATAATAACTAAACGTTTTCAATTTGATTTAATTAAACTCTTGCTAAATTAATTCATAAACGAAATTTCAATTTCACTAGTTTCGAATTCTTTAATTTGTATTATTTTTAATTCTTATTTTAGGATTTTTGTGACAGAGTCTAGTCGTTATTTTATTGCTTATGTTTAGAATAATAATAGAAAGATTGTTGCTCAAGCATCATCAAAAGAAGGATCTTCCCAATAAAGGCTTCTTGCCGCGGAAACCATTGGAAAAGTCTACTCATGATGGGCTTAGCGGATTTACGTTCAGATTTTGGGCCAGAGGAAATGTAATCTGAAAAGGTATTTAATGAGGAAATTTGCTCCATCTTTTTAGTTCCTGTTTAAAAATCTAAGGTGGTGAGAGCCCCCCCCCCCCTCCTAAGGATTGGTTGGAACTGCTCTACTGTGATAAATTTCTAGTTTTTAGGCCTTAAATTCAGTTAGTGGTTTTGTTTTTTTTTTTTTTGGCGAAAGGCAGTATATGGAGCCTACATCATCTTTTTCGAACTTCAAAGTTTGAACTGGTAAGATATGCGAACTGTTATTTATCGTCATGGAATGGCAGTGTGGCCTTTGAAATTGCCTATATTAAAGTAGTAATCCGGTATCCGATCTCAGTTTATGAGAAAACACAGTTGTGAAATTTTGAAAAAAAAAATCCAAGAAACGCTAGACAGCATTGGTGGTCTTTCTTTGATGTTAATGCCAGTTTGCACTCCTAAAGCTAGCCATACTTTTTTAGCTTAACCTAAAAATTTACTGTAAATCGTCAGTTAGGTATCAGAAGGTCGCATCTTCATTCTTTGGTAAAACGTGTTAGTCTGCCCACCAGCTTCTTCGTTCAAAAGGGCGTAAGTCAGTTTCATAAGAAAATTCTAGCCTGACTCGAAGAGTCACCTAGTGACTGAAATCAGGACGACGTGTCTAAATTAATCATTTGGACACGATTCAGAAAGTTATATCTGGAAATAGGTCTTTTTGAAGGGTAAAAATCATTTCAAACATTTCTTTTTTTGAGTCGATATCACTTTGACTATTTTTTAGCTGTAGCTCGTGATTTAATCCCTAAAGGTTGGTGTTCTATACACATTTTATTAGCAGCTTTGTACTTCTTCGTTCAAGTGACAAATTGGACAGGAAAAGTATTCAGCACTAACGATCTTAGATGTGGTATTTACCTATTTCAAACTTAAAATATGGAGCGAAATTAAGCACGCAGTCACCATACCTACAGCGGCATCTTGAATGAATATAACTTTATCTAGTTTATTTGTGCAGTTATTTTTTTCAAAGGATAAGGTACACTATTAAAGGTTATTTATACCTTTATAAGTTCACGCTAGTAGCCAAACATTGTAGGAGCTTAGCTCTCCTAAGAAGTATTACAGGCTTTTCGAACAGCACAGTGAAGGCTGTTTGAGTTCTGCACAGGCTGTCCTGTTCAAAAGACTCTGCTTGGCCAGCACAGGCTGTCCGAATTCTGTTGCAGACAAAATAGAAGCTCCAACCATAGCTTGTTCGAATTCCACTGAAAGACACTTCTGAGCTCCAACCACCGATCATACTTTCCCTGTGACTCCTAGGACACCTGGACCGCTCAACATGGATTCAAAACAAGAATAAGCGACTTAAAACAAAAAGAAAGCCCTATGCGTCTTACAAGAAGAAAGGTGGCAAGTGGAAACTGACTGAGCGTGAAGAAGCTAAACTGAAGCCGGTATGTCGTTTGACTAAATGCCTGAAGACCGCTAAACTTAACTGTAGCAGATTTAAGGAAGAAGAGAGACAATAAATGCATAGTGGATGTTTGGTGATGAATGACGGCCAGGAAAAAATTTACGTGGCCGGCCTTGTCGTTGTGATTAGCGCAAAACGTGATCGAAGCCAGGAAGACAGTTTAAGAAGAAGTCTAACTTCTGAGCGCTTTTTGGAAGACTAGTCTGATGCAACTTTCTGTGTTTGTAAGAAAACTTTTCTAAATACGTATTTGCTCAGACTGAAATAAGTCTACAACTGGCCGAAAAAGGGACAGACAGATCATGGCACCTAGAGATCCCCGCATCTTTATGCGACAGTTCGGGATGGAATAAGTCCAAATCGGAAGTTTATGTATTCTATAGGGAAAGTTGCGTCAAAGGGAAGCATAAACCACTAAGTGTAAGGCTGTTGGATGACACCTTTTATCAGAAAAATATCTCGATTTCTTCACCCAAGAAGGATTGCTATTATACTTGTGTTGCACACGAAAACGGAAACGTCACTGA
This sequence comes from Artemia sinica, assembly GCA_027921565.1. NCBI lineage: Eukaryota > Metazoa > Arthropoda > Branchiopoda > Anostraca > Artemiidae > Artemia > Artemia sinica. The sequence goes on along the minus strand of CM051259.1, from coordinate 8,467,254 downwards.
CGAAGTAGGGAAGGAAAAATGTTGCAGTGAAAAACAAAGCAAGTGATGTAAAAAATGCAAACAAGCCTTCAGCTAGTGATGTTATTGGCGTCTATACGCAAGACCAACAGACTTTGCTACAGCTTCCAAGCAACAATGCTGGAATGATGTACTACAAGAGTAAACTCAACGTGCACAACTTTACATTCTATGATCTAGGGTCACGAAGCGGCTGTTGTTTACATCTCGGATGAAACTCAAGGTGAAATAAATAGCTCTGAGTTTACGAGTATTATTGTGGATTTCATAGGACGAAATTCAGACTGGAACGAAGGTTCTTATTGTGGTCCAATAGCTGTGGTTACCAAGATAAGACTTATGCTACTCAAACATTTTTTTGCAATTCTGTAGTATAACGGTGACAAGGGGTATGTTGTCCTCGGTGCTAGGTGTATTCCTACTCTGTGGCAACGTAAATTTAGCGTAACGATTTTTTTGTAATTAATGTAATTTTTTTTGAATTTTTGTCAAATAACGATGCCAAGGGGCGTGTTACCCTCAGCGCTAAGCTTATTCCCCCAGGAGAATTTCCATCGGTGGAAATTCCCCCCCCCCCTCCTCTCCTCCCTCCCACAAAAAATTCTACTCATGTATAAAATTGTGTAGCCCTAAAACTAATTTAAAAGCTATATTTCTTTGTAACGGCGATGCAAATTCAAGTTATTTTTCAAAACAAAGCGGGCGAGGGAATTTTATAGTTTTTTTTCAATTAAAATATGAAAGCAAAATGTAATTTTCAAAATCTAGTGAAGACGTAAAAAGTAGAATAGTAATTCTTAAAGATATCACTTTTTTCTATTTTCCGAGATTCTGTAGTTTTGATTTCCTGTTTTTTTTTTTAGTTTCATTTTCGCACAGACGACAGATCCAACATGGTAAAGAAACCCACAGGGGACAAAAGGGAAAAAAGTTACAATTATCGTACTTCAATTAACTTCATTGAATCAATTCCTTAATTGAAGTTAATCTGTTCTTTTCCTCAGGCGAACAAAAATATGCGCCGTAACAGCAGAAACAAAAGTTTCAGGAGGCTTCACAAATCTGAGAGCTTTATTTATTGAATTGCGGTACTCAATACATCGTTCCACTAATTACTGGTGAGTTCGGCAAATGTAAAACTTGCCACAACAGAACGGAACGCTAAACATTCTACTGTTTAGAACCACCACAAGTTTCATCCCTCCAGAATATAGGCATATACCCAAAAGTCCAGCCGATTTAAAAAAAAAAGTTGTCCGATATTTCAATTAAGTGCGTTTAAGCTTCTCACCCAAGCCTCGTGTATAAGGTAAAATTAGCTAATTCTGTAACAAACAAAACTATTCTTGCGTTGTTTTTTTATTAAGAAATAACACTGACATGCCACCCCGACCTACTGCCAACACACGGCCATTTGAGACAATATCAACTTAAAAATATCAATTATGAGGTAACAGTGAGCAGGGAATGTAGAAAAATCTTATCTAAGCATTGACAAAACAATAAAAATAATAAATACAAAACACCTTCCTTCACCAAGAATAAATTTGCTGGGGTATTTTCACGGAAAAAATTCCTTGTTTAGGGGGTTTTTATTGAAAGAATTGTCTACCCCCCCTTCCCCTATATTTAGAAAAATCTAGATATCATGACTCATCAGGTTATCACTCAACAGTATCATAAATCGAGATTACTCTGAAAATGTCTAAGTAATAGGTAAAAAATTTATTCCATAAATTCTTCACCTTTTTGGGGGCATCTACACCGAAAGTTGCCCTTCGATCACTATTGGCTCCTAAAAAAGGAACTAGAACTTTCAATCAAATGAGCCTCCTCCGAAGTATTTACGACCCCCCCCCCCTTTCATAACAACCTTACATGCCCCCGGGGCATAGCCTGCAATCCTTGCTAGTTAACCTAATTAACCTTCGGTATCTTTTGACTCTTTGAAAGTGAACTAGAACTTTCTATTTTCAATCAAATGAGCCCTCTCTGAAGTTTGTATGAGCATCCCTTCTATAAGAACCATATATATATCCCAGAGTATAACTTACAGCGCCTGTCCGTGGGCCCTGGGGGGTTGTGTCGACCCGGAGTTTTTAATATCTGATGGTTTGACTATTTTTAACAAAATGGTCACCTCAAATTTTATCGGATGGGCTTATCCATCCGATAAACCCAAAGGCGTGGAGGGCGGGAGGGGCTAGTTGCCCTCCGATCTTTTTTCACTCTGAGAAAATGAACTGCAACTTTTAATTTCCATCCAAATGAACCCTCTCTGGAGTTTATACGAGCATCCCTATGGCCCCAACATACGGCCTCAGGACATAGTTTACAATGCCTGCCCCCCGGGCCCTGGGGGGTTTGTGTCGAAACCGGAGTTTTTGTTATCTGACCTTTGAACTATTTTGAAAAAATGGCTCTCTCAAAGTTCTTATCGGATGGGTTTGAGGAAAATAGGGCGTGGAGAGGGGGGCTAGTTGCCCTTCGATCTCTTTTGACTCTTAAAAAGTGAACGAGAACTTTAAATTTCCAATCATATGAGCCCTCTCCGAAGTTTATACGAGCATACCTTTCATAAAAACCATATATGCCCCCAGACCAATGCTTACAACTCCTGCCCCGGGCCCTGGAGGGGGGGTGTGTCGACACAGGAATTTTTCTTATCAGACCTTTGAACTATTTTTTAACGAAATCGCCATACGTAAAGGAGTTTTTGTTATATGATCTTTGAAATATTTTTAACAAAATGGCTACCTCAAATTTTTATCAGATGTATATGGGGAAAAAGGGCTTGGAGGGGGCTAGTTGCCCTCCGATCAATTTTGACTCTTAAAAAGGGCAATATAACTCTCGATTTATAATCTATTAATTCTGAACTATGGACTATTTTTAACAAAATGTCTGTCTCGAAATTTTAATCTGATGCATTTAGGACGTGGAAAGGGGGGGGGGTAGTTTCCCTCTGATCTCTTTTGACTCTTAAAAAGTGAACAAGAACTTTCAATTTCCAATCAAACGAGCCCTCTCCGAAATTTATACAAGCATTCCATCCATAAGAACTATATATGCGCCTAGAGCATTACTCATAACGCCTGCCTCCGGGCCCTGGGGAGTTGCGTTGACACAGGAATTTTTCTTATCTGACCCTTGAACTATTTTTAATGAAATGGCTATTATAAAAATTTCATCGGATGGGCTTGGGGGAAAAAGAGTGTGTGTGTGTGTGGGGGGGGGGGGCTAGTTGCCCTCGGATATTTTTGAACTCTTAAAAATTGAACTAGAACTTTCAATCTCCAATCAAATGAGCCATCTGTGAAGTTTATACGAGCATCCCTTTCATAAGAACCATATACGCCCCCCCAGGAGAACACTTACAACGCCTATCCGCCGGGCCATGGGGGGAGTTTTTGTTATCTAATTATTGAACAATTTCCAAAAAACCGACTATCTCAAAATTTGTAGCGAATGGTTCGGGGGGAAAAGGGCGTGGTGGCGCTAGTTTCCCTTAACTCTCTTGACTCTTAAAAAGTTAACTAGAACTTTCAATTTTCAATCAAATGAGCCCTCTATGAAGTTTATACGAGTATCCCTTTCATAAGAACCATGCATGCCCTTAGGGCATAACTTAGAACGCCTTCCCTGGGCCCTGGGGGGTTGTATTGACACCGGAGTTTTTCTTATCTGACCTTTGAACTGTTTTAACAAACTGTCTATCTCAAAATTTTCATCAGATGGGTTCGGAAAAAGGCGTGGGGGGGGGGGCTAGCTGCCCTCGGATCTCTTTTGAATATTAAAAAGTAAGCTCAAACTTTCAAATTCCAATCAATTGAGCCCTCTCTGAAGTTTATACGAGCATCCCTTTTTATAAGAACCGTATATGCCCCAGGGCATAATTTACAACGCCTTCCCCCGGGCCCTGGGGGGCTGTGACGACACCTGAGTTATCTGACTTTTGAGAAATTTTTAACTTAATGGCTATCTCAAAATTTTTATTCGATGCATTTGGAGAAAAGGGGGCATGGTGGGGCTAGTTGCCCTCCAATCTCTTTTCACTCTTAAAAAGTGAACCAGAAATTTCAATTTCCAATCAAATGAGTCCTCTTTGAAGTTAATACGAACATCCCTTCCATAAGACCCATATGTGCCCCCAGGGCATAACTTACAACGTCTGCCCCCGGGCCCTGGGGGGTTTTTGTCGACACCAGACTTTTTGTTACATGATCTTTGAACTATTTTTAACAAAATAGCTATCTCAAAATTTTAATCGGATGCATTTGGGAAAAAAAGGGTTTGGGGGGGGGGGAGCCTGTTACCCTCCGATATCTTTTGACGCTTAAAAAGTGAACTAGAACTTTCAATTTCCAATAAAAAGCCATCTCTGAAGTTTATACGAGCACTCCCTCCTTAAGAACCATATATGCCCCCAGGGCATAACTTATAACCCTTGCCCTGAAGACTGTGGGGGGAGTGTCCTGCTTAAACATATAATTTCCAGGACTTTTAACTTCGTTGAACAAAATGGCTATCTCAAAATTTTGATTGGATGTGTTTTGGGAAATGGTGGGCGTGGAAGGAGTGTTAGTTGCCTTCCAATCACTTTCGACTATTAAAAAGGGAACTAGCCATTTAAATTTCCAATCAAATGAACCCTTTCTGAAGGTTCTACGACAGCGCTTTCTATAAAAACCTTATATACCCCCAGGGAATAACTTACAACCCTTGCCCTGAGGGCTGCGGGGGGGGGGGGTGTTATCCTCAAAGACCTAATTCCCTGAATTTTCAACTACGTTGAACAAAATGGCTATCTCAAAATGTTGATTAGGTGTGTTTGGGGAAAAGGTGGGCGTGAGAGGGGGGTTAGTTGCCCTCCAATCACTTTCGACTATTAAAAAGGACACTAGACCTTTGAATTTCCAATCAAATGAGTCCTTTTTGAAATTTCTACGACAAAGCTATCTACAAAAACCTTATATGCCCCCAGCGCATAACTTACAACCCTTGCCCTGAGGGCTGTGGGGGACTGTCCGCCTCAAAAACATAATTTCTATCTGGAAATCAACTACGCTGAACAAAATGGCTATCTCAAAATTTTGATTGGATTTGTTTTGGGGAACTGGTGGGCGTGGAAGGGATGTTAGTTGCATTTCAATCACTTTGACCCTTAAAAAGGCACTAGAACTCTCGATTTCCAATCAAATGAGCCCCCTTTGAAGTTTCTACGACGAACCCTTCTATATGAAGTGTCTCTGGGAAAAAAAAATAATAAATAATAAAACATTGGAGCCGTATGGCCTTTACTATAGGCAACGCTATAGCGTTGCCTCTGATTCGTACAAAGAAAAGAAATTGGAAACTTACACATTGTCTTCATTAGAAAATCTAAGTGGCATCAATTCACGATGGTTTACATACTTTTGCTACTTACGACCTTCTACCAGATATCTCGATTGATAAAAGGGAAACAAGTCCATAAAGTTCAACTCTTGTCCAGTGGCATCAATTCACGGAAATTAAAGGGGGGGGGGTGTATCTTTCAATATGTAGAGGCGAGGGCAATGTTTTGTCGATTAAAATGCCAAAGAGAGCTATTTCTAATGAAAATACCGAAAAAGGTACTTTCTAAAATCTAGTGGGCTAACCTTGCTTGAGTGGGCCAATGCTCTCCCTCTTCAATTGTCGAAACTGCTTATGTCTGACAAGCTCAACATTCTATATCAGTAAGAGCCTGCTGATCAACATCGTCGATGACGTGAGATCCTTCAATAGTATATTTCAGCGCTTTGGCATACAGAATCTTGTTGGAAAGGTGATGGGTTGTGGTGTGATCATGTCTTGCTGAGATGTGAGGTATGAGTAGAGGCAACGCTATAGCGTTGCCTATAGTAAAGACTACAAGACTTCAAGTCATTTGTTTTTTCCCCTAGAGGCACTTTCTATGGAAGGGGTGGTCGTACTTCGGAGGGGGCTCATTCATTTAGACGTCAGAAGTTCTAGCGCGCTTTTTAAGAGTCAAAAGTGTTCGGGGGGTAACTAGTCCCCCCCCCACGCCCTCTTTTGCCCGAATGAATCTGTTACAAATTTTACATAGCCATTCTATTCAAAATAGTCAAAAGATGAGATAACAAGAACACTAGGGTCGACACAATCCCCCCAGAGCCCGGGGGCAAGTGTTTTAAGTTATAAGGTTTTTATGGCAGGGATGGTAGAACAGACTTTGGAGAGGGATTATTTGATTGGAAATTGAAAGTTCTTGTTCCCTTTTTAAGAATCAAAGCGATCGGAGGGCAACAACCGTCCTCTTTTTTTCAAATGCATTCGATCAAAATTTTGAGATTACCATTTTTGTTCAAAATAGTCCAAAAATCATATAACAATACCTCTGGCATTGACACAACCCCCCCCCCCCTCCAGAGCCCAGGGGTAAGGATTTTAGGTTATGCCCTGGGAGCATATAAGGTCTTTTATGGAAGGGATGGTCGTATAGACTTTGCAGGAGGCTCATTTGATTGGAAATTGAAAATTCTAGTTCCCTTTTTTAGATTCAAAAGTGACCAGAGGGCAGCTAGCCCCCCCCCCCCTCCACGCCCTCTTTTCCCCAAATTCTTCTGATTTAAATTTCAGAAAGCTATTTTGTTCAAATTGTCAAAAAATCATATAACAATTCCTACGGGTCGAACACAGCCCTCAAAACCCAGGGGCACGGGTTGTAAGTCATGCCCGGGAGACAAAGAAGGTTTTTTATGGATAGGGTGGTCGTATTAACTTTGGAGGAGGCTCATTTGATTGAAAATTGGAAGTTTTTAGTTCTCTTTTTAAGAGTCAAAAGTGATCAAAGGGCAAGCACCCTCCCCACACACCATCTTTACCCCAAATGCATCCGATCGAAACTGTAAGGGTAGCCATTTTGTTCAAAATTGTCCAAAAATCATATAACAATGCCTTTGGGGTTGATACAACCCTCCAGAGAGCCCGGAGGCAAGGGTTATAAGCTATAAACCCGGGGGCATATAACGTTTTACGGAAGGGGTAGTCACATAAACTTTGGAGGAGGCTCATTTGATTGAAAATTAAAAGTTCTGGCTCGCTTGTTAAGAGTCAAAAGAGATCGGTAACTAGCCCCTCCTCACGCCCTCTTTCCCCCAAATGCATCCGAGCAAAGTTTTGACATGGCCAATCTGTTGAAATAGTACAAAGATCATATAACGATGACTTCAGGGTTTATAAAAACTACCCAGGGCCCGGGGACGAGGGCTAAAGTTATACCACGGGGCATTTGAGTTTTTTTGTAGAATGAGTGGCCGTATGAACTTTAGAGGAGGCTCATTTGACTTTAAATTGAAAGTTCTAGTTTCCTTTTTAGAATAGTCAAAAGTGATTGGAGGCAACTAGCTCCCCCCAGGCCCTTTTATCACCAAATGCCTCCGATCGAAGTTTTGAGAGTCATTTCCTTCAAAATAGTCTGAAGATCATATAGCAATACATCCGGAGTTAATACAGCCCCTCGGAAACGGTTGTAAGTTATGCCTCAGGGGCATATAAGGTTTTATGGAAGCAGGAGTTGTATAAACTTCGGAGGAGATCCATTCGATTGGAAATTGAAAGTTCAACTTCTCTTTTTAAGAGTCAAAAGTGATCAGAGGGCAAGTAGCCCTCCCCCACACCCTCTTTTCCCAAAATGCATCCGGTCGAAATTTTAAGATAACCATTTTTTTTAGCAATTGATAACCAATTGTCCAAAAATCGTATAACAATGCCTCCAAGGTTGACACAGCCCCCGAGAGCCCGGGGGCATATGACGTTTTATGGAAGGGGTGGTCGTATAAATACTGGAGGCTTATTTGTTTTGAAATTAGAAGTTCTAGCTCACGTTTTAAGAGTCAAAAGGGGTCAGAGGGCAACTAGCTCCCCCCCCCCCCACTTGCTCTCCTCCCCCAAATGCAACCGATTGAAATCTTGAGTTGGCCAATCAGTTTAAAATAGTTCAAAGATTATATAAGCAATGGCTCCAGGGCTGACCAAACCCTCTAGAGCCCGGGGACAAGGGATGTGAGTTATACCCCAGGGGCATAAGGTTTTCATGGAAAGGGTGACCGTAAAGGCTAATTTGGAAGTTGAAAATTCTAGTTCCCTTTTTAAGAGTCAAAAGGACCAGCCAGAGGGCCATCAGCCCCCCACCCACTCCCTCTTTTCCCCAAATGCATCTGATTGGAATTTTGAGACAGCTATTTTGTCACATAAAAATCACATAAAAAGTGAGGAATGAAGTGGAATAAGGCTTTGTGTATAAAAAGGGCTTTGAGGGCTGGACACACGTATTTTCTTTGGCATCGGCTTAGGCAGCTAAGTGGGCAAACGATAGCGGTACAAAAAGAGTGCCCTTTGCGCAAGATTTTCAGAACTAAATATCATGGACACCAACATTCAACTGCGGTTTATCAATTGTTGAATGATTGATCTCAAATTATTTTGATTTTCCTGCTGAAGAGATGGAAAAGATTGAGGATTGAAACACCTCAGGAAGAATATTTTTTTCGTGACCATGATGAAATTCGGTGCCATTTTTTGTAAATCAGCACCGAAAACTAGAAAATTTTTCAAGCTCGAATCGCTGCCGTTTTCTTTGCAATTCGGTACTGATTTGTAAAATCGGTGCCGAAAACATCTACGTGTGTCCGGTCCTTTAATTGTTAAATTTCTTCCAGTATTGCCAAGTATGTAGGTAAATTTGGGAAAATTTTTCAAAATATAGAACAGTGAACTACTTAACTCAGTCAATAGAGGCGCAAAGCAAAAAACACTTTTTTTTATGCATCTGTACCGAATTCACATCAGAATTGCCTAGCAGACTGAATTTCTGAGAAATAATGAATCCATTTTTTTCTATTCCTGAAAAGTCCCCATTCACTTTATAGACATAACATACATTTTATAGCATAATATCGATAAGATCAAAACTTTAAAGATGCAGGCGATTGTTGTCATCATGATAAAGGTTATAATAAAATGGTAAAGCAATTGCAGTTCAATGGAAATACTTTAATTTATAACGTCCCAGAACTCCAATTTACATATTCAAGCAATAAAGATTTTTTTTTCACATTGGTTACTTCAAAATGTCAAATTTAATTATTAGATCTTACAATTTGAAGATATAAGTGAAGAAACCTTGATTACAATAAACTTTTCAGATCAAACCCTAGATATGCCTTGGTACAGGAGTCCCTGATATGCCCATATCATTGCAAATCCTATTCAGTTACTTGGTCTTGACCTACAGGCTCTCTTACACTAGAACTAATTCTATCAGTGCATTTAAGAAACCAATACATTTATTTAACGACAATAAACTTTGCTTTTGTATACACTTCCCATACATTAAAGTAATTTCAAGAAATGTAAACAAACATTTTTGGAAGTGAGCAAGGGCATATGGAAGGGGGGCAGCTGTCCCCCTCCCCTTAGAAATTCAAATTTACACCAGATATGGCTGAAAAAAAGCAGTTGATAAAAGCTGGAAATAAACAACTGGAATAACAGAATAAAAGTAAAACAAGAAGCAATCATCCATAATGTCTTGGAAAGATTTAGCTCTAATCCAAGAAGATTAATGCCAAAGCTTATTGATGATTTACGATTTTTGGTGATTACTTATTAATGAAGATTTCATAGGTATGATAGAACTTGCTGGCAATGTAAGGTTTTGTGAACTGCCAATGTAACTTCAGCCCCCCCCCCTAGAAAAGAAGCTACGTACGTACATGGAAGCAAGTGTAGAAGTTCATTACAATAGCAAAAGATTCGAGGTTTTGGCCCAACACACCTTCCCCCTTAGTTAAGCTCTAAAATTGTCCAAGTATGCTCAATGCTGAACTGAAATGGGAATGTTTTCGAGCAGTTTTTATATCCTCTACATAAATTCTCACTCTTTACACTAACAACAATCTTGTCTGTGCAGATGAAGAGATGAAAGAAGAAAAAAAAAAAAGTCTTTTAGCTTTTCTTTCATCGACAATATACGTCAGTTATGCTACAATTAATAAATTGCACAAATAAACTTCTAGCTTTTTTCAAGTTTTGAAGTCCAAACTCTGTTTAACACTAAACCACATAGATAGATATTCGTTTTAAAATGTACTCGTATCTTTTTTCAGGCAAAAAAGCTAATCTCACATTAAACTAAATGGGTGGACATTTATTCTGAAAACGAACCAGAAAACAAAATATATTATTCGGTACATTTATTTGTAAATATGTATTTTCAAAAAAAGAAGAAAAATTGATGGCAGCTAGGTTAGATCTTAGCAGGTCTCATTTTCTAAGTCTCAGTTAAATTAACGAAATTGTGACCAAAATAGCAGGTAAATCATGTATGACCAACTGAATAATTAACAAAACACAAAATAGCTGCCATTATCAACCGCTTTTAAACAACAAAATAGCCACTTGTCCTAAGTAAAAGTATATAAAATGACGTGTCTCATGTGTCACATAACTTCCGAAGTTTCTTCCTACAATACAGTGCCAGGTTGGGTTGTACTTTTTGTCAAATTCCTTCTTGATATATGCTGCAATGTCCTGAAAAAAATTATTATCAGGAGTTGTACCCTATAACACATACAGCAATCGATTTTTTACTTGTTTTTTATAATTTTGATGACCTTTTTTTCCATTGCCCATCAACATATCAAAGCACGAATTTTTGTGTTGTTTCGTGGTACTTTTTAATGTCAACTAGAAGGAGTTACTGAACCCTCAATCTGTTCTTGGCCAATCCCTTAGCCTCCCAGACTATTTAACAAAACAAAACACTCCTTAAAGTTTAAGCCTCTTCCCAAAAAAAAGAATTATACATGTATATAGTATATTGGGCATCAGGGGTACTTCCAATGCAGGAATAAAATATTAAAATCATTTTGTATTCTGTACATATATACACACACACATTCATATATATATATATATAATATATATACATATATATATATATATATATATATATATATATATATATATATATATATATATATATATATATATATACATATATATTAGTTTAATAGGGATTAAAAGCAGCTAGTACAAGGACCACTTCCCCAGCAACAATACCCAGCAGAGCCATAACTAACTTGGTAGTCCTCAGTTTTTAAATAATAGACAAAAAATCAAATAAAGGTAGAAGAGGGGGAAGAGGGATTTTCTTTCTTTGTGACCAAGTGTTCCCAAATCCATAGTGTTTGTAATGGGGGATTAAGTTAGAACTTTCAGGGAATGTCCTGTTGAAGGGGGGGGGGCTCCCAATTTCTTAAGCTTTATATATGTCTCTCTGCTTGGTGGCATATATGCAGCATAGGTTCAGAGTCCTAAGATTTTTGTGATTATGATTTTTTTTTCTTTTTCATGAGCTAGTCTTATTCCTGGACTAAATTCTCTTATATCTCTCCCCTTTTAAAAATGCCGATTTTTCTCTGTCCTTTCTATTCTAGTTATAAATTGGTCTCTTTTATAAGAAATTGAAATCCCACTCTGTGTTATGCTTATAGACTGAGTCACTCACAAAATCATTCTTGAAAATCCATACTTATATGCATTTTTTATTACTAACAGCAAAGCCTATCGAGTTTTTGTTGCAGGAGAGGGGGGTGGGGGTGGAGGTAAAAACAATTTATCTCTATTTCTCACTGTAGGATATGTGGAACGGTTTGTAGCTTCAAATGTATCATCACATATAAGGCTATATAAGTAAAGGGGGGAGGGGCTTGGAGAAGGGTGTTTAAAGTAACCTGGGCCCAAGGCCAGCACTTTGGACTCTCAAGCCATACATATTTAAAATCTTTGAAGAGCTGGTTTCAACACGAAGTAAAACCAGGCCCAGATCAGCAACCTGACTCCCCCTAATTCCCAGCTTTTTGTGGAATCCAAACACTATTTGCATAATACATCCTTCCTCTGTTTTTATTTTGTTTTTCTAAACAGCCACAACTGAAATTTAACAGCTAGAGATCCTCTGAATAGGACCTTAGGTGACGATCAAAACCATCTCTGAAACATACAGGCAATCACCTTTTATAGCCTGATCCTGAAATCAGTTTGATGAGTAAAACAAAAAGGTAAGGTAAAGGATATGGCACTAGATCCTTAAAGTCCAAACAGGCAGTGCTGATCTCCATCTCAAGGCCCTTCAGCCAGGAAGTGCAATGGGGGGATGGGGACCAGCCATCCTGTGCTTTTTGCATACCCTTCCTGCTTACCTTCCCCAGATTTCTCCAGGTATCCATTTAGAGCTTGGTCGACTCCAGCTGAGCTTACTTGGCTAGGGCGACTAAAGTTTGATGAGTCCCCCTGTGGGAGAAAATTGGTGACAACATTTTTGTGGTTCCCCTGATAACAATAGGCAAAAATGGAGCTTTAATATTTATCAAATAATCATCCAGGACCATTGTCTAGATATTCTCTGAAAAATCATGAATCAAAAGAAGCACAGCACATCTGTATGTGAAAATTTGGAGGAGGTATAGGTCCACTTCTGGGTCTTCAATCAATTAAATGGAAAAAATCTTTGAATTACTTCAATTTCAAAAGGCTGTGGTATGTCCTATAATTTGTACATCTTTTGATTCTGGAAGTCATCATTGCAAAATTAGCCTCAAATCCCTTATCAGCAAGCTCTAAAGGTTAGGGTAGAAATCAATTTTTTTTCTGAAATATACAATCACTGTTTTAATTGGGACAACCATACAGCTATCTTGAGGATTATCAAGAATAAACATTTGAGGATTTAGTACAATTACCTAAATGATTTTTCAATGATCAAAAGTCAAGAGGTACAATACTTCCACATGCGCAATGTTGGAGTGTAGCAGGAGGGGCTTGGGGGGGGGTCAAAATCAGGGACATTGCTATGGGGCTTCCATTACATTGAAAATCCCTGAGACTGATTTCAACAAGGTGTGATATGTTCATGTCCACCCTTTTCAAAGTATGAACTTAATGAAGTTTCATTTTGGAAATCTATATTTCAACATTAGCCTCAGATTTGTAATCAGAAGGCTCGGGAACCCTTGGATATCATTTTTCATTTAAGATGCAAAATTAGTTATGTTTGCCTTTCTGCTCAAGTATTCTACCATCTCTACCATGACTGGTTATGAAATGGGATATGTAGCATAACATATTTTTGAAAAAAGCTGCTTAAGAATTAAATAACCAAAAAATTCTATTATCAACAAATTTCAGCAATACCTTTTCAATATTGTACTTTTCTAGGGCCTGAGTTGCACAGTCAACTGCATCTTGTTGCATTTCTTCAGACATATCCGCATTCTTGATAACAGCTTTTCTGTCAGTCATTCTGCAAAGAAAATGTTACCAAAGTTGATTATTAAATAATGAAAGACTATGTAGCCAACAGGTATAGGTCATAGCTGCACTCAGCAAGGATTGCCAGCACTTGCATTTTTCTTCAAGCAGAATAACCTAGCTATGTCCAGGGTTTTCATTTTGGAAGGAGAAGGAAGCTTTCTAGCATATTGATGCCTTGAAACAAAGAGATTAGTCAAATTTACTTGCATGGATCCACAAAGCTCAAGTCCTTTTCCAGGGGAGGGGTGTGTGAAGAATTTTCCCAGGAGAGGAGGAGGAGCAGCAAAACCCAAAATTCAACCTTGAGGCCACTATTTTCTAATTTTCTTGGCAAGGGGGAGGGGTCTTTTGATTAAACTCAATGGGGCATGGCATTCTCAACCCCCTCAATATTTTAGTGGAGGTCTTACTTCGAAAGTATACTGTTTTATATTATATTCCTTTTATATTCCAAGTTCAAGCTTCCTTTTCAGCAGGCTAACACTCTCCTAGCATTATTTCCAATTGTTGGTCCTAGTTTGAGAACCAGAGGCCATTGGCTGAAAACTTATTAAGCAGTCTACCCTAACAGAGTCTACACTCAATTCTTTTCCTCAACAATTGGAACAAACTCTCTAGACACAGTTATTGTTGAATCTTTTGACATTTTCAAATAAAGGCTGGATGCTGAGTGGTCCTTGAAGGAGTGTAAACTTGACTGGAGGTCACTAAATGATAGTGAAAACAACTTCAATCCTCAACTCTGGAGCTCCACAAGGAGAAATCCTTAAGTTGCTCCAAGCTGCAAATTAAGGTAATTAAAGAGGTGGGGATAAAACAGTGAACTTGATACTTAACATTAATTTACCAGCAGGTTCCTAATATTTAAAAATAAAGAATTAAAATTTGTTGCTATAGCTATATGTTGAAAAGTATCTTTATGGGGGATATATTAATTGAAAAATGCTCGTTTTTTGGTGTTTTTTAGAGAAAAGATAAAACACACACACACACAACAAGATTGTCCCCTCCCTACATTTTTGTGAATTGACAGAGTTGGTTAGATCTACAGAGATGGTTCATAGAAAGATTCTGACCTTACTTGTCATTTTACAGTTGTGAAGGAGTACAAATTAAGAAACTGTAGTTCATATGTCTGAAAAGCAGTATATCAACCATGTAAAAAAGCACTTTTTTTCTGAGGTCTGATGTCTGGAGGTTGAGACAAATGTCCCAAAATCCTTACTGTTCTGATCTTATGCTGGTTGAAGGATTGATAATCCATCTTAAGCGCTTCAAAGTCCCCCAGACCTTAGGTTTTCTTGTGATAATGCTGAGACATCAGACTTCCAGAGTATTATGAAGCAATCATTGTCATTTTTGTTTTCAAATGTTTTGGGAGTAGTTGACTTCAAATTGAGTTATCGGGTTTGTTAAAGGAGTTGATTATTTTTCCGGGAGAAGTGTATAGGAAAAATCCTGACAATACTTATATATGATCATTTTGTAAGACAAAAGAAAACATTACATTGCTGGCTGATAAAAAACAACAACATAGTTTTGATATTTAACAACAATAGCTTGAGTTACAGCTTACTAAAATTCAAAAAATATATACAATTACAAAACACAAATTTTAAAATTATGACTTCTAAATAAGCAATGTTGCCATGTAGTTTTTATGGTCTCCAGAATAGAGCTTAAGTTACCAAGAAAAAACAACCAAAACCTGCTCAAAATCCCCCCAAAATCGACATTAAATCTGAACCATTGATTGGAAATACCTCAAATAAATTGTGCAAAGTTGCTATAATATTTGAATAATTAGACAAGTTTTAAAATAGCCCATTGATAAATAATTAAAAAAAAATCTCTGACTATGATTATTATGACCATGTTTTTGTGATACAAAAAAAAAAAATCCTGCAAAAAGATTTTATTTTTAAGGATTACAATCACACACATACATACATAAAAGCCCTATCAAAATCTAATACTTGGAATATAATGAGGTAAAGCAGTCAGATATGAATTTTATTGGCAACTACAGTATATTATATTCACTAGCACAGTATATTATAGTATATTATATTATATATTATATTATAGTAAATTATAGCATAGTATATAGTATATTATATATTGTATTAAGTACAGTATATTATAGGTGCACTAGCCTGCACCTATAGAGTTAATATTGGTGCCCACCCAGTAAATGTAAAAAGACATACAATTTTCTCTGTGCCATCAACTCAATTGAACAAACAAACGATACATTAATCCTTTGAAACAAAAGGAACAATCTGTTTCTATGGTGAAAGTCCAAAGGAAGATCAAACAAAGCACAAAACACTCTAGTTGAGGAGTTGAAATACCATGTCTAGTTGAGGAGTTGTGGACTAGATCATTCATAAGGGTGCCACTGTACAAAAAAAAAAAATTGCCAGTTGGAGCAATCCCCTTGACTGCTCTAATGTCCCACTGATGACTCTGCCTCCTTCTACCCCTGTAAATTTTCTGCAATAACTTGTTCACTTACAGTTTCTTCTTGTTGTTTCACAGCACAGTATCCAATAATTTTCTTAGTCCTTTGGTTCTTGCTTATTCTAGTCCTGCATACTTTCAGATTTCTACCTCTCAAGAATTGAATTTGCTTAGTCCCAATGTTGATAGCCTCCCTAATAAACTTTCAGAACTTTTCTTTTGTATATTAAATTGGCAGAGGTGGGTGTTACAGCATTTACGGAAGTTGCACCAAAAAACATGCTGTCAGCCTTATGTAACCAGATGAAATCCAAATCAATGGTTACCAACTTTTTTCAAACTTGAATTCCCCACTTTGCCACAGACTAGTGTGCTTATATGTAAGAGATGGACTAAAGGTTAGTCTCATCTTAATTCTCTGAATACTGAGGGAATTGTATCCCTTTGGATAAAACTACATAACCCCAACATCCCCACATGTAGTGGCTGTTGTACATAGAAGCCCCAGTGCTCCCCATGTTTTGGACTCTGAATCTAATTTGGCTGCTAATTATGACCTTGTCCTTCTGGGGGACTTTAATCTTCCTGAAATCCAATGGATTGATGGATCTGGGTTTTGCACTAGGAATCTCCTTTTCTGTCTGCCCTCTTTGGTAATTCTCTGTCAAACAATATCTCAACCAACTCATTGCAGAGAGGGTCTAGCTTCTAACACTCTTTATCTGGTTATTCTCAGCAATCCAGATCTTCTCATAAAGAATGTATATACATATCTGTTGTAATATGGACCATGTTGTAATTATTTTGGAGTTATATTTACCATTTTTAGCAACAAAAATATGTCAATTATAAACTAGTCACCAAAAGATTTGTCAATGTCACTTGGAAATGGCTTATTACTGATGATACTAAAGAGAGTTGGTCCAATGTAAAAACCGAAATTTTGCATGCTGAAAAGGCTTGCACCATAATTTTTTGGGATAAACAAGCCAAAAGTCTACCTCTTTTTAAAACCCAAAATAAGTAAACTAAAAAAAAAAAAAAAAAAAAAAAAAACATTGAGCCTGAAATGGTTACAGAAAAAAGATAACCTCAGAAAATTATTGAATCTTCAAAACTTTTTGTAACCAGACAATCAACCAAATCAAGCAGTTGAAGAGAAGGTTTGAGGAAAAATTGACTGAGGATGTTAGGCATTATCCTAAATCTTTCTGGCATTCTGCCTTTCAAAAATGTTGCAGCAGATGCACAATCCCTGATATTCTGCACAAGAGTCAACCAGTTGCTGATCCTGAGCTGAAAGTTGAAATTTTCTACCAACAATTCTCATCTGTTTTTTCCTCCAATTCCAATACTGTTCTTTCCCCACCTCCTATATATGATGTATCACATAATATGAAACATATTCTGATTACCAATGCAATAGTACTAAAGAACTCATATCCCTCAAAATGAAAAATCTGCTGGTTCAGACTGAATTCATCCTTGTGCCCTCCATGAATGTTGAACAGTCTTGTGTCAAACCTCTTTCCTTGCTGTTCAATCTATCATTAAATCTTTCCAGACTACCTCTGGCTTGGGAAACAGCCCATATTATTCCAATATTTCAGAAAGGTAGAAAGAACCTTGCTGAAAATTACTGACCTATTAGCATGACACTCTTGCACAGCTCAGAGCATGGCTTTTGTTCTGGAAGATCTGTTGATACCAATCTCCCTGAATCATATGACCATCTCACTAAATTGCTTGATACTGGATTGCCTGCTGACATGATTCTGCTTAACTTTTCCAAAGCCTTTAACAAAGTTTGTTACAAGTAATTTGCAATTAAATTACATGCAGTTAAGCTTGAAGAGAAGTCCCTGCTCTGGATTCTTCATTTTCTTTATCTGTGATCTCATTTTGATCAGGTATTTGATGACTCTGGTAACCATGTTCTTTCTTCCTCTAAGCATGTTTTGAGTGGAGTTCCTCAGGAAAGTGCTTTGGATTTTATGCTCTCTAATATCTTCATCAATGATGCTCCTTCCACTATCAGCAGTAAACTAACACTCTACACTGACAACCTGAAGCCTTGTCCTGCAAAGGTCATACCCTGAGCTGAGGCTTGGCTTCTTAAATTTAATGTTGACAAAAACCTTGTCATTCACATAAACATAATATAATTCACATCATTAACATAAATAGGGTAACATAAATCTATTTCTAAGAATTTTCCTTTCAATAACAAAGTTCATCCCAGGTCATTAAGGATTGATGACCATTAGAAGGGGAAGGAATAGAGATAGATACTTGAAAAGGCTGAAATTTTCATTCAGTGAGCTCAACTTATTTCTAAGATGACAAAAACCCTAACATATAAGCTAGTTTTAACCAGTTCATCTTTTTAGCTAGGAACTTGGTAAAATTCTAGTTAAGGGGCTTTTGACCATCTTGGAAAGTACTAAGGGAATGTGAACAAAACTCTCAGGAATGAATTGAAAGACTGAATTATCCCCTGGGAAGGTGATTTGCATTCTCAAAAAACTAAAGCAAATAAAAAAGAGACTGAAACCCTAAAATTAAGGTAAAACATTTGTCAAAATTTAGGCAGACTTGTCGTCCATCCTATGCAATCTTTTAAGCCATGGGTTGGCAACCTTTTGTTGTAAAAGGGCCAAAAGTTTATGTTAGGATATTATACAGGCTGCACTTAGGTCACAGGTCATTACACTGTAGTCTAGTATTGTAGGTATGCTACAATAAGTAGAGTACATCTACAATATTTATATACATATATTTTTAGGTTAAAAACAAAACGCTTATGTATATTTTTACTACATTTATTGTAGTTAATACAATCAATGAGATTTTTGTTGTTGCATTTGACTTGCAAGTTTTTTTACACTAGTTGGCATTTTTGTAGTAGAGATGTGAAATATTGCATCTAAATATATGTCCAATAACCAAGAACAGTGTTTGTTTGTTTTTGATAAATCAGAATTGAAAAAGTTTACTCACAAATATATGTACAACACCAAACATAGTAATTAATTGCTCAGCAAACCTTTTTACTTCCTTGTAGTTTTTAGAAGGCAAACTACCACATGAATCCCCAAATTGGTGTTTTCTTTAAAAGCTTTTTTTAAATGTGGTATCACTTGCAAATCTATCACTTTGATTTGCAAATCACTTGGTACATTACTGATATCCACTGTTAAGGGGATTTCAAAAATACCCATCTTACATGACATCTTTGTGAAATCAGGAACCTGGTTTTCAAACTCAGTTTTAAATTATATTAATGCACTTTTCATTTTAGTATTTTATCAAACAAAATTTATACCAGCTTCTTCTACTGCTTTCTTGAATTTGGAAAATGACTGATGTGAATATATCCTTGAGATGAATATATTTCAAAAATAGATCTTGACTGATCCAATTTGATGGTAAGACTCCACCTGCTGAGTTTGCTGGAGCACCAGTTAGCATGTGACACTGAAAAATTTTTTCCTTGAAAATATTAATTAAGGTGATAAATACTAACTGCTTGCAGAAACAGTCCCAACCATGGTCACAAGGACAGCTCTCTCTGATGATGTTGCCTTGCACAATATCATCTGACCCCTCTCCCTAAACACTTAAGTAGGAACATAAATTGTTGAATGTCACTTGCATTAAAATTAAGCTTTTCTAGAACTGAATTTGGGCTTGAGAAGAACTGCTCAATGTTGACTCTGTTAAAGCTTGCTGCATGACCCAAGCTAGTGGGTTCAGGCTTGCATAGTAACAGTTTGTGTGGATTTTAAGCTCAAAAACCCACCAGCCAGTCTAAAAACCCCTGTCTTTTTGGAATTACTCCAGTTTTGAGGGAGTGTCTTGTTGTTTGCTATAGCAAAGTAGTTGATGCAGTAAAAGTCATATGCACTGGCAGTTGTAGTTACAATTAATTGGGGTAGCAGTTGCAATTGCAATTAGTCACATTCACAAGTATCTGCAGTTGCAAGTTATCACTAATTCAAACACTTAAAAGCAAGAACAGTTGAAAAAGTCACAGTAGCAGTAGTACTATTTGCATAAGTGGTAGTTGTAGCAGCCCTCAAAGGTTCAATTTATTGCTTTCAGCTGTTTTTTCAGACATTGTTTATATGTCCTTTTGACAACCTGCATGCATAGAGTACATATTGACTTTGTTCAATATACTTCGCAATATCTCTTGATAGTTTCACCTTAATGTCCCTAGCCCCACCACATAGACCATTTCAACATCCATATTTAGTTATAAATCCCCCCCTCAAGAGGTCCCTAAGCTTCAATTTAATACCTGTATCTGTTCCTAAGATGCTGCAATATGCCCTTACAAACTTGGATGGACATGGTCTTTTGATTTTGTTCAACATCCCCAATAATATGGTCTGAAAGTTCAAACATACCCCCTTTTTTCTGAGACATTGCACATACACCCTTTTGATAATCTGGATATGTATTGCACCTTTTGGTTTAGTTTTACTCCCCCACAAGTTTCCCTGAAAGTGGAAACTCAATACCTATTCTGTTCCTTAGATATTGTATTTATACTCCTTTGACAACTTAGATGTGCTTATACCCTTTTGAAAAAAAAAAACAACTACCCTCAATTTTGTAGATGGGTTCCATCTGGTACATTCTGGGAAATGTCCCAGTGTTTACCATATTTTCCCAACCCACTATATACCAGCTGACACCCATCAGCAAAATCAAGTATTGTTTTTTCTTCTGAATGTTTTGCTACAAGATGACCACCTAACATGACCAGATAATTTGGCTTTCATTTGGTACCTCAAGTGCTAAATTTTTCTGAACTAAAAAAGAATAAACAAAGAAAATCCAAAGACAAAGTATTTTTTGGGGTGTGTTTCCCAAACTTTGAGAAAGATTTGCTCAAAAACAAAAATTGTAACATACCAAAAAAAATTGGTCTGGACTAGATAGTTGAAAATAAAAAACTAACTGTGCTAGATGAGACTTACAGTTTTTTTAAGAATGCTATATGGTACCTTCTTTCATTTAGATGTTCATTGTTATGGTGAGTAATATGGTGTATCAGGTGCATTGCAGCAAGGGTCTAGCAGGCCACATCAATAATCCTTGTGGGCTGCAGGTTGCCAACTCATGTTCTAAGCCATTGAAATGAGGAAAGGACAGATTTTAGAGCTTGATAACACCTTCCCAGGACATATTTAGGCTTAGATTCATTCCTAAGTTTCATTCACTGAACTACTATCCAATATAGCAAGAAGCTCCTTAACTAAAGCTTTTCCACTTTCTACTAATTATAAACAATGGAAATAAAACACTTTTAGTAGTTGACCAATTCCAACAATGCACAGTAATAGTTTAGTGGTTGGCTGGTTGCCCCTCCTCAGAAGGAAGCACTGTAAAATTCTAAAACTAGCCTACCTACCTTTAAAGTACCAAGGACACCTAAAATGAAAACTAATTCATTAAATTGGTCAATTGCAAACTTACACAGCCATATACGTTTTAAATTAGTGTGAAAAACCGATAATTCATTTTTTAAGGAGAAAGATCGCCTGTTCACATAATGTATTCCAATACGCAAGTTCGTGGCCAATTTCAAAAATAAAGAACGTGTGCTGTTAAACAGCAGAAAATGACCAAAAAAAATAAATCAGCATATAGCCTTAGAAAGTGTTGTTTTCTTGTATGTTCTGGTAAAACAGAAATCGGAACCTAGTTCAGCAAAGCTCTTTTCTTTGAAAAATACTTTTAAGGAATGCTTCTTGAAAAGAGCTTGGCTAGACTAGGCCTAGTCTTGATGTTACTAGGATTTTTGGCATTCCAGGATCTTTTAACCATGAAGCAGTGTAAAGGTAAACATTAATGATTCTAAAAGAAAGTATCAATACATAGGCTACCCTATTGGTAGTTTTGCAGACCTAATGACTTCCACTGATAGCCTACCTTATGTAGGCTAAGGTAAGACACCTAGTAGGCTGTGTGATTTGCTTGAATATTTTGATATAAATGCTACCTCATAGTTACTATATAATAGTAGCATATACCTTTTATTCTTTTTTTTATATTAGAAATACAAATTAGCCTACTTGGGTGAGCACTGTTTGACTAGGCCTATTAAAGTCATTGGTTCTTTGTACTCTAAGCAACAAATATTGTCATTTACTCTTATATACAAAGCACTATAAAATCAAAAACAATAGGCAATAGCCCATTGTGTTTCCTTTAAACATGGAGAATGATATAAAGTCTTCTCTATGACTTTTTAAACATCAAATTATTATAGAGAAACATGAATAAAGTTATACAGAATGCTTTTTGGTTTTCTTATTTAATATATGATCCACTAAAATGTCATACAAAAGAAATTACATTACCCACACTGATACATAGAGAAAACAACAAAGTCATACAGATGGCTTTTCATAGTTCCAATTGCAGTTCAGGCAACTTGGTGGTCACATATCAATCCTAAAACTTAGTCAACCTTGACAATTTATGTGGCCAGAAAATTAGGCTTAGGATGCTTCTTCATCAGCAAGTTCCATAGACATTGTCTGTTTGTGAGTCAGCCCAAAAATCTTAGTCATCTCTATTGTAATTCAAGTAGACTTTCCAAGTAGGCCTGTCCGCCTAGAGTCTAAGGCATTTTGACCAAGTTTTAGGATTAACATGACCACTAAGTCACCTGGACTTGCAGTCCTCAGTCAGAAAAAACCCAATCTATAAGCCAAGACAGTTACACTAAAACAGAATTAATTGAAAATTGGTTGACTGAAAAGTTGCCTGGCCTTGTGTGCAAACAAGTGGCATAGGGTCTACCTGCCTAAAGTCTTAGACAGGCAACCCAGTTTATAAGCTCAGACAGTTACACTAACACAAAATTCATTCAAAATTAGTTGACCCAACAAGTTGCCTGGATATGCAGGTGAACAAGTGACATAAGGGTCTGCCTGCCTATAGTCTCAGGCAAGGGCAGCTGAGTTTTAGGACTAACATATGAACATCAAATACTCACAGGCAGACCAGCAACAATAATAATAATCAATTGAATTTTCAGAACATATATCCTAAAGGCCTTCAAAAAATTATGGTATTTATTAGTGAAAAGGATGTCACACTGTTATACTAAAGCAATGCAGGAAAAAAAGGTACTGTTCTAATATCTGGGGAACATGCGAGAAGTGAAGTTTGGTTAATGCTAGTGAAATAAAAACAAAATAGGATAAAAATATAATAGTTTAGAAACAAATTTTGGCTGTATATTTTCACATTAGGAGGGTGGGGGTAAAGCATAGCATATAATAAATATATAACTTAAACTAACCTAGGTACCTTTTTTCCTCCTAAACCCCAAAAAACTAAAGCTTGAATATAGTTCCTGGAGTGAGAAACCCCTTGTTTATAGAGCATAAGATAGGAAATTACTGGGTAATGTTATCTGTTCTTGGCTTTTCTCAAGTTGCATTCTTGCATGTTGCCCATATATTAGAACAGTACCAAAAAAAATTTAGTGGAACAAAACAGGAATTATATTAAGAACAAAATTAGAGAGTCATGGCTTCTCTGAATGACAAATGTTGATTAAATAAATCAATACTATTAGATCATTATCTGTCATTGTTATTATGTAATATATATTATTGTATTATGAATCATATACAATATATTATTGTATTGTTTGTACTTGCCATTGTACACTGTTTATTCTAATTCAGCATTAGGCCACATAATTTTGGGTGCCAATTATGTGAGGGGGGAGCAGTTGCCTCAGTTAGACTTTGAAAAATACCTTCTTATTTCTATTTTGCTACTTTTTTATTTTATCATGGCTAACTGGTTATTTTTTGCCCCATTTACATTTTGAGGATTGGAATCACTGACATAATTACCAGATACAGATCATCAGCACAACTGGGTTATATTTTTTTAGTGATGAGCCTGAATAAAAGACTCTTGCTTAGTTACTTCATAATAAATAAATTATTATGGTTATTAGACTTTGAAGTTGATACCACGAGCCTATGCTTTACTCCCCCCCTAATATGGAAATATATAGCCTAAGTCAGCTTCAATCATTAGTCAGCTACATATGACCTATTTTTTCTCCTTAGCCAGTTATTTAAAGAAGTAAATTTTTGAGCATAGGGTTACTAGGTTTCTATGGGCTGTTCTGAGTCTTCTAGCCCCTTCATGGCTCAAAATTAATTGTCCCTGTAAAGTAATTATTTAATTATAAAAGAGCATGAAAAATACTCATTATTTTGAATTGTGCTGAAACGCTAAATTTTGTTGAAAACTGCAGTCTAGGCTATATACCAAAAATATGGTGTTGATTTATAATTCAGGTATATTTTTTCACCATTATGGAGGGAGGGAGGGGGGGGGGAGTCTTTATAAATTTAGCTATATATGGATTTGCAATGGAGTTCTGACTATACGTGTGTCTTATTTTTTAGCCAGACCATCTTAATATTAAATTATGCTAATCAGAAAACTTTGAATATAGCTTTGAACTTAGAAGCTTAATTTTTTTTTATAATGCCCTTTGCCTATCACATTTAAAACAGTTGAAATGGGTGACTTTGATATTGATTGTTTTTTTTTGTGCTCTTTTGGATTCTTATAAAGATATCTTGTATTAAAACAGGTACTATCAAGGTACTATCACTTAAATATAATAGCTCCCTATGCCCCCCCCCCTCTTCTATACTATCTTGATAGGATACTGTCTGTGCTTTAAATAACAAAATATTTAACTTATTGGCACCGCCTTCTTTAAAAAAAATCGAGGTATTATGATTTAAATATTATAGCCCACTACTCCCCCCCCTCTCTGGATACCACCTTGATAAAATACCGTCTCTGCTTTAAATTAGAAAAAAAAATTGGGGATCCCTGCTTTCAATAAAAAAAATTTCGAGATATTATCATTTAAATGTAATACTTCCCTCCCCCCCCCCCTCTGGATACCACATTCATAGGATTCTGTCTCAGCTTTCATTAGAAAAATAAGTTACTTAATAATTAACTAGGTCACAAACATGCAAAATAATGTTAAAAAGCTTTGTGTGACTTGAAAAAAATTGAGGGTATGAGTAAGGGGGTACAAAGACAACAACAAAAATGTCAAAATTACTCAGATATACCTCAAATTATTGGAAAACTGAGTCATAGATTTGCCGTGGCATTCAATAAGATCCAAAGAATACAATTAAAAGGGAGCACACACAAAAGCCAAATTAGGCCAGTAGCCTATGAGAAGTCGCAAAATACCCAAGACAATGAACAAGTCCTAATGGGGGGCCTTGGGTCTATCAAAATATTTCAATGGTTTCCTAGGGAATTTGATATCATTTTCTTCTGTCTCCATTTTAAATGAAAAAATAATTAACCTTTTGGCATCCCCGCTTTTCAATAAAAAAATGAGGCATTATCATTTAAAATGATAGCCCCCTATCCCCCCTCCTATATTCAATAATTTACAATTTATTTTTGAATCATATTTTTTAGGTAACTTCCAGTTCAATCTTTAATTCCCAAACCTTGTACATAGCTTAGTCCTATAGCTAAATTTGTCACAATAGAAGGTTTTTTTTGGGATTCAACTTGAAAATAAAATTCTTGACTACAAACGATGTAAGAAATAGCGATTGGGAACTGCATTCGAAATGATTTGAACTCATTTCATAAAGACGATCCTGTTTTTTGTCAACATATAAAGAACTGTGTATATTGCAATATTGGCAATTGCATCTGTCTCTTTTTATGCAAAGTAACAAAAGAGACGAAAATTAATGAACAAGAGAGTAGTGAAGAATTATGGTATGCCAAGTAATATTTTGGCAGGGAAAGTCAACTGGTGATAAATCGCTAGGGGTGGCACCGTGATTGCATGGTTTTCGGGGATTCGGGGAACCAAATTTTTTTTTCGGGTGACGCATAGATTTTCGGGGAAATACCCGAAAATTCGGGGATAGTACAAGCCCTGCTTGATTTCTAATCAGGAAAAATCGAAATACTAAACCACACAAGAAGGAAAAGCTCCGAATTTGCGGTTGACGCAATAAAGAATTGCTGCAAAATTAATTTGAAATCGACCGAAACGCCCGCCGCCTCTGTCGGCGGCGGCGTGCCTGCAGCGCGCCGTTGGCTTTACGACACTTCGGTGGCGCCAAGCCTCTCGTCGGCGGCGTTTGGTCGATCCGCCCGGCACGGCGTCAGGGTCTAGCTGGAACAAGTATCCTGAAATGGTATCTTGCATACCATCTAGCGCTTATATTTTCTGACACATCAGAATAGTCACTTTCTGAACTTGAGGTCATATTTTTTCACAAAATGTATTTTCACTAATATATATATAAACAATCAACAGATTTTGTAAATTTGAATTTTCACAAATGAAAAACAGTGTCGGATTCGTAGGAAATAGTTTTTCGCTAATATTATTCAGCTCCGAAGTTTATCGTTGTTTTATTATTGACAACACTGTTTTGCGATTTATTCAAACTAAAATGCTAATAGCAGCTAAACAAAAACTCGTAGGAAACCCGGATTTTCAGGTATGAATAGGCCTAAAATAGATTAAGAGGCTAAATGTGTTTTCATTTTTGTGTCCTTGGTACTTTAAAAATTCTATAATACGTACTTAAATTATTCTTACAAGCAGTCACTTTACTCTACACCCCCCCCCCCAAATAAATTTATACTTTTTCATGCCATTTAACTAAGAAGAAAGGAAAGCATCACTTGATGCACTTTTTTTTCAAATATAACAATTGCTTTTCAGACTAATTCCACTTCAAGCCCTAAATGGGACCCCAAAGGTAACACATTATAATTTTTAGACTATAATGAAAATCTAAGAAAATGTTAAAAACTAATTAGGTATAAAAATTTGCTTTTAAATGAACTTAAGTAATCTATGATGTTTCTAGCAAACAAAAAAAGTAAATTAAGACAACAAAGAGAGTTCAGTACTACCCATACAAAATTGTGATTTACCTTGTTGTTCAAGGTGGGGCTGTAAGCAATGTTGTTACTAGCCAAAATGTTTTTTTTTGAGGGGGGAGGGGGGAGCAAGGGATTTTACTGACTGGCTGGCCATTTTTACCAACTATTTTTTGTCAATATAATGGACACAATGTCCTTTTCAAATACAACACATAAAATCACCACACAAGTTGGTAACACTGCTGCATTCACCAACCAAGATTTAGATTCTTACACATCATGTCACTATTTTAATGCTGATTGTTTAACCAAACAGAAAGTTGCTTGTGGCACCATCTGTAAAATCACAGCAGGAGTTGGAAAAACTGCTATGTTTACTGATCAAGTTTAAAATTTCTGTAGATAACATGTCAGTATTTTTTTGTGGTCTTTATTGAACCAAACAAAGAATTTTAGCTGCATCAGAAAAAATTGTGGTGCAAAGTGCTACAATTACTGATTACCATGTGACCACAAACTTTTTTTTTTTTGGGGGGGGAGGGTCTCCTCCCCCTCATATGTGATGGTCATGGCTGAAAGGTTCCTATTTAGGTTTTCAACAATGGTGATATAATATATATATATATATATATAATATATATATATATATATATATATATATATATCTATATATATATATATATATATATATATATATATTATATATATGTATGTATATATATCTATATATATATGAGCTTTAATTAGCCAAGAGCATAAGCATAGAATTGGGGCTATTGAGAATAAAACACATTCAGAAAACAATTTTCCCTTCAAAATATGCACACAAATTATAGTTAACACATTTTGAAGGCACTTCCACAATAATTTACCACCAGCCCCCTTAATGTGCACATATATACTCTAAGTTATATATTTCTTATGCATTTTGAATCTGTCACTCTTGTTTCAACCTGTGCACACCGAAAATTGAATCAGTATAAAAAAAATAATCAAGAAACAGAAACACATTGGAATATAACATTTTGGCTATATATTTGCACATTAGGGGGTGGGGGGCAGGGTAAAGTATAGTGGAAGCAACTTCAAAATGTTTTAAATACAATTTTCTTACATATCATGAACTAAGAATCATTTTCTTACCTTAAATTGCATTGTCCAGCAGCTAAGGTAAATCATGTGATGTTGCTGGTGAGTGATGGCAATGATTCCAATTGGCAGCATCCCATTTTGTTTTCCCATGGTTGATTCAGCCATTTATGATCAACCACAGATTTGAAAGCATTGGTGGTAGGGGCTGTTACCATCTCGTCAGTTAAAGAGCTATTCCAGAATGACACAATTCTATTGGAGAAGAAGTGGTTTGCTGTACATATGTGTGCTCTCTTCTGCAACAATTTCAGTGCTGCCTAGTTGGAGGTAAGAAGAAGGGTTGTTGCTGGTTTATAATTTCTTAGTCATAATCATGTCTCCCCTTCATCTTCTATAAACTAGTTAAGTTTACAAGTTGTTGTAATCTTGCTGGGTAATCTAGACCTTTGCACCCTTCTATACATTTTGTGGCCTTTGTTGAATGGATTCAAGGGCAGCTACATCATCTTTATTGATAAGGGAGGCAAAAGTCATTCCATATTCTATGACAGGCCAAATTAGGGATTTTGTACTTCGGCATGGTCTGTGGAGCTCTGGAGGAGATTGTCTGCTTTATTAACCCTAGTCTTTGTGATGCTTTACCAACAATCATTCCTGTATAGGATGTGAATTTCAACCTGCTATCAATAATTAACCCAAGATCTCTATATTCAGTTGCAGCTGAAATGGGTAAGGGTTGTGCATTAGTTGAACCTATATTGTACAAATGACTAGGGTTAAACATGTTTCCTTCTCAATAGGCCCAATTTTAAAGCTTATACCTTTAGCAAACTAGTCACTTAATAATATAATTTGGTAAATTAGTCAGTTCACAACACAATTTAACAAGGATGAAAGTGAATGCATCACTTAATGCTTTTTTATGCTCTTTTACAATTCAATAGTCCCTTCTGGAGTAAATTACATTTGAGGTCTGAAAGGGCTCAAAATAGTCTATAGTAACCAAAAATTTAATATTCTTTTCTAAAAAAAAATGGCTAGTGAGAAAAAAAAAAAAAATGTCATTTGTAATTGATTCAGGAATGCTAATTATTTTCCTTAGTTTTAGAAACAAAATGTTGTTTTGAGAACAAATTTGCTGAATTATTTCTAAAAAGGCTAGAAAGCCATTGGAAAATGATATCAGCTTTGCTGTGATGTCATTTTTGAGGGGTTTCAAAAAAAATTTTTATTCCTATAAATTTGTTTCAAAACAACAAATTACTATTAGGACAAAGCAAAATGATAATTACCATTCCAGAATCAGCTGCAAATGGAATTTTTTTTCTCACTAGACAGTTTTTAAAGAAACATACTTTTTAGGCTTTTGGTTAATTGGCCTGTGGATGGTTCTACCTTTCAGGGGCTCAAAAGGAATTTCCTCCAGAAAGGATCATTGAACTATAAAAGAGCATAGGAAAAGGCATCAAGTAATGTATTCACTTTCACCCTAACTATATTATGTTGAAAACAATGAATTTACCTAGAATTCTATATGTAATGTGAAGACCTAATTAGCTGACTAGTTGGGGTAAAATTCTACTTTAGTTAAATTTGGCTATCTTGGAAAAGGGTTAGGTTAGGAAAATGAAACGTTCAGGGATGGGTCTATGGGCTAAAGTATGTCCCAGGAAGGTAGGCTATTTTGAAGTACCTACCACTACTCTTTTTCTCTCTAGAGGGTCCAGAAATTTGCCTAGGCTACACAACAGGTCTATACTATTGAAATCTTGACAAAGCAACATTTTACCTTAATTTTCAGTTTCTTTTCTGTGGCTTTAGTTCTGAAAATCCAATTCCTTTTATTTGAGTAGAACTTTGAGCTATATCAATTTTTTTTTCAAATTTAGGAAATGCATTTGCATATCTTTAAAACCTTAGCCTCCACAGACTATTCAGATTAAGCAAAGAAGTGAAGCTGAAAAAAATTTTGTACTTTATTTAAACAGAAGATCTATTTTGCAAAGTTTCACTTTTAAAACACACAGATTTTTAAAGGTCATCAAAGGTCAGGGCCCTCTAGACAGAGGAGTGGAGGAAGGCACTTCAAAATACCTTTCCAGAACATACTTTTGGTAGATTTTTTGCATTTTATATTAATGACTTACAAATAAAGTAAACATACCACTTGATGCCTTTTTTCTGCTCTTTTCAAATATAATAATAAATTATGTTGGAAATGAATTTAACCCCTACCCCTATTTATACCATTCAGGGTATATATTTGCACATTAGGGGGGGGGGGGGGGGGGGGGTAGATTAAAGTTTAAACTTACCTCTTAATTTAGATTAGAAATAAAATTTATCTCCCCCCCCCCCCTAATGTGCAAAAATATACCCTGAATTGGTATATATAGGATGGGTGTAAAATTCATTTCTGACAAAAATGATCATTATATTTGGCAAGAGCATAAAAAAGGCACCAAGTGGTATGTTTACTTTATTTGTAACTCAATAGGCTTAATATGAGCTGCCCAAAATTTCCCTATAGGCTACTTTAGCTTGTTGACCCATCCCTGAAAGTTTCATTTTCCTAACCTAACCCCTTTCCAAGATAGCCAAAAGTAGCTAAAGTAGAATTTTACAGTAAATATTTACCAAATCATATTATTGAGTTATGACTAAAGTGAATATAGGCTACCACTTGATGCCATTTTTCATGCTCTTTACAAATATAATAATTAGGCCTATTGTTGGAAATGAATTTTAGCCCCCACCCCTATATATAGCCTACCAATTCAGGGTATATATTTGCACATTGGGGGTGGGGTAATTTTATTTCTGATGTAAATGAGAGGTAAGTTTAAACTTTTTCCCCCACCCCCTTAATGTGCAAATATATACCCTGAACTGGTATATATAGGAGTGGGGGCTAAAATTCATTTCCAACAAAAATGATTAGGCCTATTATATTCATAAAGAGCATAAAAAAAGGCATCTAATGGTAGCCTATAGGCTATTCACTTTAGTTGTAACTCAATAATATGATTTGGTAAATATTTACCAATCTTACTATAGTTGGCTACTATGGTTTCAGTTATATAGGCCTACTCTTGTATACCCTACCTGTTATTTTTTATGGGGGGGGGTGTTTCATCACAGCTTAACTAATTTACAGGTACATGGGTTGAAACAAGAGCAATTAAGGAACCAGTTAATTCAATATCTGACCATATTAGAAGGGGGGGATGCAACACATTTAACAAACCTAGGAGATATAATTAGCCTATAGCTTAAGCTGTATAACCTAGCCTTGACCTATTTTCTTTTTTCCAAGCCAATCAGATTTCAACCCCAGGCTTGTAAACATTAGGCCTAGCCTTCTATAACAGCATTTACATTGAAAAGGAATTCTTACTTTGTTCAACTTCAAAAGTACCTCTAAAAACTCAAATTTGTTTTAAAATCTACACTCTAGCTTAATCAATGGTGAGTGAACATAAAAAGAGAGAAGAATAGTTACTATGGATTATGTGGCAGCGTTGGATATTTTATTTTCGCCATCTATATAATTTTTCTTAATCAGATCACTTAGTAGGCCTATCACAACTACTACTACTACTACTAACGACTCACCGCAGCCCCAAACCGCTTGAGCTCAACACAGCTATGCATGCTCCTACTCCATCCCAACCTGTTCAAAACATTTCCCTTTACGCCCTCCCAAGAAATTTCCATTTCCCTTAAATCTTTCTTTGTGACATCTTCCCGCCCCAAAAGCGGACGACCTACTTTCCGTTTCGCCCTAGACAGTTGGTTGAAAAGGACAATTGTTGACAATATGTCATCCTTTATCCGCAGAACATGCCCTAGCCATTTCAGTCTTTATTTCATTATAACCCTAGAAAGCACGATTGAACCACTCATTTTGTACAGCCTACTGTTTGGAATACATTCAGTCAGCCGAGTGCCCAAAACAATCCGTGGGTAATTTCCCTGGAAAACATCTAGCAAATCTTCTTCAGTGTTTTGGAGTGCCCATACTTCAGAACCGTATTTGACCGTTCTCATCACTGTAGCTTCCAATATACTAATCTTGGTTCGCAGAATTGTCTTCCTATTCGTTCAAAACTTTTTTCAACTGTAAAAAAGACCCTGAGCCTTTGCTATTCAACTTTTAACATCTTCACTGTTTCCATTGTTTTTACTAATCATGCTACAAAGGTTAGTGAAGCTATCCACATGATTGATCTTTTAGTTACCTAACGTCACCTTTTCATCTTCATTAATTCCTAGCCTTAGCGACTTACTCTTCTTAAAAATATTTTCAAACTTCTTCTAGCACCTTGAACTTGCAAAACCTCAAAAAGGTGATTAATTTGCTCAAAGTTTTTTCCTGGATGCTTAAATCATCAGCATAATCCAAGTCCTGGAAAATTTTCTACCCCCTTTGATTCTGTGCTCTCCTATTGCCTTTCCTGTGCTCCTTAAGGCAAAGTCCATCAAAATAATCCATACATATGGGTGTAGAACATAACCCTGCTTAACTTCTGATTTAATACGGAATCAGCAACTAACCTCATTTCCTACTTTAACCGCAGCAGTGTTATTTTCGTACATAGTACCAATCAACGTATTTGTCTGGTATAGCAAAAATGATGAGACCCTTCTTAAAGCTCTTCTATCAACAGAATTGAACACTTTCTCATAATCTATAAAACTGAGGACCTAAGGTGTGTAATAAGTTAGATACTTCGCAATTATTAACCTATGAGTGAAATTTGGTCCACACATCCTTTACCCTTTTTAAAACCATACTATTCAACTCTTACAACTTTACAGCATATATCAGTCTAAAAATATCATTATACTAAGTAATTTGCTATCTATATAAACCTGGCTAATACCTCTATATTTACCACACTCACTCTTATCAACTTTCTTATACAGGAGTTTAATTAAGGTTTTTCTATCATACCTGTTTAAGCAAAGTCCATAAGTATGTTTGCTTATTTCTGAATGGTGGATTTTATTAGCTCATCAAGCATCCCTGCTAATGGGGATGGAACTTAGAACAAAACTGATTGCTGACTTTGCCGTATATATTGTGACAAATGGGTTGAAAAAAAAAACCCAAAAGCCAAAACGACCGACAATCGTATTTATTGAGAGGTAA
Source organism: Artemia sinica (assembly GCA_027921565.1). Taxonomy (NCBI): domain Eukaryota; kingdom Metazoa; phylum Arthropoda; class Branchiopoda; order Anostraca; family Artemiidae; genus Artemia; species Artemia sinica. Next base: position 8,434,214 of record CM051259.1, on the reverse strand, counting down.
CAGGTAACTGGCCCTCTTTTCCCCTTGCAGGATGGCTTTACATGGTTTCTCGTGAAAATCTGAGAAGTAGCTCATTTGAAAGAAAATATTTAGTTTCATAAGCCTTTATAATAGAGAAAAAGTTAATAATATTTTGTCAATTAACTTCTATCTAGAATTTTACAAAGATCCTGACTTAAAAACGTTGACATGAATTCCCAATTTCTATGCTGTGAGGTACCGTTTGTTTTTGTTAATTTGGATTCGAATAAATTATGTATATGTGCATCACATACTAAACTGATTATGTCAAAATTAAAAGGAGGTGAAATGTTAAACCTTATGGAATAAAATTTAAAACCCATTAAAATATCTTTTCGTTTAGATAGATATTAAGACTACTTTGTGTCCGTTTGGCTTTAAAAATTCTGACTTTAGGTCAAACGAGTCCTAAGGTTGCATTGGAGAAAGATTTAAACATTGTATTAAGATTAGTGTCACTAAGAGGCAGGATCTGATGCCTCCCACCACTTTCATCGATACAGCAGCGCCTCTAACGACAAGTGGCTCATGCAAAAAAAAACTTATCAAGGATAAACTACGAGGTTTGTATTTATTTTTAGAAGGACAAGCTGCAGCTTATTTGGTTCCGAAGCAGAGTAAGTAAATACTTGATTGCAATATGACTCAATAAGCACTTTTGAAAGAAACCCAATAATTGAAGTTGCTATTAAATTCTAGCAACACCACGAATTAATTGCAATATGCATATTTAACGCGTGGCTATTGATTGAAATAACTCGCTGAGAAATCGTAATTATAATGGTCTATTGAATGCCTTTTAAAAATAAAAATGGATTTCTTACGAAAAAAAAAATCAAATAAAGATCTGGCAAATCCAAGACCCTCCAAAACTAACAAAACGCATTGTTAGATTGTGCCAATAGACAAATATTCCAAGAATTCTAGATTTATGAAAGAAGGAATTGCCCGTAGCCTATTGACCTCTGAAGCCCAATAAGCATGTAATTGATTGCGATAGGTGTCAATAGTTACTTTCAAACGTAATTCAATAATTGAAGTTTGCTATTGAACGCTAAAAAAACTACAAAATCAATTACAATAAGTTTATTTAATGCGGGGCTATGTTAAGCTCTGTGTTTCATAAAGAGTATTGGTATTGTTTGAAATAACCTACTGAATGATTGTAATGATAATGCTTCACTGAATGCCTTTTGAACATGAAAATGAGTTACATACAACAAAAATTAGAAAGAATTCTTGCAAACCCGTCAAACCCCTGAAACTAACGAAAAAGCATTGTTAGTTTATGCCAATGAATAGATGTTACAAAATTTTGTGTTTATAAAAGAATGAATTGTAGATTATTGAGCTCTGAAGCATAATGAGCAAATAATTGATTGCAATAGCTTTCAACAGGTACTTAGGAAGACAATGCGATAATTAAGATTGGGTATTCAACGCTAAAAACTACAAAATCAATTGCAATAAGCTTGTTGAACGTGGGGCTAAGTTACGCCACACCTTTAATACAGCTTATTGATATTGATTAAAATAACCCACTGAATTATCCTAGTTATTATGCTCTACTGAATGCCTTTCAAATATAGAAATGAATATCTTACGAAAAATATCAAATAGAAATCTGGTAAATCTGTAGAGCCTCTAAACTAACAAAAAGTATTAATAGGTTATGCCAATAGCTCTGAAGCACCGTAAGTAAATATTGATTGCAACAGGTTTCAACAAGGGGTTTTGAAAGTGAGTCAATAATTGTAACCGCCTATTGAACGCCAAAAATTAATGTTTATAGGCTTATTAAACGCGGGGACGATATATTTGCTTTTTAACTTTACCATCTATTTATCTACTAAGCATGAAGTAAGAGAAATAATAGATGACACTTTTAGATTTTTCTGCTAACGCTTGAGTATGCATTCTTTATCTGTGAATTCTGTCAGTTTCATTGGTGGAATTTTTTTCAATAGTGTACCTAAGAAAAGAGGAAAACCGCCATATTTGTTGTTCTTGATAAAGGAGGAAGTAAACTGAAACATGTCTAGACGAAATCCCAACGAAAGTCGCATCTATGTTGGAAATTTGCCCCCTGATATCAGAGAAAAAGATGTTGAAGATCTTTTTTACAAGTTTGGGAAGATCACATTCATAGATTTGAAGAACAGGAAAGGGCCTCCATTTGCTTTTGTTGAATTTGAAGATCCCAGGGATGCAGAAGATGCTGTCTATGCAAGGGATGGATATGATTATGATGGCTATAAATTTACGAGTAGAATTCCCGAGAGGCAACGATGGTGGTTTCTCTGATAGAGGTGACCGCGGAGGATTTGGTTTTGGGGGTGGAAGAGGAGGTGGATTTCGAGATAGAGGAAGAGGTGGCGGTGGTGGTGGAAGAGGAAGAGGCCCTCCTGCTAAGAGGACTCAATATAGAGTCAGAGTTACAGGTGAGTGCCTAGCATAATTAAAGGAAGGCTTATTCATTCTAGCCTAGCTAGCATGCTATGTTAAGATATGAGATAGCCTAGGCATAGCCTATAGGTAGAAAGGCAGTAACCACTTCAATAGGCCTATTTAAGTAGCCTATTTTGGTAAAGTTTTACCAATCATATTATTGAGTTAGGACTAAGTGAATACACCACTTGATGCCTTTTTTTTATGCTGATTACAAATATAATAATCATTTCTATTGGAAATGAATTTCATCCCCCCCCCCTATATAGGCCTATGCCAATTCAGGGTTAGGTTAGGTATATATAGGGGGGGGGGCTGAAATTCATTTCTGATAGAAATGATTATTATATTCATAATCAGCATAAAAAAAGGCATCAAATGGTGTATTCACTTTATTCCTAGGCTAACTCAATAATATGATTTGGTAGAACTTTACCGCAAATTGATTTGCTAAAAAACAGAACTATTGTAAACTTCTTGTAAGCTATTATATTACAGAACTATGTAAACTTCTTGTAACTCTATTGTAAACTATCAGAACTTCTTGAGTGTGGTGATTATACGACATAAGTAGGGTAAAAAACCAGTATCCAATTGAGCAAAATTATGCAAAACTAAAACCCTCACATCTTGTTACCAAAGAGGAATTGAGAAGGATTGGGTATATTAACAAATAGCTAAAAGTCTAAGCTATGCATCAATATGGTTATTATTCAGATTATTTAAGATCAGAGACTTGAAATTCTTAGTTTATTGACTTACCTGCAGGACCTCTTTTTGGAAATACCAATTATCCTATTTGATGTATATATCCCTTTTAGTGTTTCAGTTTTTATTCATATATTAACAGAAAGCTGATTTTCTTCTGATTCTAGAAATGTAACTTTTATTGCTTGATATTTATTCTATAAATCACAAATATTCAAATATAGTTTTTCTTTTCAATTGCTTTTCAAAACAGAGACCACATTTTCAAGTTATGCTGACAAACCATTGGTGAAAATTTGACCAAGAAGGCGGGGTTCTTGTTACTGCCCACACATTGCTTCATGTTGTAGTAAAAAGGGTGGTCCAAAAACCCATTGCTATTTTTCCAAAATGCCAAAGAAAAGTGGTCTTTCCCAAAAAGAGGTCTTTTACCCTACCATTTAAGAATTTCTCTTAAGTAAGTTTTGGAATTTTATAGTGTTTTACTTGTGGAGACTAGGTAGGCTATTCTTAACCAATAGCTAGGGCTCTTAAGAAGGAAGCATACTAATAAAATAAAAGTACACCCTAGGAAAAATTGCTATGTCTAATCTCTTCTATGTCTTAATAGGGCTTAGAAGAAAGCTTTCTTGATAGGTCACCTTGAATTCTGGCAAAAAAATACATTTACATTCATTTTGAGTTTTCAAGCTCTTTCATAGCTTTAATTCTTGAGAACACAATTCCTGTTATTTCAGTGGGATTTTAAGCCATATCAAGCTTTTGTTTCTAAATTTGAAGAATAGATTAAAGGAACCAGTTAGGCTTCAAAACAAGTAAGATACATTTTTGTTAATCTAGCTTCAAGTATGTCAGTAATGGTCTCAATAATCTTATTTGTAAAACTGTCATGCAACAAATGCCTTTAATAAAGGCAATATCCAATTTTGCTTTCTCTTAGTATTTTTTTTACCATTGTTTTCAAGCCATTGCACTCCTCTATTATTAATTTTAGGTTAATAAAGCAAGATTTTCTTAAAATTGTTTCTGGTTAATTTCATTTGCTTTAAAATACTGGACATGGTGAGAGTAGATCTCCCTTAGTAGTGCTCTGCAAAAATTGGTGAGTATTGGATTAATACAGTTACCAATATACAAATGTGACTGAAAATTTCAAACTTTCCACAATGGCCCAACTAGTTAAATGGCGAATTGTCCTCCTAAATGGTTTGCCCTACCCCCTTCCCTCTTCTAGATTTCAATTTTCCTTTTTTTTTTATTAAGATAAATACAGAAAAACAAATTGCAACCCCTTAGATTTAAAAAAAATAAATACCTTTTTATGTCTTCATACTTAACAAATTAGAATAGTCCACCCACTAGCTGTTATTAATGATATAAAGATCCTTAGGGGACTGGAAAATTTAAAAGGAGTTTGCCTCATTTAGGCATAAGGGCAAGGGTGCCTTACATGGCTTTCATCAATTAAAAAAAAAACACAAAAAAACAACAACAATAAAAAGAGAAAAAGTAAAAGGCACAACAAGAAATGAGGGGAAAAGATAAAGCTAATTTCATTTGTTTATGACTGGCTGAACAGCTGTGACTACTGAAAACATTATCAAGATAGTTGGAGATATTCCATCAGTATCATCATCTGTTTCTATTAGTCCTAATGTTTTATTTATTTAATTTTTTTAGCCTAATTTATAAATCAAATTGGTAAAATCACAGTGTTTACTGACTGAAAATGAGATTTTGGCAAGTCAAGATTTCAGTGTCAATGTTTTCTTCTCCTCTCATTTGTCTTTTATTTTATTAATTATATTCTTTTGATTTTACCAATTCAATTTGTTATCAAGTTAGCAAAAAAGTGTTGCAGGGCTTCTGCTGCCTTTAAGAGCTGTTTAGCTAAGCATATGATGTTCTCAATAATGGATGTACAACCCTCCCCCTCTGTTTTCTAATACTTCTTAAGTCAATCTGGATAACTAGTAATGGGTATCACATGATATTTATGAAAAGTTTTAGAGGTAGCAAACAAGAAAAAATATAGGAGACAAAATATTATACATTTCCTAATATTTCCCCAAATGAATCTAGATATATAGTTATTTGAATGATAAATGGTACTCAGGACAAGTTTAAACATAGTTAAGATGGAATTTTTTTCTTTAAAACACCTATGAACACAATAAAACAAAATTGCTTAAGTTTGTTTTAGTTACTAGGTTGTAGAGATTAAGAAAATTTTATTGGTTTCTGTGTTTTCTAAAGACCAGTTTTTTTTTAGAAAATACACTGATTTTGGCTACCAAGATTCATTCTAGGGATATGCTATCAGGGCTAGTAGCACCTTTATGCACTGGAATGTGGCACATTTAATACAATGTATTAGCAGAAAGATTGACTTTTTAGAAGCTAGGCAGTGATGATGAGTTGTGCCTCATCTCATTTTTTATCCTGATTTTGAGGATAAGGCTGTATCAATTGTATGTTTGAAATTCTTTATTTTGAGAAAATGACATCAGTTCTTCATTAAGTAAGGTGGACTCTACTTTAAATCAGCTTCAGGCTGGGACCTCTTCTTTAAATCAGCTTCTAACTGGGACCTCTAGACCCTTTTAACATAAGTTTAATATGGTACAAGGAGTGATATTTTAGGATCATATTATCCATTTATACATCACCACAGCAATGTTAGCAAGAGTGTAAGGGGTGTTTAGTTTTCCAAGATAGGGGAGGCAATGTAAAATTTCTTGGAAGCTTTCATTAGTAGGTTAATAATAGTTAAAAAAGTTTTGCCTGTTGAACATTTCATATTATTTCTTCATAATTTTTTTCATAGTGATTAAAGTATGTTTTATTTGTTTAAGGTGTCTGGTAGTTTTTGTATTAAATTTGCAGTTTTTTGCTAAATTGGAATTTTTTTATAGTGATTTAAGATATATTAAAGTTTTTTCTGGATATTCAGCAGTTTTTTGTATGAAACTTGCATTTTTTTTTGCTAAATTCAGAAAATTAAGTTCCAGGAGCAGGATTTTCTCTCCAAATAACTTAAAAAATATTTATACTTTATCCTTTATGTTGTTTGTGCTTCAGTGATAACAAATTTACTATATAAACATTTGACATAATAGGCTTCATAGTAATTTAAGTATCATAGAGTCAATGAAAAATAATGTATGTGTAGAAAGCAACTTAGGCCTTTAGGTCTGATCCAGAGGTTTACATTCGTGTACACATGGAATAGACGCCCCCCATAAGGGGGGGGGCATCTGCCCCCCCTGGCTGAATGACTGTGTCATACATTTGTATTGATTTAAAAAACTTTCCACGGAGTAAGTTTTCAAAGAAAAGTAAAGAGCTCTATTAAGCCAAAAATGGGCAGAAATAATGTCAAATAATCTTCCAAGTGTAAAACTACCACAAATTGCTATCAACAATTAAATGAAACTCAAAATGAACAGAAATTATAATAAAATGGCAAGTCAAACTCAAATGAGCAAAAATTAACATTATTAGGACTGATAACCCCCATGGCTTCTCAAGACCAGAACATAACTTAGGTTTTACTGAAAAAAAAAAAATGATTGTGGATTTTCAGTTAAATTTACCTATACTGATATTTATTCCTTAAAATAAAAAGTGAGGAAAAAAATTTTTTTTTTTTACTTATTTAAGTAAAAAAAAAGTGAAAACATTTAAACAAATATTTTGTTTTCAGTAAAGTGCAAATTATGTTCTGGTCTTGAAAAGGCATTTTTGAAAACCTGCATGTGTACAGTTTTTTCGTTTAATTGGAAAGCCCCCTAAACACTTCCTAGAAGTTTCACCTTAATACTCTAAGCATCATTAGTTACAGTAACTGTAGTTGTAGTACTAAAAGTGTACACATAGTGCTTTCTGGCTTGATCGAAATCCCCCACAACTTACTCTTAAGATCTAACTTAATAATATAAATTGTTCTCAGGATATTGCTTTGTAACCTTTTTGAAAGTTCACATGTTAATAGTTCGTTTTGATTTAGTTCAATGTCTGCCTAAATATTTCTTATATTTGATTACTGAAGATATTGTTATTTTCTCTTTGGACTATTGGCTACAAAATGGCTGTCTCACAATTTCGATCAAATGTGTTTGGGAAAAGAGGATATCAGGGAGAAGGGGGGGGGTGGGCTAGTTTTGCTCCATCACGCTTGAATCTTAAATGAAACTAAAAGTATGCATTTTCAATCAAATGAGCCTCCTCTTAAAGTTCACAAGACCCCCTCTTCATAAAAACCTTATATTCCCCCTGGGCATAACATAAAAACTTATCCTCATACTTTGGGGGGTTGTGTCAGCCCCAAAGGCTTGTGTTATGAGATCTTTGGTTTTTGAAACAAATGGCTGTCTTAGATTTTCTATTGGATGCATTGGGGGAAAATATGACGTGGGGGGTATAGCTGCCCTCCGATAAAATTTGACTCTTAAAAATGGCTGTTCAACTTCCGATTTCAAATCCAATGAGCCCCCTCCGAAGTGTATACAACCCCCGTTTCCATAAAAACCTTAAATGCCCTTGGGGCATACCTTACAACCCTTGCCCTGAGGACCATGAGGGGGTTCTCATCCTCAAAGACATAATTTCTGGACGTTTAAACTATATCAAACAAAATAACTATCTCGAGATTTTGACTGGAAGTGTTTGGGGAAATGATGGGCGTGGGGGGGTGCCCTCCAATCACTTTTGACTATTAAAGAAGGTACTAGCCCTTTCAATTACCAACCGACTGAGCCCTTTCCGAAGTTTCTATGACAACAAATGGCCATCTTAAAATTTCTATCAGATGCGTTTCTGGAAAATACAACGTGTGTGTGTGTGTGGGGAAGCTATTTGCCTTCTGATCACTTTGACTCCTGAAAAGAGCACTATAAATTCTGATTACCATTCCAATGAGCCCTCTTTGAAGTTTATATGACCACCCTTTCTATAAAAACCTTATATGCCCCCATGGCGTAACTTACAAAACCCTTGACCTGAGGGCTATATGGGAGGGGGGGGGGGTAGTTACCCTCAAAGACATAATTTTTGGACTTTTCAGCTACACTGAACAAAATGGCTATCTCAAAAATTATGATTGAATATGTTTGGGGAAAGGATTGGTGTACGGGGAGGGGACTGGATGACCCTCAGTCACTTTTGACTGTTAAAAAGGCAGTAGAATTTCTGATTACCAATCAATAGAGCCCCCTCCTATAAAAAACCTTATATCACCGCAGGGCGTAACTTATAACCTTTGCTCTGAGGGTTGTGGGGGGGGGGGGTGTCATTCTCAAAGTCATAATTTCCAGATCTTGAATTGAAGAATTGAAGTTATCCCAGACCTGAATTGAAGTTATCAAGTATTTTGTAGTAGGTTACATATGGTTGCATCAAGACATGGCTAATTGTAGACAGAGAAAAGCCAAGACAGATAGTTCAAAAACTACACTGAACAAAATGGCCATCTCAAAATTTTGATTGGATGTGTTTTGGGGAAGTGATTGACGGGGGGGGGGGAGAGCTGGCTGCCCTCCAAGAGCTCTTTTGAAGTTCTTATGACATTTCTTTCTGTAAGAAGTACCCTGGTCTAAAAAAGAAATCTTATATTGTGCCCACATTGCTCTTTACTTAGGCAGCGCTGTCGTGCTGCCCATGATATTTCGTCTTGAGATTTCAATTATACAGCACTGGAAGTGCTGATTAGACCAAGTAAGCCCCCCCCCCCCCCCCCAAAAAAAAAAAAATATTCATTCTATGGCCGCCCATGCATGTACATTATTGCTTTCTGAGTTAGCAAGACATATAATGCCAGTTCTAAGTTTTTCATTTTTTCTGGGTGGTGAAATTCTTCCCTCTATGGGTAAGTGTTGTTTATGGTAGCATATGTTTGCACAAATGTGATCTCTTAGGGGTATTGGAAGAATTAGTTATTTATAGTCCTGGTTACTTGACCAGTTGTTTGTGGGATCTTACATACATACTTGTGGAAGAGAAAGGTAATCAACTATAAGCAATACTGTAACCAAGGGTGGTTTAGGGGGTTTGACCTCTCCCCCCCCGAAATGTTTGTCCGACTCCGTAAAAACGTAACAAAAATGAATATAGGCAATTTTTTTAATGTGTTTTTAAAGTTTTTTTTTTTACCCCTACCACTCCCACAAAAAATCTTGGATATGGCCCTGACTGTTTCTTTTTTTAATATCTATTTTTAAGGCCTACCCCCAACTGGTTCTTGGCAAGATCTTAAGGACCACATGAGAGAAGCGGGTGATGTTTGCTATGCAGATGTGTTTAAAGATGGCACTGGTGTATGTGAATTTTTGCGCTATGAAGATATGAAATATGCAGTGAAGAAACTGGACGATTCTCGATTTCGTTCTCATGAGGTCTGTCTTTTTTTTTTTCTTTTTCTTGGGAAGCTAATTAAGCCGGATAATTAGTGTTTCAAGTAGGTTGTAAAATGATTGTGTGAATATAAACATTAAAGGGAGCCTTCAAGTGAATAAATCCCTAAACAAAAACATAATATATAAGATTTATGCTTCTGATGTTGTGATTAAACATTGAATCTCAGACTAAGCTTTCCACTTGATTGATTAAAAGCTAAATCAAAGCTTGACTAGTGGCTGAAATAGTCCCATTCTATGCAGAAACACTAATTTTTTCTAGGCTTTATTGTCCATTAAGTGTACTCTGTGTTCCTCCCCATTTCTCTTCTTCTTTATTAATATTTATTTTTGTCTATACTTATTTTCAACATTTTTTTTACCATTGTATTTTAAGAGTGCGTTGTTTTTTTCCATGGAAATTATTAACTGAAATTCAATTTGCAACTTTTTGTGTTGAAGCAGGGTAGAAAAGGAACCTCTTCCCACCTTGAAAAAAAGGTAACTTTGTTCCTACACTCCCCAAATCAGTTAAAGCAGTTCATAACAATATTAAGTCTATATCTTCATATTAATCCTTTTAAGCTTTTCTTCTGTTTTTGACAAATGAAACTCAGAAAGGAAAGAAAATAACAAAATGAAAAATAAAATAAAGAAAGATGAAAAAACGAGGATTTTGTCAGCCAGTGGCGAACCATGAAGAAGAAGAAATAAGCAAATATTTCGACAAGGACCCTCCGCCGAGTCGTCCTCGGTGCTAAACAAAAAAGAAAGAAAAGAAAAAGAAACCAACGGAAATCAAACCTTTTGAAGTTTACTTTTCAATGACAGAACAAAAACTAAATAAGAACCAGTTTGGAATCAATGAAAAAGAAAACTACCAAGATGATTGGGCAATAATCCTTTGTTTTGCTATTGCTTTAGCTGGCCTACAAATTCGTTCATCATTTGATGTGCAAATAGGTTCTTTCAAGTTATACAGGGTGAAAATATTGATTGAGTCCTTCAAAATTAAACTGTCGTAAATTGGGCTTAATGAAATATCTCCAGTATCTCTATTTATTGCTAAATTTTGGTTCATGTATTTTTTTTTCTCAATTGGCTCTTTAAAAGTTTGTGGTAGGCCCTTTACAGTAGATATTAAGGTTGCCTCGTCAAAAAGAACCAGATGGGTCGGATTTACGAAAATATGCGAAGCCAATGCTGAATCAAAGTTGTCATTGTTATTTCTTAATCTGAGGGACCTATCTATTGAAATTTTGTGCTCATGCAAACGTTCACCTAGTTGTTGATGGGTCCTACCAATGTAAAATTTCCCACAAGAACACGGGATTCTGTAGACACCACTTCCCAGTAGAGGGTCAGTTTTATCCTTTCCTGAGTTGAAAAAAATGTTCAACTTTTTGTTCGGTTTTGAAAGAAACAGAGAGATTATGTTTTTTTTTTAATTTTCCCAAGTTTATCGCCAAGTTTCGGGATGTATGGTAAATTGATGAGTTTTTTCTCAATTGCCGGGGTAACTGAATCAAGGGGGACGAATATTAACAGAGAGCTGTTGAATTTGGGGCGAAATGCATGCCAGAGGTATAAACTGTACCTGTACCTGAGCAATCTAGACAGCCGGAAGAGGAGTTCAATATGAAAGAAGAAGAAGAGGAAAAAAAAGAGGCTGTTATCTAAGAAGAAGACCATTGAACACCTAGAAAAATTTTATTGAGAAGAATTCAGTTGAAAGAAGAAGAGACAAGTAGCGGAAATGTTTCTCCAAGAAGCTAATGAGAAGCTGAAAAAGCCATAGATGCCAAGACTGTTGAAATAAGTCTCGTACAAAGTATGATCGAAGCTTTGAACAGGAGGATGCGCGAAGAAGATGAGCAGCTAGAGAGGTTAACCTGATACAGAGAAGGGTAAACAAACGAATGTCCTTAATTTCGTCATATTATTTGCCAAAAGGAACAAGTAGAGTGGATTATTTTGTACTGGTGTATTTTGTGCTTTTATACAAATTAAAAGCAATTAACTGTACTCATGAAAAAAAAAAAAAAAAAAAAAAAAAAAAAAAAAAAAAAAAAAAACAAGAAGAAGAAGGAATATGTGCACCAGTCATGAAGACACCAACTGCCACTTTTTGAGTCCATGGAAACTTTCTGAGGTGCACATATCGTAAATCTAGGTTCATAATTGGTTCATAAAAATGCAATCAAAAGCTCATAAAGTTCATGTTTTTTGTGGTCAAAAGTTCATATTTTTCAAAAAAAAAAATCTAGCGGGAGGTCTGTATATGTGTTGTGGTAAAGCAATGCATTTACTGGGTTCGGTTATTATGATGACTGAGTCGATAAACTTCGTGACATCACGAGAGGAGTAATTGATCTAGTCGGTATTAAGATCGATCTCTACCATAGAGTGCGTTGAATTCAAATCTTTTCAGTCCCGAAGAAGAGTCCATAGTCCACTGTACTGTAGCAACAAAACGACGAGGGGCGGGGTGTTCACTAGCTGTACCCAGTCGATGCATTGCTTTATACCACATTTGTTTAATATTTGTGTTGTGGTATAAAGCAAACGATTCCCCTTAGAGGGGGAAGAGGTTCAGAGGAGTTTGTGTTTGAAGGGAGGGGCTGAATTTGCTTAAATGTATTTTTAATAGAGATAGGGAGGGGAAGGAAACCCTTATGATGGGGGGTTTTCCCCTACTAAGATGACACAGTTTTATACACAAGAAAATGATGAAAGAATTATTCATTTTGTCTATTTAGCCAGTTTTAAGCATGTTGCTGTTCAAACTTTTGATGTTTGTGTCCTGTTTTAGTTTAAAATATGAATTCGTCCTGGAGGGCTTGTGATCATGGTTTTAAAAGATAAATATTGCTTCTTTTTTTGTCAAGGTATATGTTTTCCCCTGAAACAAGTTTTTTTGTCGAGTCTGGCACTGTAATTTGCAACAAAAGGACAAGACAATCTCATCATTTTATTAGCCTCTGGGCAGTCTATTCAGTGAGCCAAAACTACTTATTTTTTTTAGACTGTCCATGAGAAGAATCTAAAGTTACTTGAAAATAAGATTTTTTTTTGGCAATTTTCAGCCAACGCTCAACTTATTTGTAACCTAAAAAAACCTGTGCACTATATTCCTAAGATTTAGTTCAAAAGATGTGTAGACTAAATCTCAGCTCTAGAATGATAGTAGAATATTTGGATTTCGTTGAGATATCAAAACCATACGAGAGTAGAAAATAACACACCAAAAATTACACAAAATATTTCGACCAAAACGACTTTATTTAGATTCTTATAGAAGAATCTAAACCTTCTTAAAAATAAGAATTTTTGTGGCAATTTTCAACCAGCCTAAAAAAAGCTGTGCTTTAAGTTCCTAAGATCCAGTTTTGAAAATGGGTAGAACTAAATCTTAGGACTCGAATGATAATAAAATATTTGTATTTCGTTGAAAGTAAAAGCAGAAAAATTACAACAAAAATTGCGCAGGGTTTACAATTAAAGGTTTGTGTAGGAGTGGAAATAGTAATGGCTCATTCACTAAAAAAGTAGGTTTTGTAGAAAAAAAGACTCGTTGAAGAAAATAAGAAAAACGATTAGGCCCGACACTAGTCTTTTTTAGAATGTGTTTCCAGACTCCGTTTGTATTGCGGGAAAGTTTGCTGAAAAGCTTCAAGAGAAGGTTTTTTTCCTTATATAATCTCTTCTTTTTTTTTATTTATTGATTTGTATGTATTTTCTAACTTTTGAGTGCTCCTTGTTTTTCTTTTTTAATCGATTTGCACTTTTTTTTACGGTTCATGGTCAGTGTAATTACCACAAGCTATATCTTGTATATTTGTTCATGGGTGAAACAAATAGTTTCCCGATTTTGTACTAGGTTTTTAGAAATTCGAACTTTACACAAAGGTTGAGTACCTTAAGGGCCATCAGTACTTGTATGATATACGCCCTACCCAATGTTCTTCTAATATGTTTCTTTTACGCTCAATCCTAATGAAATGTGCCAAAGTAAGATAAAAATATAATACTTAAGAAACAAATTTAGGCTATATATTTGCACATTAGGGGGGGGGGGGGTAAAAGTATAGCGGGTCTGCATTTCTAATGTGTTAGGTACGATTATTCTGCATATTATGTAGTAAGAATTGTTTTTCTAAGTTCACATTGTCTAATTACTTTACCTCCCTCCCCCCCCTAATGTGCAAATATATAGTCCAAATTATATATTTTCCATCTATTCTGTCCCTTCTATTTGTCTTGTCTCACACTAAGCTGAAAGAAACTAATGTACAATTTAACGGTAGGGGCGTTTATCATACAAGTACCAGGACATCTAACCTAATTTTCCCACTTTGAAGAAGTAATTATAACGGTTAAAGTACAAGGTTAACCACAGGCACTTACGCTGGGATTTTCTTGGGGGTGGGCAATAATTGAAAGAATTTAGGAATAACCTTGTTAATTGGGATATAAAAGTGCACATTCAAGAAAAATTAGGATTTTTGGTGAAGCCTTTGATAATCAATCGTAGTATTTAGCTTACCGCTACGTTAAAGAAGGTTGTCTTCATCCGAAATATAGTCTACAGACTTTTTTTTTCAGTAACATTGCAAATAAAAATCCTGTTTGAAAGTTTTATTTTTTCGTGAATCTGGTCATGTTAGGGGTTTGAGAGAAGGATTTTGATGAATCTATTTTTAGGCTTTTTTTATATATAATGATTTCTATTATTATTTTCATTTTATTTGTATTTAATTTTTTCTAATCTTGAGTGTTCCCTTTTTCTTTTTTTCAACCAACGATTTTCATTACATTTTCAATCAAAATTTCAAATTATCAATTTTCAATGAATTGCAATCTAAAAAACCGTGTTCACTAAGTTCTAAAACTTAATTCGATAAATGGATAGAAATGAATCCCAGCTATACAATAATAGCAAATTTGTTGTCTTTGGTTAATATATTAAAACTATAGATCATAAAATAATATATTAATAACTAACTGTAACTACTATTTTAAAACTACGACAAGGGGTCAGTCAGACACACATAATCAAAAAGCTATATGTAATGCATTGTATTGGGTAGATATTATAGGTGTTATAAAACCCTGTTTTTTGTATGCTTTCCTTTGAAATCTGATTTTGGTCTTTGGTATATATAAGGGTATGAAGAACATCTTTTTTGTTGAGTAATATTATATAGAGAGACGACGAGTTACGTTATGTTTTATAGGTCTTTCTATTAATAAATCTTATCTACCTTACGTTTATCCTACTATTATTATTTTTATGAACTCATATGTCTCTGCTCTGCGATGCGAAAGAAGAAACATAACGGTTGTGCCTTTGACTTTTTGATCAGCAATTAGTAAGCTGCTGCTCCATGGTCCATCTTTTCTAATTTCAAAAATTATGCCTTATATTTTTATTCTGATGGGTTAATCATAAATATTACGCTCGAAAGCTGAACATTCTTCAATTCGATAAATTACGAAACGGATTACATATTTGGTGCATAGTAGTGCGTAATTTTGATTTTACTTATAAGGCTATATTGTTGCTTATTAAAACCATACACCTCTCAAAGAAATGTTAGCTTCATATTATAAAATTGTTCATTAATTACATCAATTTCGCTTTTCTTTTAAGTTGCTAGATGTTACACTGTCAGTACAGCTTGTAGTTAAAACCATGATAGCAAAAAATATTCAAAAATCGCGCTGGTACCATCAACCTTATTTTCCTGGAACTCGCTCAGAAGTTCCCTCGATTCAAGTTACTTAGAGTTGGAAGTTTTAATTTTTCTCGTTTTAACTTGGTTTACCCTAATATAAACGTTCAACTTGAATAGGGTGAAACTTCATTTGTCCGCATCCGAGAAGATGATGACTACTCTCGTGGTGGTGCCAGCAGCAGCTACAATCGCTCTAGAAGTAGATCCCGTTCATACTCTCCAAGGGCAAGAGGACGTGGATCACCAACATATTCACCAGTCCGACGCTCTGCTAGTCGTTCCAGATCAAGATCGGCTGTAAGAGTTTGAAAAAATAATATCTACTCAATAAAGGCTTAAAATATATCCAAAGGTTCGAATTTGTGTTTTTAGTAGCTTACCAGTTAATTATGTACACAAATCATATGTATTGTCATTTATTATGGTTGATTTATTTTTATTCTTTCTCTTAATACTTCCAAAAACTCAGACTGAATTATCATGTAGAGTGTCCATAAAGTCATGAATCTTGACATAGTTAAATGTTTAGGAATCTTTTAGGTTTTTAAAATTTAGCTGGATAATTTGGCAGATAGATTAAGACAAAATATGCTTAACTTTCCTTGTAATTTTTCTTTTAAGAATCACCTATCGAGTCTACGGAAGCTCCTACTCCCTTGCACCCGCGATACCCGTGATAGTGGGATCAGGTCTCATAGACAGTGTTTTTAATTGTCCAGGAGAGCCTAATGAACACTATCATGGATAATTTCCCACAAAAATTCATGGTTTTTGAAATACTGAGGTTTGTCAATATTCATCTTGTGGGACATGATTTTAGAACTCCCTGTTTAATAAGCAAAGGTTCAAATTATGAACTTTAATGGCTCTTCCCCGCTAAATATTCATCATATTGTGCCAAACCAATGACCTGGGGGCTGTCTCTGGGCATTGCCTTCTTGGAATTTTTTTTTATAATATTCAGGTGACTTGAACTTTTTTCACCATTTAATAAATCGCCACTTTCAAGAATACCGTTGTGTGGGTGCTTCAATGTAAGCTAGAACTTCGTTATGGGGCGTTGGGGGATGTTTATAGGGGCATTTATAGAAAACATTAGTCTGTAAAGATGATTTGACAGTTGGTACAATCCATTGGCTTCCCGCCCTCTGTCTTCCAAACATGTTTTCTAGTTGCCCCTATGTTGAGAAAAAATAATATTATAATTAGAGAATATTAGCAAATTCAATACAAGCCAGGCAGTTTGGCAAAGCTATTGAAACACCAAAGATTAACTAGCTTAAACTGAATATCCCAAATCATTAAGTTCAAGGTGTCTAAAACAACTTCGGGAAAATATAGAAAGAGAGAATTAAGATACTAGAAAAGACCTAGAAAGAGAGAATCTAGAACTTAGAAAGGGAGAATCAAGAGCTTTGAAAGAGATAAAAGGCATCACTGGTAGCAACAACAACTTGTGATAAGTTTTCAGAGTGCACTGGCTAGATATTGTCCAGCAAGACATTTTTAATATGGCTAAATTCTGATTCGTACAATATTTAGAGACAAGCCTTTGCTAAGTCATCTTTAGGGCAAGCATAAGTCTGAAGAATACCGAAAAATTGAGAGGACAAAAGGCATGAAAAACTGTCTGAAGCAGAAAATTTAAAAAGAAAACCGCTGTGAAAAAAATCAGTTAAAAATAAAAGCAAACTAACAAAAAAAGATCCGTAGAAAAAAAAACAGCTTAAAAACAGATAAGGATGAACTTGAAAATTAAAGAATTTAACTTCTCATAAAAAAAAATGTTTGTATCTTAGGCTTTTCATGTGTGGTTTTGGAGTTAGGCTATAACTTATTTAACTCGCTGTTTTTTTTTTTTTTTATGAATGTTTTGTTTTTTTTTATTTAGGTTCGTTTCATTTACGATTTCTTTGTGTGCGGTTTTCTTTTTGGTTTTATCCGTGTCTCTCTTTTTTTCTGCTTGGCTTCTTGCAGTTAAGGCGGTCCATGGGAGCTCTAGTGACATCTCTGTTTTTTTTGCGTCTTTTTTTTTACCGGCTGGAAATTGGTTCAAGCTCTTTTCATAAGGTTTTATTCTTGAAAGTATGGCCATCATTTGGATAAGCAATAAAGTTCATTAGTCAAGCTGGGAATTCTGCTGTGGAGGTTAGAAGCGCTGAAATTTCGATGCTTCTAAAATTTGCTGCCACCAGAAGCTCAACTAGCTGATAAAAATCAGACAAATTTTAGTACACCTGATTACCTATTGAGATACCTAATTTCCAGAATCAGGGTTTTGGATATGGGCTGACAACCAAGCCATGACAAGAAAAGTCAGGATGTGAAGGCTCCATTGAATATTTTAAGACAGGATTGAATAAGGATTTTTCCAAGAAGGAAAGCTTTAAATTCTCAAGACGAACTTAAATTGCAATAGAATAGTTATCATCTTCTAATCTGTCTTGCAATTGTCAGCACCATTTTCTCATCAAGTTAATTGACTGATTAGGTCAGCTGCTACATCGTGAGAAGGATACTGTATCGTCTCTATAAGAAAAGTGAGTGATTCTGATGCGGCATTTTCAAGAGTTAGCTTTAGCACTAGCAACCAAAAGGAGCTTTTTTTTCAAAAGTTAGATCATAGCCAAACCACTCTCGTTTTTATTGCACTGTGGCTCCCGTTAGAAGGCAGTTTATTAACTGATGTCAGGTTACCTACCTGGGCTTAGCGTACACTAATTTGCAGGGGTATCTGTGCTTGTGACTTGCGATTCCCATGCAAAAAGCACCCTTTGCGCACATAAGATGCTATGACTCTGTCCCCTTTTCTATCTTTTGACATCCCTATCATCACAGGGCTAGTTCTGTATACTTATGTTTTGAGTTCAGGTATTTTTGTTAACACTGCTTGGTCCTCATATTTTGCCGTGAAAAAAAAAAAACTTAGTTCAATATTCTAGATTGCAGTACAACAGTAAAATTTCTACGGTCTACTTATTTTGCAATGATTATTTTAGTGATGCTATTCTGTTGGTCCTAAGGTGGGTAATCTGATCTTAATGAAAAAGTAGCCCACCAGTGTTTGACCCTTTTGAATTTTAAATTGAAGAAGTCAAGTTTGTTTCTATTAGCTATTAGAATATTAATACCGAGTACATTTAGTTCAGTCTCCAGTATCAAATTTGGGCGCACATAATTATGAAACGTGGGTATACACCTCAATATAAGTAAAGCTACACACAGATGGGGAGTGGGAGTCTTCTTAAATTAAACCAAATGATTCCCCATCCGCTAAGGAGAATTCTAAAGCCTAAAAATTACCTTGTGTATTTTTGTCTCCTCCCTAGACTAGACCAGTTGTGCACCTGTAGGTAATTATACTTGTAATTATATTATATTCAATACTTCTGTAATTATACTCTATGCTATGATTATAGTATATTCTATTCTATGTATGAATAATGCAAGTAAGTAACTGGTAGTTACTTACTTGTAAGTAACTATATGACAAGTCGCTGTTTGTGAAGCTCATTGAATGAATTTGACGAGTTATGATAAAACGATGAGTTTTGTCAAAAAAAAAGTCATAATTCAGACTTGTAAAAGATTTCCCACCTTAGGATATGCCCATTTTTCAAGTGTTTGTCATTATGGTTGCTGTATTTGTATTTTTTGACTAATGTACTTGTATTTTATAGAGTGGATACCTTTGGATTAAAAATGGATTTAAAGGAGGAAATGGATTGAATAGGATTTGGATTTCATTTTGGAAGGGATTTGGATAAAAAGAGGGATTGTGTTATGATGAAGGAAATCAAAGGATATTTCTTTACTGGATTTATAGGATTCTTATCATCAAGGATGGATTCTGGATTTTAGGATTTAAGGATAAACGTAAGATTGTTTCGGGTGTAAGAGATGGAGTCTCGTTTTTAAGCAAAATGTCTTAAGGGCGTGAGGACTTTTGATAATTGGCTCTATTTTAGTTGGCTATTGAACGAATTTTCGTTTTGGCCATTGTCTTAGGGGAAAAGTTAGTACATAATGCCTAAGCAAAATCCAATATTCTTTCAAATTAAACAAAAATTAAGTAGATCATCTCATTTTTTACATAAAATACTTGATTTTTGTTTGATACAAGATTAAACTATTCTATTGCAATTTCCACATATTAATTTGAAATAATTTATGCATTCGGGGCGATAATATTTTTTTAAGGTGGGATTTTATTTTTTTTAAGGCTTCAAACAAATTAGAACGTGTAGAGAAAAACCCATTAGAATCGGAGTTGGTTAAGTAGTCATATGTGTGTATCTGACCATGTACTTGCTGAGACACGGGGGTTCAGCTAGAAACCATTTGAACGCCATTCTTAAGCGCAAAATAGTAAATATAGCGAAAAAAAGGGTCTTGATATTAAAATTTGAAGTTGTAGACTGTAGAACTGGATGCTTGACTAATAAGTTCTTGCATGCTTGACTGTAATACGTTTAAACGCTGCTTTAGTAAGTAAATTTTACCGTTAGCCATTTACCATTTTTTGATGGCCATTGCCATTAGATATTTGCCAATTTGTTTTTTCGCGGCCCCTCCTCCCTTTCCTCCTAGATACTGAGAAACGTTTTTTTATGTATCTTTATTGTTTTTAAAAATCTTTGAAACTCGAGCTAAAAGTAGCTATGGATTCACCAGAACCATTTTTTAACATTTGTATTTGGAGAACCCCTCTGCCTTTAGTAAATTCAGCCGTGTGGTTTTTTGTGTACGAGAATTTACGGTCATTTAGTGAGTTTCAAAATGCATTTTTTGAAATCGGGAAAGAGCTTTTTTTCTTCATGGAAAAAAGTTTGATGTCACATTTGGCAACCAGCCGCAAAAAAATTGGTAGCAAAAGGAACTAAAATTAAACCCTCGAAGAAGGTTAAAGTCACAAACTCAAATAAAGCTAACTGACTAAAAAAAAATGGCAAAACATGGTCGTTTTTGATTAAGTAGTACATAAACACATTAAATGAAATTTGAATGATTCTAGGTGATTTTGAAAATATCTCAAATCAAACAAATTGTCCTAAAATTTTTTGATTTGCTTCTTTGTCTGCAGTATTTTGTCTTTGACTTTGAAATTGGCGCAGCTGCACAATTATTAATAAAGACATTCTTAGGGTGACTGAGGATCTAAGTTCAAACAATTGATTTCAGTCTGTAGAAGAAAAAAACTGTTTCTTTGCAGGTCTGTTAAAATATTACATAACGTCTTAATAACGATTGTGACGTGGGGAATATGACAAACATTCCAACAATAATGATAAAGCATACGAAATGAGCCACAAACGCTCAAAAATCCGTTTGTTTGATTAGTTTGACCTTATTAATTTGGCTTCTGGTCGGCTCGTATGGAATCTCAAAATAGTTACTAGAATAAGTGTAATTTTTTTTTACCAGGAGAGAGGGGGGGGTAATAGTTAGGGGGGATTCTCTAAAAATTCACGCAGTGGGCAACAAATATGCCCACAGGAAAAATTGTCACCTTTTTTCCAGAGACAAAGGACACACTGAAAGGCCTAATATTTACAAGATTTTTAAAGAAACTTTTACTTTAAGATGAATGGTGTTTTAAAACTAATTTTTTTTTTTTGAACAAATTTGACCTTAATAATTTGGCTTCTGAGTGGTTCGTATGGAATCTCAAAATAGCTATAAGAAAAGGCGCGTTTTTAAAAATTTTAGAGAATGCCACAAACTAGGCTGTAGAAAAGCTATGTGACTATATTTTTTTCTTCAAGTCCTTAATCTGAAGTCCTTATTGCCCTTAAATTTGCTTATAGAGTGTGGACTTAATCTTTTCATCAGTACTAGAAGAACAAAAAATTTTTTTTTTTTTAAGTTACCACTTCAAAATATTGTTGCATGCTAACTTACTTCTTTATAACACTCAGTTTCCATCTTTGTTGGAAGTGTAATCTTGGAGGTTAGAAAAAGGTACTTAATTCAGTATTCGCGAATCAGATTGAAAGCACTACAGGGCAAAAACAACCCAAAGGTTTCTATAGAAACTTCAATGTTTTGGTTCGGGCCAAAGGTATCTATAGAAACTTTCATGCCTGGTTCAAAAAAGGCCAGAGAAAGGGCCAAAGTTCTCTATAGAAACTTCAAGGTTTGTTGAAAGAGACCAGAGAGCGTCTTACCTAAAGTATCAACTTTAGATAGAACGGTAGAGTATTTTGAACTTATGTTAACGCACTTCTATCATTTAAAAAACATTCGTCATTCGGATATTGACTAAATAACAAAGGTAATTTCTTAAACCGCATTGGCCTGCCGTAACAAAAACATTTAAAGAAAAAGATCGGGAATGAGTATATTTTTTTTTCGAGGGCAACGAAAAAACTGGACGAACAAAGTTAATATTTCGGGAGGACAACCGCCTCGTTTCTTCATTACTGTCAGAGAAATTAGAGGAATGTGCCAAGAAACGTGGACGAAACAACTTGGATAAAACGAAGCAACGTGGAAAGCAACAGAAGAAAAATAAAAAAAAAACAATTTAAAGAATTACAAATTTAAAATGAAACTCTATTCTCGATCCTTTTTTTTTTCTCTGAATAATGATTGTGGGAATATTGATAAAAATAAATATACATGACTCCAATTGGCCGTGGCTCAGATAAGAATAAGAACCTGTTTCTCGCTTTTCTAGGATCAACGAATATCTTTTTATTCGAAACTTATTTAGTCTGTCTGCCATGTTATAAAGATTAATTAATACCTAGCCTGAGTTTGAGAATCTTTCTACTGACTGTCAAGTCAGCCAGCAAATGATGTCAAGAATCAGCTAAGACCTTCAATTAACTAGACTACAAATGTCTTTAAAAAGATTGTACTAATAATCCGCTGTGAGCTGGATTTCTGCTGCTACTATTAAGAACTCGCTGTAGTGCTGAGCCACCTGTGGCGAACAACAGCTACACACGCCCATTCTTCATACCAATCTATCCAAAAAAACTTTACAACCCTCCCAAGAAGTTACAATCTCCTTTAATCTTTCTTTACGGTCTTCTCCCATCCTTTTGGAGATAACCTTCTTTTTCTTAATGATTGACCGGAAAGGAGGATTTTTGGTAATCTGTCGTTTCTCATCCAAAGAGCTGTCCTAGTCATTTGGAAAATACTTTGGTGATTTTAACTTTAAAGTGGCTACACGCTAAATTACCGCAGAAATAGCGTCCCCATTCCCCTAGGTTCATTGAAGTTTGTCCTATCTCAAACCCTGGCATACCCCATTATACCCGCCTTCTGCTGACTTTTGTAAGCAAGTGATGACAAGAATCATCAAATTAACAACAGACAAATTAATTTTATACGAATTACGTGAAAATTGTAAGAAACAGTCAAAGAATTTTCTATCTAGAAAAGAACGAACTGCGGCTCTTGATGCACAAAACCAAATAATTTAGTAGGTTTTTATTTAACCGCTATTGAGCGCAACTCAGTAATTGTAATTGCCAATTGAACGCCAAAAAAAACTACTAGAATTAATTTCAATAAGCATATTGAATACGAGCATAGTATCAGTAGACAATGCTCAAGGACAAATCAATGTTTGATATAGACTTTTAAACTATGTTAACATTATTTCAACTTTCATCTGATGTGATTATGACGCTAAAATCAATGGAGAACACATTCATAAATCTGAACTCTTTCTTCGACAAGTACGATAATAATATGGCTTAGGTCTAACTTTTAAAGAATCGAATTTTAAATTAAATTATACCGGCGTATAAATTGAAATGGTAAAAATGATCTTTTTGCTCTGGAAATTTATTCCATTCCACTTACGTGAGTGAATTTAACAGAAAAATTGTGCTACGACTTTTTGGCATTTTAAGAGACAACTTTTACATTCTATGTTAGTAGTAAGGATGCAGTGCTGTGTTCGTGTGGTAATATAGGTTAGCTGTTTTTATTCTTTAAGATTCTTGACAATGTCAAATAGAAAGTGTGAAAATTTTCAATCACGTTTTTTTTTTTCGAAATAAGCTTCCGAGCAATAGGGCAATTTTACTCTCAGGTACGATTTTCTATATTTTAATTCCACATAAAATCTTTGGTCATCACAATTAGAAAGTTTCAGTCTACTAATGGGGGTAGGGTCTGAATGAACTTTGGTGAAATCTATTACTCAGGTTTAAGTGGAGGCGGTTAGGACCCCACTAGTTTTGAACCCTCTCAAACAAATTGATCACCAAGTTCAGGCCAATTATGAATAACCAGCGTGCATTTTCTAACTTGCAATGCCGTATTTATCGTTTCAGGTTTTTGATTGGTGACATTTGTAAAAGCAACGCATTCACCTAATATCATTTTTTTTTTACAATTTTACCTTGCAATATTCATTTTGACCAATGTTGGAGTTGTGCTTCGTTATAAATATGGCTTTAAATGCAATTTTTTCTGAAATATTGGAGCTTTTTTCTCTTTTTTTTTTAAAATAATTGTCAAACTAATAAGGAACTTCGAGTACGTTGGTTTGTAAAGGTTTTATAACCTTAAGAAGGTAAGAAATTGTAAATAGACTTTCCATCCCTGGCAAAGTTTTTGTGAAAGGAACTACTTATTGACGCACCTGCAGAACTTTAGGAGGGTGGAAAACAAAAAAGTTGAGAATGTACTGTTTTCTCTAGCTTTGAGCTCAGTAATAAAAAAACTCGCTGACCCCAATAAAAAAAAGTTAGAGACGTGCTGAAACAGAAATTAAGCGAAAAAAAATTTAATCAAAAAGGGGTAAGAAAAACGAAATGAAAGGACGAACGTGTGCATTAACTTAATAGTCATTAAGTGCTTAAAAAATGTGTTTTTTATATGTGTAAATAAAATGAACAACGACATTCTGTTTTTTTCTTTAGACTAAAACGTATAAGTTTACTGTAAGAACCATGTAAGTCGCAAATTTTGGATTTGGCCATCTACCACCGAGTAAAGAGTACTATCAAACGCTGTACTCTCAAGCGGTGGTTTTGTAGTCTACCGATTGCATTTATTTTTGGTTGCTGAAAATTAGTCATTGCTACTCAGTGGCGTCAATTCACGAAAATTAAGGAGGGCGGGAATTTATCATTTTTCAATGACAGTACTAAAAAAGGTATTTTCCAATTAATTAACCAAAACAAGGTATCGTCTAAATTCCAGGAGAGGGCACATTCTCCCCCCCCCCCCCCCCCCTAATTGACGACAGTATTAATAGTATTAACGGAAGATACAGAGATAGATTAAAACCGTCTACCTCAAAACAAAACGCTTCTCAAATTCATATGTGCCTTATTATGCGTTAATTTCTAACGAGCATTTGTCCAATACAAAAAGTACTGGCATCATAAAAGGATAGAACCTTGCGCTCGCGTCTATAAAAAAAAAAAAAAATAAAAAAAACACCAACGCTATCTAAGGTTTGACGTTGCTCAACATTTTTTCAAGCTTCAAAATCGTGTTCTTTTCTTTCAAAACGTAAGATTTGATACTTTTCACTTCATCATTTTTGCCAATTACACTTTTTTTTTACCTTATTATTACACTGAAAAGCTGCCAAGAAACGCCAGTGATTGATGGCATTTGTGTTTTTTTTTTTTTTTTTTTTTTGACGAAACTAGCGATAATTTCCACTCGACCCCAACTCTTTTTTTATGTTGTAGATCCGAGTAACATTTAGTTGGAATATATTCTTGACTATTACAGCTTATATGACTAAAATCAATTCTGAAAACGCCATTTCAGGGGCAAGATTCCTAGATCCCCACATCCTGACAAAGACTAATCTTCAAGACACCTTTTCATTAAATTAGATTATTTCAGCCAAATGAGTGTATTTGCAACATTGGAGCTAATTTAATAAAAAAAAATGGTGTATTTCAAAAAAAGGGAAAGGTGTATCTTAATTAACTCAGTTTTCGGATAATCAGAACATAAAAATAGTATTCCGAAAAACCGTAACTTCTGGTGTTTGCATTTAATGAAAGTCTTGCATCAATCCACCTAAGGTATGTCGTAGCATTTTTCAAGATCAAGTCCGGGTGTTCTAGAATAAAATTTACTGTTTTTATATAATAAAAAAGGACGAGAGAAATTTAGGATTTAACGCTTAATTTTTATTTATTTTATTTTTCTTTTAACTGTCTTAAGAGTTTCTATATCGTCTTTATAAGGTACAGTGTAAGCGTATCTAAAAATAATGTAATGTACGATGTTCGAGGATTTTCCAGGATTCCAACTAGAACAATTTTAATGGGTTATTACCTGCTGATTAAGTATTGTTGCATAGACCTGAACTAGAATTATTGGAACTCGTATCTAAAGGCAAATTCTAAGACATAAATGCACAAACTAGGCATTGATTAGTATCATGAAAGACCTAAAATGTCATCAGAGAATCTTTATGAGAAAAATTATCTATAAGGATTTTAACATTAAAACGTTAGCGACTGTGTGTGTGCATATCTGCTGATACGCCCTGAAAGTCATGTCCGACATTTTCACCTGTCTGCTGCTTCTCCTATTGAATGAAGGTATGAGTAAATTTAGACCAACTCTTGAAGAAGAAATGTGCTGACGGCGACAAAACCACTGATATCTTCGTAAGACGCAGCTGAACATAAAAAGATCTTCATGACTTGTTCTAAAATTTCCTGAAAAGCCAAATTACGTTGCATCAAAAGAGTTCAAAATAGCCTGACGCAGACCTCACGAGGTGACAACGAAAGTTTTTTTTTGTTTTTTTTTTTTTTTCTGTCGCATATTTAGAAGAGGAGGCATTGACTGGTAATTTCCTAAGGCTGAAGACGGGCTCTCGTGGAATATTTTTTCAGTGGGTAGGAGAGGATTTAAGGCTTCAGTAGACAGTAGAATCGTATGTAGGATAGGGAAGAATTTGGAGAAGATCAGTGTCACTCTCTACGCACACACCTGCATTTGGGAGGAGCCAGGAAGCTCAAAATTTCATGAATATGCGTTCAATGGGGATTTATTTCTTGTAAACGGTGCGAAAACATTAACCCCTTCCTCATACTTCGATGTAAAATCACTGTATTCTACTCTATCGGTCTGAAAGGGAAGCTACAAAGGCGTTTGAAAGCCATTTGAGAATTAATTTGTCAGAAGAGGATAGGTGTGCGATTCGTTTGAATTCCAAAAAGAGTTCGTATGAATAAGCGGCGAAAAGTTTTGTCAATCCCTCACTTTAAAGTTGTTGTGGGGAAGTTTTTTCATCTGCTTATGCATAACATAAAATTTAGATATAATTTTTTTTCGTTTAGTATATCAACGTTCACAGAGGTAACCAACATTTTTTAGATGAGTATTTGTTCCCAAGTATTAGGGTTCCTCATCCCCTTTCTGAGATGGATATTGTGGTATGGTCCTCCCTCCAAAAAATGAAAGATAGGACCCAAAAATGTCGTAATCTTTTCTCTTTTTTTATTGGCTCAAAACTTTTATGTTTAGAAGTCCTTGGGTTGAAACGATCTCAAAGCATAAAAAGAAAGAAAAAGATTGGCTCCTTCCAAAAAACGGTTTTAAAAACCTTTTTGTCTAAGCTTCTTGAAACTTATACCGTAAGCTCCTGGGCCAAGGCCTGCAAAAATTGGAAAAAAAAAAATGCCTAGCTAGAAAAGGGTCTTTTTTTGAGTGGCTTGAAACTAAAACCTAAAGTTCCTGGCCAAGTCATTCCTAATGTACAAGAAAAGCTTTGATTTGGGGCCTTAGATACCGTCGAAATTATGGCTTAAAAAAAGACCAAAACATTTTTTTTTTTTTTTTTTTTTTTTTTTTTTTTTTTTGATTAGCTCAAAACATATCCTTAAGATTACAAATTGAATAAGCGCAATAACTGTACTCAGCTTAACGCGGCTTGAACGGAAAAATTAATTTTTGGCAAAAAAAAACTTAAGGAAGTTACTTTCAAGATAATGTTTCTATTTCGATTCCACGGTTCAATGTGCTTCATTTTGTGAAAACAAGGTACATGGGAGAATTTCCGTGATTTCTTTTCCACTTCTAGCGGTCATGAACGACTCCATAAACAGTAGGAATAGTCACTATTATTTCTATCAGTTTTAATAGTAAAACGCTATCTTGAAAGTAAATTTGGGGTAATTTTGGATAATAGCCTTTAACCCCTCATAAATGGCACCGACTCCAAACAATAAACATACCAATGGAAACACTAAGGCCAAAATCCCCTATTACTTTAACCCTTTCAGTCACCATGTTCTCACATGAGAACATCACAGCTTCCCTTGGTCTTCTTGGACCCTGTAGGTGGCAGTGATACTCGAGTATGCGCTCCATAATAATAAGTAATGCGAAAAGACACTGGCGAAGTTTCAAACCGATGATGCTAAATTCTGATTTTTAGCAGTATTTTGAAGTTGTTGCACATCCGTACTCGAAAGAATGGATCTACCAGGTATGTTTTCATGCATTTTTTTTTACCAGATTTACCATGAAAATACGCGAAAAAAGGGGTTCATTTGTCCTTTTCAGTTAGTTACCCCATCTATTAAAAAAGTTTACCTCGCTAGTGCGTTGGATAGATGCCGCAGATTTTTTCGAAGTAGCGTGTTCTTGGGTAAGGACAGTGTGACTTGATACTAACTTTTCTAGTTCAATAGCAGCATATATGGTACAGTCAGAGGAACATACTTTTGGTAGTATTATTTGAAAACATCAGTGATAACTTTTTCCTGTCAAGTCGCTATTCTGGAAAAGCGACTCACTATCTTCTTTTCCAGGTCCATCCAATGATCGACCACGTCGAGTTCGTCACGCTGACATACTGAATGTCTTGGACGCGATCGACTCAGACCTTTCAGAGTTATCGGACCTACCAAACTCAGATGACGAAGGTGAAGATTGGGCGTCAGTAATCTATCGCAGCCACACGATACGGATGAAGATTCATTATCGGAAGTTGAGGATGATGAGCCGCTCCTCCCCCCGCCTCCGAAAAATCGAAAACGCAGACTCGTATGGAAGAATGCGATCTTCTCGAAAGTTATCAACAATGCCGACCCGGCGCCGCCGCCACTTGGTCCCGAGGAGCCTATAGACTACTTCAAAGAATATTTTGATAGTGAATTTTATGAGTTAGCCGCCGAGATGACCAATCTTTATTCTGTACAGAAAACCGGCTCAAGTTTGGGTACAACAGCCTCTGAAATAAGAAGGTTCATAGGTATTCATATAGCGATGAGTGCTTTTAAATTCCCAAGGTATCGCATGTACTGGGTAGTCGGACTCGGATACCTCTAATAGCAGACGCCATGAACTTCAATAGGTTTTCGCGTCTCCGAAATTTGTTTCATCTGGTAGATATCCTCTCTAAAGACCCGGAGAACACCGATCGCGTATGGAAGGTTCGTCCGGTTATAGACCGGGTCCTGAAAAAGACAGAAAGCATCGTACCTTCTGAGTATGTATCAGTCGACGAGCAAATGGTGCCGTACACCGGTGCATTGGACATAAAACAGTATATCAGGGGGGAAGCTAACACCGTGGGGCATAAAAAATCTTTATGCTTTGTAACAGTAACGGCATCATACTCACTTTTGATGTTTACCAGGGTAAGAAAACTATCCTGACGGAAGAGCAGAAGCAGTTCGGACTGGGACCTGGATGGTACTAGCTCTTGCTGGTCGCGTCCAGCTTCGCCCGCATACGAAAATATTCTTTGACAACTTTTTTACGAGTATTCCGCTCCTTGAAGAGCTTGAACGGAAAAGTATGTATGGCACCGGCACGATCAGAGCGAATAGAGTTCTTGGCGCAAAGTTGGAATCTGATACGTCTCTGAAAAAGAAAGGAAGGGGGCGTTCCACGAGCTAGTGAGTGGAGAAGTATGTCTGATCAAGTGGATGGACTGTAGATCGGTGATAGTCGCTTCTAACATGATTGGAAGCGGCAACGTAAAAAACGTGATGAAGTGGTGTAAGAAAACGAAGACAGAGGTACAAGTGACGCAGCCGGAAGCTATTGCGGCTTATAACCTGAGTATGGGTGGGGTTGATAAGCTTGACCAGATGGTATCCTACTATAGGACCCTCATTCGATCAAAAAAAATGGACTTTGAGACTCGTATTCCATTTGATCGATCTTGCTGTAGTCAACAGTTGGCTTGAATATGTCGAGATTTGCAAGGCACAGAATATGAGACAAAGAACATTGTCGATTCGTTCACCTTCCGACTCGACATAGCAGAGACTCTCATTATGTCTGAAGACACTCCTAGAAGAAGAGGCCGACCCAGATCTCTTCCTTCAAGCGAAGAGGAGGAGAGTGATGAAGAAGACTCGGTTGCCGAAAATCGTAGGAAACGAAAACTCAAATTTCGTAGGCCCTGCTCCGCCGTGAAGAAAGATTCCTTTGCTCATTGGCCAGAAAAATTTGCCGCCCAAAACAGGTGTAAAAATGCCCCCTGTATCATGAAGACTAGGTTCATGTGTACCAAGTGCAACGTCCCACTTTGCCTGGAAGAATCGCGAAAAACTGTTTTTCGCACAGTTTCACAAACCTAAAGAAACGTAAAAGGATCATTGTCAATTCAGTTTCTCGAAGTTTTTTGTACTATATTTGAAAGTCTCAGTTTTTCATTGGTTTTATACTGTATTTGAATAAATTTGGTCACACTGTCCTTGCTCAAGTACATGGTGGAAAAGAAAGAAGACGTTTTTCAGAAAAAAATCTGAAAAATTCCTGGTAAGTACTTATCCATCACATGGTTGACTTTCGCTACTCTCATAATTTTGACCTTCCAGGCTAAAATTCGTGACTGAAAGGGTTAAAGAGTGGTTTGAATTAAAGTGATGACAACGTGGTTCAGTTTTTACTGGACTTGCTAAGAAATAGAAGTTGTTTCAAATGATAGTGAAGAGGCATTAAAATAGTAACCGCCAGTAACCCAAAATTAATTATTTTAAAACCCAATCGGATCCAAATAAAAAATACACTATAGGAATCGCTTTGGCCATAAACCCAATGCATAAAAGTTACAGTCCCCTGGCTTGAGCAAGCAAAATTGCTTCTTTTTTGAATGGGAAGTACTTACGTTTACTCTTTTTTTTTTTCCGTTTTTTTTTCCCTCTGCTGTTAGCTTGTTACTGGAACATCATAGAGAGCTGTTTAAGCGCTTAAAGCAATTTTTAAGGAAATTACTGCATCTACTAACTTTTGTAATTAGCAAAACAAATATTTGGAATAATATCAATTGTTAGAGAGAAAAAATGCATCTTGGTATGCAAGATGATGAATGAATTCATAATATTAGGTTACAACCACAAATGGTGTTATAGCTACTTTAGAGTGGCTTGGGTAAAAGTGATGGCACAAAACTTATTGAATATAATTTTACACAACCGATTATGATAAACATAAATTTACATTTGTCTCAGTGTTTGTTCTGAAAATTCTTCTAAAATTGCTTGAAAGTCTATTTCCTTGCCTTTTCCTTTTCAATAGACATAATTCCTAAATTATTTAATCTATCTTGGTTCATTGTCGATCTCAAGTAGTTTTTTATGAGTTCTAGCCTAGAAAATTATTGTTCTCCAGAAGCAACGCTTACTAGAAGTTAAGAATATTTTACCCTATTTGATCAATGCCTGTGGATTGTTTAACTTAAACAAAATGGAATTATAATCATTTAGTAAATGTTTAACCAATATTTTAACCTTTCCTATAGCCAAAGATCAAGAGAAAAATTTCCATAAAGGGCTTAAAATTTAATTTCCGAGTAAAATCACTATTATATTCAGAAAGAGCATAAAAAGTATCAAATGGCATGCTCACCTAATTTGCAGCCCAGTAATGGAAATATCTCCAAAGTTGCCATGAGACCCCCCCCCCCAATTTCTGCATAGGTGGCATGTCTTGATTTTATAATGGTCATGTAAAATATACCTTTTTATTATAGGACGATTTTGCTCATCAATTTTTCGCCTCGAAAGACGTTTAAAATAAAAAAAATATATAGTCCAGCACTCAAACTAACTATCGATTATCCAAATTCAACCAAACAAAACACGCTCAAATACTATTTCTTGCTACGACTTATGAAAGAATCTTATTACATTTAATAAAATGGTATAATCTTCTGAACACGATGCTTCTACTAACATAGGAAGAAAGGTCTGTATTTCAACGATGTCTTTCTGGTTTCCCATGGGTTAAATCCTTGAGAAAAAAATAACGGAAAGTAGTGAGACAATTATGTCATGTCAATTAAAGAAAGAGTAACTAGGGGTGGATAGTCACTAATGATAAATCACTAGGGTTGGCAACCCTAAGCGAAAAGTTTGAAATAAATATATTTTTAATTATTTGGATGATCTATCCATTAATGTCTAAAGCAGGGGTGGCCAACCCAAATTATCTTGTGGACCACTTTGGAAATGCACTCCACGGGCCGCATATATAAATTATATATACCCAAATTATATTTAGACCTTTTTTAGATATTTTTTTTTGAGTAATAAATTGAAAAATAATGAATTTTCATTGATTGTGTTTACTATTATTTTTACATATAGACAGAGATTATATAATAACAATAATGATACTAAATGAGCATTGTAAAAAAATATTTAATACTAAAAAAAGAATAAAATCATAGAAAAATATTTATTTCACTAGTGCGATATTTGTCTCTCCCCTTTTTCACTTAACTTTTGCAAGTCGATCTCAATTTGGGTATTTGCACATTGTAAATGGTGTTGAAGGCTAGCGTCCGTTATGTTTTTCGCGTCTTTTGTGTGTTGGGTCAATTTCATTTTAGAAAAAAAAAATGATTCGCAGGTGCGAGTTGAACCATAAGCGCTGACAAACTTTTTTTTTGCCAAGTTTCTGTAATTGGATGATTTTTCTTTTGTGACGTAAATGTTAAAAAAAAATTAATTTTGATTCTGTATTTTCAAACATGTGTCTTAATTCTATTGCACTGTATGTCAATCAGATCCATTTGGAGATATTCTGGTACACTCAATTTCAACATGAAAAGGAGATGAATATATTTCAAAAATTTTAGTGTATTTTTTCCAGCTCTTAATTATTGAATCGGCTTTAAAAAGCATCTGCAAGTTTTCTTATTTCTTTCGCATATTTGATAAATTTATTCATTTTTGATTTTCTTAAATTCTTTCAACAATGGAAGTTGTGAGCATTATTAATTTTCCATAGTGATTCAAATAACAACAATTTCTTCTGAAATGCTTTTATGTGATTAAATGTATCGACTATGAGGTTATCTTTTACTTGCAATGATATATTTAATTCATTGAGTTTGTTGACAATATCCACTAAACCAGCATAAATCCAATTAGCCATTCATCATTTCTTAATTCTGGCAAGGACCTTTGTTTGTCATTCATAAACCAATCAATTTCTTCTCGTAACTGATAAATCCCTGTAAACATCTTCCACGACTTACCCATCTACTCGACTGAAGTAAAGGGTTGCCAACAGCCGACGTCTAAACAGAGTGCAAATCAACGCCAAAAAAGAGTAATTTTGCTCATAGAGAGTGCAAGTAAAAAAATTGCACCCAGTCTTCTCTGAGATAAAAAAAGAGTGTATTTCACGCGAAAAGTGTGCAAGTTGGTAAGCCTGTTCCGTGATTTAGATGCATATCTGACAAAGTTGCCAACTACTGACTTTTAAAGCAAATAAAACTAACATAAAAAAAGAGTGATTTTCACTGTTCTGCTGCATCTCCTCTGAGGAGAAAAAGAGTGCATTTCAAACGAAAAGTGTGCAAGTTGGCAACCCTGCTGAAGTACACAGGATCTAATTTTCTTTCAGAAAATCCTTAAATTGTCGATGCGCATGTACATGTGATCGAGTATAATTCAGTGTTTTTATAACGCTACTTGCATAACATGATGTATCGACAATACTTGGGCTATCCAACATAATATAATACTTGGGCTAAATACATCGATAAACAATATTGTTAAGAATGAAGCATCGAATCTGTAATGCTCCAAGATGTGTGCGCACCATGAGGGCGCTGAATATAAAGTGTGATGAATCTCGGGGGGCCGCAAAATATTTACGGCGGGCCGCGGGTTGGCCACACTAAAGCGATTTCCTTTGAACTGCGATTCTTTTTGTTCATTTTAGCGGCAATGCCGGCCCAATCACCTTTTATCCGGTCCTGAATATATGGCTGACCGAATGGGCTCACGCTATTTAAAGGATGTCTGAAATTAGGAGCTTTTAAGCAGAGATAAATTAAATTTGATGAACTTTAGCTAAGACGAGAGATTGCTTTTGTATTCGGAAACGTCCAAAAATCAGATAGATTGTATATAACCTTTTACTTTATTGCACATAAACACACAAATAAAACACAACTTCAGGGACTGATCAATGATCCCTAGGGCCTAAATGTAGCCCCTGGAGAACGTCGAGTATTCATATTAATATATCACTGACAGAACAAAAAACTGTTAAACTTTGAAACAGAAAAAATATTGTAAAAAGGCACTGTGCACTCACGAACGTCGTTTGGGTTTGATCTGCAAATTTGGCCAATTTCTTCTCAGCAGTGAAAAACATAGAGATTCTACCACCAGTTATGAGGAATAAAAGAAACACAAGGTCAGCTAATAAAGTGAGACTGCAATTGCCAACTCTAAGAACAAACCGTTTCACCAATTCGTTCATTCCTGCTTACATGTCAGTGTTTAATAAGTTATTAATTAAAAAAAATAAGTTTTTTTAACTGAAAGTAAGAAGCGACATTAAAACTTAAAACGAACAGAAATTATTCGTATATGAAAGGGGCTGTCCCCTCCTCAACGCCTCGCTCTTTACGCTAAAGTTTTTATTGTTTTAAAAAATAAAGTTGTGAGACAGAGTCAAACTTTAGCATAAAGAGCGAGCGTTTGAGGAGGCGACAGCCCCTTTCATATACGGAATAAGTTCCGTTCGTTTTAATGTCGCTCCTTACTTTCAGTTAAAAACTTGTTTTTTTTAAACTTAATTTCTTAACGTTTTTTAAATAATGCTGGGAAATCCGGTGTCCCCTTCATAGGAATGTCCCTTCCCCCATGTAAACTTCCTCTATGGAAAGATTCTCCCACACACCCCCGATCCACTCCCCCCCAACGACTAGAAAAATCCCACCTGAAAACTTCTGTATAGTTCCCAATAACCAATACTATATGTAAACATTGGGCAAAGTTCATAACTTGCAGACCTTCCTCCGGGGATTGTGGGGGATTAAATCATCCTCAAAGGCATAGTTATTGTATTTTTCGACCATGCTGAACAAAATGGCTATCTCAAAATGTTGATCGGGTGACTTAGGGGAAAAAATGAGCGTGTGAGGGGGCCTAGTTGCCCTCTATTTTTTTTTTTTTGTCACTTAAGAAGGGCACTAATTTTAGTTTTTAATTTCCGTTCTAATGTGCCCTCCTGCGATATTCTAGGACCACTGGGTCGATACGATCACCCCTGGGGGAAAAAAATAAACACGCATCCGTGATCTTTCTTCTGGCAAAAAATACAAAATTCCACATTTTTGCAGATAGAAGCTTGAAACTTCTATAATAGGGTTCTCTGATGGTGTGATTTTCATTCAAGTTCTAGACTTAGGGGCTTTCTCCTCCTTTTTCAAAAACAAGGCAAATTTTCTCAGGCGCGTAACTTTGATGGGTAAGACTAAGCTTGATGAAACATATATTTGAAATCAGCATAAAAACCTGATTCTTCTGATGTATCTATTGGTATCAAATTTCCGTTTTTTTTACAGTTTCGGTTACTATTGAGCTGGGTCGCTCCTTGCTTACAGTTCGTTACGCACGAACTATTTGATAGTCTCGTGTTTTTTCTTGTTTTTGTTGTAAGTACAAGCGCCATTTAGTTGGAATTTTTATTCTATGTTTTTTTGTTGTAAGTAAACTATGATTGCTTGTATAAATAAAACTATTCTATAAAGCTTTACATAATCTGCAAACATTTTCATTTTGCTGTGTTGAAATACCTGTGGTAAAATCATACAGAAAGCAGAAAAGCTTTAACCCCTTCTAAAAGCCTATTTGAGCTTTCGCTAGGCAATAAGAGCCTAGCACATGGGGTGACATTCAAATTTTTGTCAGCAAATGTGTAGTCGCTAATAAAACCGAATTTAATCTATATAATATAATTCTAATATCTAAATTATTTTTTCCAAATGACTGTGAAAATCCAGCTGCAAATTTCGAAAGGGGACAACTTGGTATGCTTCAAAGAATTATATAAGATTCTCCATTATTCAGGTGTTATTACATTTTGTGCGAGTATTGGTAACGTCAGAATTGGTAACGTGAGTATTGGTAACGTCAGAAAGTAGTGTAGTATCGATCAATATTTTCTTTTAATTATGGACAGCAGCTGAGCCGCGTAACGTTCTACGATGGGGGGAACGAGGTCAATAAAAATATCGGTACTTGTTAATTATTCAGACTCAGCAATTTTGATCTTCTGCAAGATCTGACAAAAAACCGGTTTAGCTATCTGTATTAGGAGACAATTAGAAGATAATTTCTTAAACCACATTTGCCTGACATCACATAAAGAAAGAAAAAACGAGCAAAAATGGGGTTTTTTATAGGCCAAATGAAAGTACTGAAAAAAAAAACACAACAAAGCGAATATTTCGAGAGGACAAACGCCTCTTCTTCAGCGCGAAACGAAATAATGTATCCAAAGAAAGTGCCGAAGAAAAAAAAAAAAAAAAAAAAACGCGGAAAGTCAATGTGAAAGAACCAAAAACTTAAAAGATGAATAAAATTCATAAAAGCCAAAAGTTAAAAGAATTAAAACTAAATACCTAACAACCATAAAAGCGAGTTTATTCGCAAATATCCGCGATTTACACAAAATCCAAAAATATGAACTGCCATCGACGGATACTAGCGAACAACTGAGAGAGAAAAGAAAACAATTCATTCACTCAAAAACAAAACGAACCAGCAATTAAATAAGTTGGAGAACTATGTCATCTGACTTCGGATTTTAATTAATGCATTTCTTACAGACACCCTTTGAGACCTAAGGGGTTGTTCACGTGTTTGATTATATGACTGGGAAAGTGGTTCAAGGTTTATTTCAGGGATTACTAAAGTATCGGCTTCTCTTTTGAGAAAACCGAAATATGACTCGTTTATTCTTAAATCACCAGAATCTGTGTTCAAAGCTAGACCTAAAAGTTGGTATTTATAAATTTCAACAGCTTCTCTGTAGTCATGGACAATACCTTTGTCATGCGAAATTAGGCTAGCTTGATTAAAAAAATTAGTATGGTCTGGTTTTTTCAAAAATGTGCTCTGCAAGGGCAGAGTCAAAATTTTCTGGTTTCTTCCGCTTTTTAAGTGTATTATTAATTGAACTAGAGTGCTGAGTTAATGTATGCGTTAGTCGCTGATCAGTTCTTCCGATATACCAATATTACCAAAGACCACACGAAGAAGGAATTCTGTAGACACCGGAGTTTTCACCTATCGGGATAGGGTCTTTACCTTGATAAATTTGGGACCTGATAGTTTTTCTGGGTCTATAATACGTGTAAATGTTATTTTTTCTTAGATTTTTTGAAATGTGGTCTGAAACCCCTTTAACGTATGGGAGACCAAGATAAACTGAATTTTCCCTTTGATTTGTGTTTTCTGTGGAACTATCTGATAATCTTTTAATGCGTTTTTGCAATTACAGAATTTATTAAACTAATTGGATACCCATTCCCAAATAAAATATCTCTAAGGTGGTTGAGCTCTAAATCCAAGAAGCGTGCTGAACGAACTATCAATGCTCTATCAACTAGAGAAGGGACAACTCCTCTTTTCACTGCAGAAGAATGATCAGAGGAATAATTTAAGTAACGGTCATTATGTGTGGATTTCCCTATAGACACTAACTCGAAACATGTATCATTTCGGTGCACCAGAAACATCTAAGAAAGGAAGACGCCTCTCTATCTCTGATTCCTGAGTAAATTTAAGTTTTGGATCAAGGAGTTTGAGCAAGTGAAGAAAAGAACACAGAGACTCGTCACCATGCTCCCACAAATAAAAAATATCATCTTTAAAAACGAACCCAAAATTCAGGTTTACAAAAACTTTGCAAAATAGCCCTTTCTTCAAGGTCTTCCATGAAGATAGTCTGTATTGGAGAAAGGGGGGGCACCCATTGAAAGCCCATATTTCTGTCTATAAAAAATGCCTCTATAATGGAAGTAAAAAGAAGTTCTGTTACAAATTGCTGTAAGTGAAAGAAGTGTCTGATTCGAAAGAGTAGATTTTTCTGATATAGATGGGTTAGAATTAAGTTTTATGCTCCAACAATCATTTCGGCCTTGATCACAATTGGTATACCTTGAATCTGCATCAAAACTGCCAATTCTTGTATTTGGTTTAACCGAAACTTGCTTTACCTTGGAAACAAAATCAGCGGAATTTTTAATATAGGATTTTTGAGCCTGAATTAGTGGGGCGAAATACAACTGATAAGAATTTCCCTATTGCGAGGGGACGTGCATCCGCGTGGGTAAAACCTTTTGTACAATTGATCTGTAATTTCACCTTTTCCTTTTAGATAAGAAGATCTTTTCGGACTTCCTGGACAAATTTTTCTGTGGAATCGGTAGCTAATTGTTCATATGTGCTAGAATCATTTAAAATTTCTCTGAGTTTTTTGTCGTAATCATCTGAATCTAATACAACAACAGTATTCCCTTTATCGGCTTTCGTAATAATCCTGGAATGATCTTTATGTAGTGCGTGTAAGACCAAGTGTTCATTTTTTACTAATTTTTTTTTTAATTTGGATTATTAACAGAAGGCGAATCCAACAAAGTTTCAACAAAATGTGATCTAACCTCAGCAATCTCTCCAATATCCGCACGAGAGTCATGAAATGCCCCCTCTGAGTTCGCGATAATTTCACTATAAGGTATTCGAAGGGGCTATCGAAAATTTCAATCCTTTCGACAGATTCTGATTTTTTGTCCCTGACGTGGAGCTGAGATTTATCACAGCAGGACCAGGATACGCATTTGGGACAAAAGGTGGGATTATTAGAGAGTTTTTTTCCAGGTTATTAGGTATTTGGTTTTTAATTCTTTTAATTTTTGGCTTTTATTGAATTTTATTCATCTTTTAAGTTTTTGGTTTTTTCTTTGGTTTTTTGGTTCTTTTCACATTGACTTTTCCGCGTTTGTTTTTTGTTGTTTTTTTTTTTTCTTCGGCACTTTCCTTGGATACATTATTTCGTTTTCGCGCTGAAGAAGAGAGGCGCTTGTCCTCTCGAAATATTCGCTTTGTTGTGTTTTTTTAAAGTACTTTCATTTGGCCTATAAAAACCCCCATTTTTGCTCGTTTTTCTTTCTTTATCGGAGACAGTTAGCTTTGGTTCAGTGGAGAAATTACGATGTAGGTAATTTTTAATTAAGTATTTAATATACAGAGTTGGTATTTTACTTAGGTATGTTCAGGGCGTCCCAAGGCTCTTTTTATTTGGGGGGGGGGGGGGTGGTATCGTCTTAAATTCTACCGAATTGCTACCTGGTTTATGCCAAATTTTTCTGCAGAAATCAAGAATTTTGCTAAATTCCGGCCGATTTTTGCAGTTTCTTCTGCCGAAACTTTCATATTTTTTAAATAAAGCTACAATTTAGTTTTCCACTGAGCCAAAGCTAGTTGCTCCGTATACAAACAGCAATAAATCGTTTATTGTCTGATTTTTTAGATCCAAATTGTAGAGTGTGTACTGGCTAACATTCAAGTACCCTGTTTCCTTCTGGAGATTGAAGATGCAGCACGGCACAAATACTACAGATTCAATTCTTTTTAGGATTAAATGACTACTTTGGGTGTAAGAAAATTTTGTACTCAATTCTTCAACAACAATAGAAAACGAATAGAATAAGGCCTTGTGGCCTAATGGATAAGGCGTCGGACTTCGGATCCGAAGATTGCAGGTTCGAGTCCTGCCAGGGTCGTTTTTGCATCCATTTTTTAAACTACGAGTAATATTGATTTTAAAATTTGTTATTACAGATTATACAGCATAACCATTCGCACAACTACACAAGCATAACTTGGGATTTTTAGTGATGTTATCTTAAGGTGGCAATCAGGCGCCTATGACTTCCTATAAGGTTGAAAGGAATTCTGTTCAGACGTCGGTTTTATAAGTTATTAAATAAATTAAACAAGTTTTTTCAGCTGAAAGGGAGGAGCATTATTAAAACTTAAAACGAACAGAAATTATTACGTATATAAAGGGGATTTCCCCCACCTAACGCTCTTTACGCTGAAGTTTTTTGGTACTTAATAAGAATCTAGTACACACACCTGACAAAGACTGCATCGAGAAAGACCGAGACGCTTAATGAAAAAACAGGTTTTACGCTGCCTTGTGAGGTATAAACAAAGGGTTTCTTTCTCCTCAATCGGAAACTATATTTAAACTTCAGTTTTTTTTGGGGTAGGGGACTAAAAGGTATCTAGGTTGGCCTAGAAATTTTGGCTATTTTTTTACTTCATGCAAAATTGCACATGACTGAATGAATCCGACCAGCCAAAGTAAAAACCATTGAAAAAAATTTGGACGTAATGATGCTCAAAAATAAAGTGCTAATGAGATCTGCGGCTAGATGACATGAGACAACCAGCATAACAATGAATACATCGCATCATAATGAAATCTGCGGATAGAAGAGAATCAACAGTGAGAATCACAACGAGTCCCAGAGTAGAAATAAATCCTTTAAAATGGATGATTTTTTTGGTACATTAAGAGGAAGGGGGATTGAATTCACGCATAACTTCTAAACTCAGTTAAAATTGCTTATTTGACATCCCATGTCTTAAAACTAAAGAACAACAAATATACATAGATAGTCCTTTTAAACAAGCGATTGTGTATTTATTTATGTATGTATGTATATATATTTATTTTGAAGACGATTTTTGAATGAATCCGAACAGCTGAAGCAAAAAAGGCATGGATAAATCTCTGATGTACAAAAATGATACACAAAAAATAGAGCAAAAACGAAAAGTGCAACTAGAAGCCATGTAACAACAGCATCACCACGAATTTCAAATAAAATTACTGGGTGACAAAATCTGAGATTAGGAGAAGAGCTACTACGGCTGAATCAATATATACAGGCTTGCCACGTGCGGAATGTAAAGGGCTCTTAGTGTGCTGATTTTCTTTCTAAACTTATATTCTAATCATCCCTTATTTGTATTGAAAAGGGAAGCGAACTTCTGGTGGATTCTACCATTAGCCTGAAGTACTCTGTATTTGACCTACACAGTTTTCTGTCTTCTCCCAATAGAGCTGATTTTTGTTACCTTTGTGGATTCATCAGCCGTTAGCTTGTGTGTCAGCCGTAAATGGCACGTAATTTTTCGGTTTATTGAAAAAAAAAAACTCAAAATAATGTCAATGCGTTCTAGGTTTTTTTGGCCTGAAAAATAATCTAGATGCGTCACAACTTTGAGATAATTTGTTAAGAGTCTTAATTTACGAAAAAAATACATATGAGAGACGAGCCATATTTATGAGCATGTTTCAATAGTGTAAATACGTCATTTCGACCTACATTAAAGTAATTGAGGACCCTTCAATA
This sequence comes from Artemia sinica, assembly GCA_027921565.1. Lineage (NCBI taxonomy): Eukaryota > Metazoa > Arthropoda > Branchiopoda > Anostraca > Artemiidae > Artemia > Artemia sinica. Next base: position 8,393,259 of record CM051259.1, on the reverse strand, counting down.
TTGCTTGTATTCACTGCGGAGCCCACCATTTTCTCGAGGAAAATAGTAGCAAACAAAATTAATTCATTTGGAGATACTGCTTGCATGGTCGAATTGCATTGCCACCACTATAATTTTCAAGTGAATTGTCTGCCTTTTTTAAGGGACATCACTTGCTCTTTAAAGAACTTTCCTCTCTAAAGCGAAACTTGAATTTGCGTTTCCCCTAGCTTAATTCAATCTAAGAGGTGATCGAACGAACTATCAAGAGTCTTAATATTTTTAGCTTTAAAGAAGCTGGACAATTTCATCACAAAATAAATTGAGCGGCATATCCCTCACAAACAACTGAAGGTGATTTTAAAGCCACCTTCATATGGTCAAATGTACTTTTTGTGTGGACAATTTTATCACAAAATAAAAATAGAGCGGCATATCCCTCACAAACAACTGAGGTGATTTTAAGCCCACCTTCATATGGTCAAATGTACTTTCTGTGTGGACAATTTTATCACAAAATAAATTGAGCGGCATATCCCTCACAAACAACTGAAGGATATTTTAAGCCACCTTCATATGGTCAAATGTACTTTTTTAGACCCCGATGATGCTGTTGGAGAACGAAGACTTGAACGATCCTTTAAACTTGCATAGAGCTGTTGATACGCCTGAACATTCTTTAATGTGCATAGCTGTGCTTCAAAATAATATATGGTACAAATTTTCAGTCGTCAGATTCATGAGCCATAGCAAGTACCTTTGCACTCCGTATCATTTTCTGTCTGCGTAAAGAGTATGGGTACACAAGCTGATCGGTCCCTGCATAAATAAGTCACCCACATAACCTGATTTAGTGAATTTTGATTCGGCTGATTAATTTGAGTTTTCCATGAGTTTCCATCTATTATTACTGAAAAATTGTTACTGTTAAGTTGAATTTTAGTAAAAGTTAGCATTCCTGAATGAGTCTCAGTATAGCATTTATTTGGGACTAATTTTTTTTCAAACATTTTTTTTTTAATTATTGGTTTTACTTATGGGCCTAGGTTCGCTCTTTACTAGTTTGCAGCTATCGCTTTACCCGTGAAAAAATATTCATCTAAGAAACATCCGTTGACGTGATTATTAAGAGACATTTTCACACACAAAAAAAGGAAAAGGTATGGCCAACAGGCCGTCAAAAGACGGGACAAGTTTCTGTTGGCCAACTAACTTTCATATACTAGGTACACACTAGTTTGCACAACCTGAAAATCTAATTTTTTTTTTTTGCCTCTCCTGCACGACGAAACTGGAAATTGCCTTGTACCTTCTCAATGCTATCTATATAACTTCTTTTATAACTACTATAACTAGCATGACTAAGTAGTTGACACATTTATTTTCAGACCAAGGTGTAATATATTCCATAGCTCATAGCTAAATTTCTTTCGATGTGAGCTGCACATGCTCAGTTTTACAACTATAAGAAAAAGACAGCATAAAGAATGGGGATGATTGTTTATTTATTGTGAAATAAAGTTTTTTGAAAAAAAGCACCATCTGCTTGTGTGGCGAGTTTATTAATCTCTTTGTGTCTATCACGGCTAACAATTTCTTCTAAGATTTCGCCACCACCACGGACTAGTCTGCAAAAGACAACAGAAATAAGACATTCAAGGCACAGACTAAATTGCAGTTTTTAAAAATAATTTTGGCTAGAATATTTGTCAAATAAATAAGACAACGATAGACCTATCCGTAAGTTCCCCCATATGCCTTTGAAAATTAGAGCTAATCTTAAAGAAGAATCATAATTCAGTTACCTCAAAAATTTGAAAAAATAAGATTACGCTATCTGTTATGCAATATTTTTCCACTATTCTTCCAAAACGGCTAACTTTTTTCAGTAACATTCATTTTAATTGCAATCCCATATCAGTTGGAAGTGTCCAGTTGTTTTTAAACTCATTTTCCACAACAATAGCCATAACGAGAATCTGAGGGGTAGGTTTATTAATCAGTAAAGTAAATATAGAAAATATAGTAAATATAAATAAATATATATAATATAAAATACAGAATAAAAAATATATAATATAAAATATATTTTTACATAAAATAAAATATGTACTTATATACAAAATATAGAAATTGGAGCAAAGATATATGGAAATGGATTAACAAATGGATTCAACATTTACCAGCGATTGTTCCCATCACTTTGCTGTGCTCAAAACGACACAAGAAAGGTCTTGTTAACACCGTATCCTTGGCTTTGTAAAGACAAATGCATATTCTATTTTTTATTTATTCACACATATTTTTGCCCATCCTCATTACGTAGAACGGAAATCGCAGAAAGTTAGGGCGAGGAGCTTGTACCATCGTAAATTAATAGTTCAGTGCCATTTTTACAGACCAGAACAATGATGAGGGCAGCAACCCCGTCTTTTAACCATGGGCGTCCGCGCAGCACCATAAGGGATCAGGAAAGATTTATAAGATAAATTGTTTTATGAGAATGGCTCAGGGGTCCAAAATAAAGTATCCTGAGGGGGGGGGGAGTATCATACAAGGCTCCCATGAGTCATGGCTATAAATGCCAATCTTTGATTAAAACCGAAGTAGAAATGTAGACAATCTTTGATTTTAGTAGAAAGGTAGACATTTTACATTTTTTGAAATCAGAAGCGTGAAGGGATGCATGGATCTGTATAACTGGAGGGTCTAGGTTACCAAGTGACCTCCTCCTCTTAAATTTATAGAGATATAAACATAGACTCATTGTTCAGAGAGCATTTAGAGAGTGTAATCAAATGATTAAATCACTCTCCCAAACCAAAAGACATGAAGAATATATTCAGTAAATGATGCCTGATTTAATGTCAAAGTTGGTAATAAAGGATATGTTATAAAATACTTGTAAAAATGAAGATGCAAAAAATTGTTGGTATAAATAAACTTCGCGGTCCTTAACGAGAGTCACTTCACTTCTCCCCCAAACTTCATTTTGTCCTCCCTTCGGCTTATGGTTGCTCAAATTCGTTTAGAGTTGGCTGTAATGACGAGATGATTTGACATTAGAGTTGACTCTAATGTTAACAAACACTCGGTGTTTATTAACATGCAGAGCCGGATTTCAAGCTTTGACGCTTCTAGGCCAAGCGTTTCTACTGTTTCATTTTCACGAAATTTTTTTGAGGAAATACCCGAAAATTCGGGGATAGTGGAAACACAGATAGAACGCAACGGATGTGCCAAAAGTAATGAAAAAGAGAGGTGATACTGAACTCTCAGCCGCCATTCTTGGGAGACATCTGACAGTTTATAAGTGGCCACGGAATTCCTGTGTTGTTTCAAAACAGTTTTTCTGTGAATATGCACTACGGTGGCGGAGTGCACCTGGCACTTAGATAAAGCATCAGTCTTTGATTAAGAGTCCATACTGAAAACACCTCAATTGGATATAATCTCATTATACAGTAAGACTCAATTGTGATTCCCTATGGACTTTTCATAATCGGACTTGAACTTGGAAATTATTTAGTTATTTTATTTCCCTACGGACTTTTATTGAAAATAGTTTCAGAATCAGAACTAGGATTATTAAGTTATTTGACAGCCAATTATTTGAGTATAAATTCCCTTAGGATTTCTATGAATTAACACCCTCATTTGGAAGGAGATCGGTTTTTAGACTTATTTATCAGTTGTATTACAAGTAAAATTGTATACTGAATGTGACACGAACCAGAGCTACGTATATCTGCCCTAAATTCAATTCATTTATTTATAACCTGTCAAAACAAAAAAGGGCGCAGATCCGCTAAATGACAGAGTACAAAAGGGGAAAAAGAGAAGAAAAGAAAATTTAATGACACTGAAGCAAATAAGTACTGTTTTTACAATCATAATAATGGCATAGGAGCATAAATCATAATATCATATATCAATAACCACGAGATAATAAAGACATAAAATAAAGTAGGACCAATCTACGAATTGAAGCTTACTGGCGGAAGTCAACCCCCCCCCCCCTGTGCTGGGACAACACCAGTATTACGGCAAGAAAACCCCACTGGAGATAGCAGCTCATCTGTTATCGTTTAACCTCAAGCAATATGTTTTACCCCCGCCTTTAGAGAACCCACACTCCCTCAAAATTTTCCCAATAGTTCCAAAGAGTTGCCTTTCAAAAGACAATTTAATCCCACAACTTAAGATGCCACGGCATGGAAGTAAAACTTGAATCTCAAGACCGATCCCTGTTCGATGAAAGGCAGGCCGAAATTGATGCACTGAATAATTACCAAAGACGAGAAATACAAAAGTATTTCTTTTTTTTTATATCAACTGGTGTATGCAAACATGTAGTGAACAATATCCGTTTATTCACGAAAGCAAAAAAGATACTGATCAGAAGAAACAACCAAATCAACGAGAAAATTCCCGCGTAAATAAAGTGTGGCAAGTATGTAATTTCTACATATTCGAAAATTTCTACACATTTGCCAAAAATACAAACTGGAACAAGTGCAAAGTACTTGCAATTTCGATCAATGTTGATCTTTGTCGGATGATGGCTTGTGCCAACAAGTTTCCCTGAAAGTGGTAGTAATTTCAAACGTTGCATTAATAGTTCAGTGCCTTTTAAGTATTTTGACCGTTTGTCTCGTTTCAATCGTTTAACTGTGAACCAGTATTCGATTATAGAATGCCAAACCATAGCCAGATTGTTTATAGGAGCAATGCTCTAGACCCCAGCAATAGCCTAGACCCGAGCAATAATCCCCCTAGACCCGAGCCGGTGCCAAAAAACTGTTGAGACTAGGGGGCCAACAGCTGAGCCAAAGAACCGCGTTTTTCGGTTCCTCTCCCCCCAATTGCGCCCACGACAACCTTTTTCAATACCGAAAACCACCTTAATGGATCCCTTTCTTCGCGGTCAGCGTGAGTCAGACGGGCTCGGCATAATCTCTCCGGTTCCCCTTGGAGCTCTCCCCTTTCCTCCCTCCCCAATCCTAGATCTATCCTGCCTAAATATCAGCCTCCCGCGTTCGACTATAAGCGACGCCGTCCCACTTTGTAACAAAGTTTTCGCCATTAGAAGAAACCACGATCTTGCAGAATCGTTGGACCACCAAGAAACTGTCTGCTCAAGGACTAAGGTGAAAACCAAGGTAAAGGAATACTCTTCTGACATTTTTGATCTTCCTAGTTTTTTGTAGAGTAATGCAAAAAAGATTAAATACAGATAAGATTATTGAGCTGGAGAAATTTAGCTCAAGTAATTGAGGCCCATCATTAGTAGAGATAACAGAGGTTCATAGGCAAAATCCGGATCTACTCAGTTTGTCCGGTTATAATAAAATGATAAGGCTACGCCCAGAGACCATTGGCTTGAAAAAAAGGAGGTCTCACAATTTATATTAACAAGAAAATTCCTGCTTTTCACATAGAGGTACCTGTACTAGATGACTATGATGAGATTCTTTGGGTATTTGCAAAGCCCAAACGCCTGCCCCATCCCATAAAAACGGGTATTGTTGTTTGTGTTTTTTGTTGTTCGCCAGGACAAGATGTCAGTTCTCAAAAAGCTTTCGTGGGAAAAACTTCAACTAAGCACTGACTACGTACAGCGTGTTTTAGACCTAATCCTGCTTCCAAAGATTCTAAGTCTTAGTTCGTTAGCCCGTCACCAAGGAGGAACATACCACCAGTGGGGTATGTCTCAATTCCATAGGAAACCCTCACCCAGGGCCCCCCAATAGGAGGAAAGCCACCACTTCACTCTGCATGCCAAATCACCCCGGGTCACGTACACCACAGAAGCAACTGCAAGTCGGGCAATCACAAATGGGGCATTGTTTGGTTTTGGCCATTGGCTCAGGGCTGATAGCTGGGACGGCATAAATTCTACGTATAATGCTGATGAAACGGGCCACTACTTTTCAAGAAAAAACTTCTCGGCAACTAACATTTCTATTTCCCTGAAAAAGTTAACAAACGTCTTTCAGCATGTCGTCTATACGATACAAAGAAATCAAAGCACTAAGCAGGAAAATGAGACAACTTTTCAAAAAAAAAAAAAAAAAAAAAAAAAAAGAAGCGAACTACCCTGAAAAATAAAATTAGAAGAATGACCACACCAGGCAGTGGCAGTGTATTTCCAAAAGAAGTATCTCATTTATTGGATTTGAGCCTGCACAGTGGTGCAAAAGGATAAAGCGAATGACAGGTAAAAACGTGCACTGGACTGGATTTTGGCTATGATGAGCCGGACAAAGAAACTGCAGATCGCCCTAAACACTCACCTGGCACTGATGGTTCAGTCATTTCCACCAATAAACTTGGAGGATTTCCCGCATCCATCTCCAGATTCTATGTATTTCCCAATCATCACAGAATCCCAAGTTCACCTCAAATTGATGAAACTGAAGAGAACCAGCAGTACACCATTCGATATTCCTGTTGACCTCATTAAGGCTTTTCCTGAATTTTTGAGTGCTCCGTTAACTTTAATATTCAACAAGATTAATATGTCTGGCCAGTATCCGCAAAATTGGAAAAAGGGATTCATAATCCCTATCCCCAAAAAGGAACCCCCTGTAAATTTTATCTGGGCCTATGACGATGACACACTATTTTTAGCAAGATCTATGGAATTTTATCGCTGGGTGGATGAAAACTTTATTGTGCATAAATTGGGCTCTCAACAATTTGGTAAATATTCCCAAAAGTTCGTCAAGCCATTACTTAGTTAGTTTGCTTGATAAGATTTTAAAGCATGTAGATGAGCCGGAACGCTGGGTCAACTTCATCGCAATTGACCTAAAGGAATGTTTCGATTTGATCTCCCCTAGAACCGTTATTTTTCAGCGACGCTATTGGGAAATTGTTAATGTTGATGGATATTTGGTGGGAAAATAATTGCAAATTTCTTTCAGGTAGAAGTTAAAAACTAATGTACAAATCAGCCTATCCCCAGCCAATCTACCGTGGAGTTCCCCAAGGAACAATTTTTAGGTCCTCTCCATTTTTGGTTATGGTAAATGAGTTGGCAAATGATAAGTAGGATCGCTTAAGTTCGTCGATGATTTATTCGTACTGGGCGAAGAGTGATTTCAAGCGAGGCAGATGGAAAAATCGCGGGGATTTATCACGCCAAGCTGAGGAGGCGTTAAATGATCATCAATCACGAAAAAACTCGCTTGTACTAACTTTTTCTTTTCTGAGGGACAACTCATCCTTTGCTTTTACAGAATGTTAATAAAAAAAAAAAAAATCAGATTGTATTATCGCAGATATCAAACTTTATATCTCACAGATGACGTGAAGTGGGAAAAAAGACACATGAGACGATTAAACGGGCAAAACCTGGGTATACTTTCTTTAAAACTCCTTGCTCGCGATAGTGTCCAAACCCTCCATTTATTGTGTATTTTCCTTACGTTTATCCGACCGCAGGAAGAAAATGCTTGTCCCGTTTGGCAATATTGCCTGACTTCGGGCCAGAGGAACCGCCTGGAAGGGATCCAATACCGGACCTCTTCTGGTAGTTTCCAAATCTCTCAAAGTCCCTTATTGCTCCCTTTTAAAACAATTTTCCTTACAACTCTTTCGCCCTCTCCATTTTTTGGTAAATGAGTTGGCAACCAACGATAAGTAGGATCGCTTTAAGTTCGTCGATGATTTATCCGTATTGGAGCTGGGCGAAGAGTGATTTCAAGCGAGGCAGATGGAAAAATCACTTGTACTAACTTTTTCTTTTCTGAGGGACAACTCATCCTTTGATTTACAGAATGTTTCAGATTGGATTATCACATATATCAAACTTTATATCTCACAGATGACGTGAAGTGGGAAAAAAAAGACACATGAGATGATTAAGCGGGCAAACCTGGGTATACTTTCTTTAAAACTCCTTGCTCGCGATAGTGTCCAAACCCTCCATTTATTGCGTATCTTCCTTATGTTTATCCGACCGCAGGAAGAAAATGCTTGTCCCGTTTGGCAATACTGCCTGACTTCGGCCAGAGGGACCGTTACTGGTCCCTCTAAATCTCTCAAAGTCCCTTATTGCTCCCTTTTGAAACAATTTTCCCTTACAAAATCTTTCGGCACGTTGTGATGAATTGTGTTTCAAATGTGGTGCTGGGTATTTTGGCGAATCCACGATTTCGTGACATCCTCCCTCCCCCCGCCCCCCTGAGCACCTCCCATTGCGCCAACGAATCCCACGATAAGTCACTGAACCGCTACCTAAAATTCAGCCGGTACCAGCACGACATATGCGTTACGCAAAAAGTTTTGTTCCCTCGTTTGTCAAAATTTTTAATATTACACTCACCTTTCAATAAGTGTACATATTTATTTGTTTTAGTTCATTATTCTTTTTATTCGTTGTTGACTTAAAGGTTTTTTTCTTTAATTTGAACTTAGGGTTCTTTATTTTTTTTTACAGATAGTACGATATTTCAATGACTTAAGTTTTAGTTTGACTTTTATTATGACAAGAACCTATCACTTACCGGCACATGACCGTATAAGGGGTTTGACAATAAAATCAATTGAGTCTGAGCTAGGATATTAACGTAAAACTTTGGGGAAAGTTGACGTGGCTTTGCCAGTTTTTTGTCTTTTGGCCTAAATTAACTTAGCTAGACAATTAAAGGAAAACTATAGTTTAGCAGCAGTAGCTGCACTCTTGTATAACTTGATTATATTAGCTGAATTTAGTAAAGAATGAATCCCAGTTACAATTGACTTCGTCTGTAGTTTTACTATAGCGTTATTCATGGTTGTAACCTACGATTATGATGTCATTCATCATCCTGTATAAAAAAGCAGTTTTTTATCAAAAAAGGAATTCCTTTTTAACAATATGTTCTTAATGGAAAAGTACATGTAAATTGCATTTTCTTTTGAAACGAGCTCTTAAATAGCTCCTTATGATGATCCACTGCCTTGCTAGCAGGGGAGAAAAAGAGGACGCATCAGCGCTACCTATACGAAAAGGGATTTTCCTGTTATTCAAGCCAGAGGACTGTGCCTTTCCTGGATAAGGTTTACGACCGTGGCAATTTCTTTTGATGTAACTTTGTTTCAATCCGACGCCATTTTTGAGGTATTTCAGGCTATTTTTTTTAAATTCCCACAAGTATGTTTTCGAAACAACATTTTACCGTTAAACTAATCGAGATAATAGTTACCATTCCAAAAATCAGCTACAAAGCAGAATTTTTTTTCACTAGCCCTTTTTTAACACGTTTTTTAAGTGTTCAGTAACTATGGACAGTTGTTCGTCCTTATTAGGTTTTACTCAGATTACTAATTTGGCCCTGTTTATCTTAAATACACAGAAGACCACTATTAAAAACAACAAGAACTTTTCTAATGAAACGTTGGCTAGTAGCCCAGCCAAAGTTCAAAAAAGCCTGAAATGTTGTTGAGAATAACAATTCTATAGCAGAAACAGCAATAGAAGTCACATCGGTCCTTACTAAAGGGAATGAGGGTCCTTTGAGTTTTAACTCTGCTCATTTTAAATTTTGATATGGCTCTTTATTTTTCTTTGAAAATGTATTCTTTTTAATTAATGAAGTCTTGAGCCATATTTTTGGCTCTGTTATAGCAACGATTAGCAAATACACCATTTCAGAGCAACAGTCTGTCTCTAGTATGAAACAAAACTATACTAAGAACATACTGACATAAGAAGTTACTAACGATCATCTGATCATAACCATATACATCATAACAAGTTGGACCTTCATAAAGGTGTCATAATCTGTCGGTATTAGAACTTGGCTCTGACCAATTTTGAATTAAATTAGCTTAGTGGAAGTGATGAAAAGACTTAAGAGCCATGGCTGATCCGGGTTGCAGCGGTAGCTAGCAACCTAGTGAGAGACGATCCACGTCCATAGAAAAAAATGAAATAGTCCATAACTCCTAAAACTAAAATCAGATAAAAAAAAACGAAGTACCTATTAGAACCGCCTTGTCCGAACCCCTATAGAGGAAACTTACCGTCCTTTGGCTTGAACAACAAGGGAAATATATTGGCTTGAAATCAAGAAAGTAGTTGCAACTGCGATATTATTTATATATACGGCCTCTTTTTTCTTTTCTTGTTTTTTTTCTTTTCGCAGCCAGCTTGGCACTGGAACATCGTAGAGAGTTGTTTAATTGGCTCATTTTAAAGGAAATTGCTACATCTAGTGGCGTAATTAAAAACAAACACGTTTTTATAGTAAAATTATAATTTTTATACCCAAAACTCCATTTTTCTATAGGACTGTAGTAGATAATGTTATTAACATCTATTGCATGCGAAAAATGAAAATAGTGTTTTTAAAAACATTATAAAAAACATGTAGATATATTTATGTAAAAATACATCCGGGTTGCAGCGGTAGCTAGCAAACCTTTTCTTTTAATAGACAGTTGGTATATTTCAAAGTTTTAGGTTTTAGTTTGACTCTATGATATTTCGAATCAACATATAAATTTCTATGACTATGGCCATGGCTGTGATTTTATATGTTTAGTGCTTTATCTTTATTATGTCAAGAAGTACCACTGATCAGCATGACCGTGCAAGGTGTTTTTATGTAAAATTGTTTATCGTCGTTATCATCGTCGATAAATCACATCAGTGCAGTTTTTGTTAAGAAAAAATCAATAAGTGATAACCTATTGCGCCCCTAGACCCGGGCCTAGTGGGCACATTGGTAAATCTGGGCCTGTTTATTATGGCTGAATCAGAAACTCCAAAAACTATTCGGTGTGTATAAAAGACACACAAGGCAGGTTCCAGGGGCAATAAACCTCCTCCAAAACATAAGAATAAACGAGTGACCAGCTCTTCAGAATTGTGATCATTTACGAGTTGTGATTTGCAAGCAAAAGAAGAGCAGCTTTCCCCTCCTGAACTTGAAGAAATATGAAAATATTGCCCCCCTTTTGACTCGTGATTATTCAGGGTTTTTTGGAAATGGTATTAAATGATCATAACTTGTCTTATGTTCAAATATGGCAAGAGAAATATGGAACAGTCCACATTTCTGACCTGCGAATAAAGTGAATATACCACCCCGATGCATTTTTTATGCTCTTGCGAATACACTAATCGCTTGTCACAAATTCAGTTTCAACCTAACTCTAATCTAACCATAATCTCTCTAACCTTATCAAGAATATATATATTCCTATGAGTTTATGATTATCGAGTTTGTCAACGTCAATTCAAATTTACGCGTGACCGGTTTTTAACAAGAGTGACGCTAACAGAGGTATATAAGTCGTATCAAAAATAAGAGAAAAAAGGTATCACCTTTAGCGCCCGTAAAGGGCTTAAAATTGAATTTGTGAAATAATTATAAGAAATTATATTCGGAAAGAGAATAAAAAAGGGCAAATGAGTGGTATATTCACTTATTCCTAGGTCAGAAAAGTGGCTCCATATTTACCATGGCCAGTAAATATTTTACCCACACTGCTTGATCATGTCTGAATAAAATTATTACACAACTCCTTGGTATGTATAATTTTGATAGCTCAAAGAGGGCTCCTGTCCAAACTCCCATCCGAAAATTCATAAACATGGACATTTCGCTCATTTTCCTACTAGAGATTCTCCAGCAGTCATTTTGGAATTAGGCTATAATGTTCAGAAAACATTTTAAATCAAAATACGGTAAATAGGTATTTCACACATGGTGTCTAAGAATATTCTGATTCTTTACCAAGTGTAATTGGTTTGCACTGTATAGCTGGATTGCCTAAGTAGGGAACTGAGGACCAAGTGTAAATAATTTCTTTACCACACTGCTTTTCCATTTACGAAAAATTAAGCAATAAAAAGGGACCAAGTGTCCTCCCGAACTTCATAACAATAGGAATTTTGCCCTTTGTCAACTAGTGGTCCTTCAGGGACTATAGATAGGGAATCCATAGCAGGACTCGAGCCCCGTCCTACTTAATCTAATTCAGATATATATCGGACCTTTTTTGAATCTCGGATATTCAAGGAAAAAGATCTAACAAGTGCATTAAACCAACACAGAACAGGTACGTATTTCACTCAAAGTTATTCAACGATATTAAGTTATTAAAGGTATTCAACAACTTTTGAAGTCTCTAAAACTAAATAAAAAATTATCATCATAAAACCAAATACAGTATATATACAACATTTTTCCCAATATGTTTAGTTTCCAAAGCACGAAATCCCGAAATCCAGCCGGTAGGAACATGTTTTAACATATGCAATTGTGTTTGTCTCATGAGGTGTATTGGCTTTAGGCGACATGGAGCTCTTGTGAGTTGTCAGTAGTAGTAGTTTGATTTTCACCCGAAGTTGGTAGTGTGGTAGTTGCCTAATTAAAACAAAAATAATTTAATACAAAATGAAACATTTATAACAAAAAAATACAAAATACGAAAAAAAAAGTTTTGAAATACCAATTTTTTATTAAGATAAAAGTACACATCCTGGAATGTGTGGGCTTGAAAGGAACTTGCTCAATAAACAATTTCCTGCTAAGTACGTCCAATTGGCCGGATAAATGCGGTTGACATTATATATATATTATAGACTCAATTTTTGAGACTGAGGGACACTAATCCATTTGCGGGGCAAACCTCTGCCCGTTTTGATTCCTTGTTAGAAATACCTTGGATTATTGTTTCAAATATCGTAAGTGTTTAAAGTGTCTTATTATATTATCATAGTATCGTCTTATAATTGTTGATTCTCTGGGACAATTAGTCCCAGCGTTTTATATTACCAGGCGGTATATCGTGTGTTGCATTAATAAAAGTATTGTTTTTATAAGCCAACCTCTCTACAATCTTTTAGTCCCTCGAATAATCCCAGCTGGTACACCAAATTAGTCAGTTCAAAGCCTAAGGCAACGCTACCAAAGTCTATTTACCTTAGGACCATAACTATACTCTCTATAAAGGGAGTAACAAGGTATCAACTACCAACTTCACTTTACAACCTTAAACCCACTTTACCACAGCTGATGGCAATTGGGGAAAAACTGGATCGAGAAGACTAAATAAGGTTGGCAAAAAAAAAAAAAAAAAAAAAAAAAAAAAAAAAAAAAAAAAAAAAAAAAAAAAAGACTTTATCAGAGGGGGGAAAGTAAATGAACTTCGCTTTGAGCGGCTCTCGACTAGCAAACTTCGAGTAGCTGTGCTCGAACTTTGGCTATTACAATATGGACAAAATGGAAAAAAGGCTCAATTAAGAATTGTAAAATGAAAAAAAAATGCAGTATCTAATATTTTAGCAAGTAGAAGTAAGCGTATTATTAGTATTTTATTATTAGGTTAGTAATAAATGCAATGCAGTAGTACCGTTATATCACTAAATAATAAGAGTATTAGTACCAGCGAATTAAAAAAATAAAATAAAGATAATACGTAAAGAGAAAATCTAACTGGACCGTAGAAATGTTGGTAGAAACAGAAAGAATTTAAGGCATTTACTAGTAGCAAATAGGGTTCTAATTCAGCTTACCTTACAGGTACATGCTACAGACTTATCGTTCAAGGATAACGCTCGCTACAATTTAGCACAGGCAACACATAAATTGTGTTCCGAACAATTTAGGTTAGATAAGCTCTGCCACTCCCGAGTTTTTAGGAGTAGAGGCACTTCGGAAAAACATGGCATTTTACGACGTAATAAGCGATTAGAAATTACCTTTGTTAGAAGCTAACACGATTACTAGGTTTAGTTTTATGTAGTTCATCAAGCAAAGAGAAGACAAAGATATGAAATTTGGTAATTAAAGCCACTTGAGGAGAGATGTGAAAAAAAAGAGAAAAGTAAACCTTATATAGTAAGACACCAATGTGGAAGCTTAGTAAAAGTTTTCGCTGAATAGAAGCCGAGAAAAAAAGAGTGTTTTACTCAGGCTGAGATGGGAAGTCTGCATAAGGCAGAATTCCGTGAGATCAACCGATAATCCACAGAAAATGGAGGCACGGGATAGTTCTTAAAAAGGCCTCCTTTCCCTAGATGGACGGACCTTCATCTGAATACTGGTGTTAGAAAAGTTTCAGATTCTGAATTAGCTGCACGAAATGAGTCCAGAAAAAAAGTTCGAAATTTGAATTTTGAAACATGGTCCCTTTCCGAGGCCATGTATATGTAAAGCAAGTCCAGTGTATGAAACTGTTATGCGTGTTTGCATAGATTATAAGCCCACATTTAGGACATACAGATAAGGCAATGCATGCTTCTGGGATAGTCTAATAGTGAGAAGTACTGGCCCGCTTCTTAAGGGTCCTCAATGTACGAACCACCCCTCATGGTTCATAGTCTAATTATAAATCAGTACAGTTTAGTCGAATAGACAAAATAGGAAAATATAGTGGAAAAAAGCTAGAATAAAACTTACAAAAAAGGAGAATGAGTTCATCCTTTTAAACGAAATAAAAATGCCCAAAACTAACTTCATTAATCCAGAGACGGAAGTTGAAACAAAACTGAGAATTTCATCAAAAAAGATCAAGACGGTTGCAGCTAAGTATCAGATTAGATTATACTCTACTCCAACTTACCAGCCGTCCTAACGATTGGTGAACAGAAACGTGAACACCTCAGTAGATTTAAAACAAAATTAAACATTCATTATAACTCAACGAGGCACCATATGAAAATGAATAAATCCATTCATATATTTTTTCTCGATTGGATCTTCTCTGAATCAATCACAACCCGTGAGACAACGCATTCACATAAGCCTATTTCAGCCTTGCCAATTGGGACTTAATTTTCTTTCTTTTCCTTGTGCAAAAAGGAGCGTAAATTAATCTAGAATAAAATTTGCAACCAGTATATAGTGTACAATTACATTTTTATGAACAATGAGGGCTAGAAAAATGAGGCGCAGACTTAGCATAAAAGTGCTCTTAAAAAGCAACTGGAAAATAACAGTGCCTTTTAGAATACAAACACTTTTGGACGGAGAAACTTAAATCATTTCAAAATAATACAGGTTGCGACAATAGCCCCCCCCCCCCCCCCTTAAAACAAGGAGTATAATGAAATTGGACGAAGAATGGCAATCCGGCGTAAAAACTTGTAAAAGCTTGTTGAATAAACAGGAGACATATAAATATAGGTTACAAAAGACGCTATTGCTGAAAAGCTGACAAAGATTTGAAAAAACTTGAAGTTAGCTCTCCCAAGATAATTCTTTCATCCAGGACCGATACGTTTTACCATGTCCACAATCAATGTCAACAGAATCCAATAATAAGTGAGAATTACTACCAATTTTATTGACTGACATTTTATAGCAAATGCTTAGAGCCTAATATTCCATTAAGTTATGTAAATGTTAAGAAACTTTAAGTGTTGTGTCTTAAAGAAATCTGTGGTTACAAAAAATTGTATATATTGACATATCCAAGGCTTCCTAACCCAGAAGTAAATATTAAATCAGAACAATTATCCAAAATTAAGTTATTAATGTGAATTAAATTTAAACTCAAATCATCATATAGTTTCATATATATCTTAATAATTTTTAAGTAAAAACACTGATATAATACCTAAGACATGTGAGTCCAACTAAAAGCGAAGATGCATGGTTACCAATGGTGTGGAAAAGAGAATTTTATTCTCATACAAAAAGAAAAAGAGAGGAAAGATATAACTCAGGACAAATTCCAAAATTGAATATCTTTTGAAGATCAGACATGGCATAACATTTGGCCACAACATGCCCCTACAAGAAACCCATTGAGGTTTTATGCACAGAAATGACCCTAAATAATGCAGCATAAGAAACATGTACAAAGACTTAAATTTATTGTTTTAAAAGTAAAAATATATAGATTTGGGGAGGGGACAAACTCTTTTTAAAGAGGAGAGTACTGTTGTTAATTGCCTATTAAACAAAAAATAATTTAAATACTAAATAAACATTTATAGCGACAAATACAAAATTAAAAGTTTCTAAAAATACCACTTTTTATTAAGACAAATTAAACATCGTGGAATGTGTTGTCTTTGAAAGGAACTTACTCATAACCAATTGCCTGCTAAGTACGTCGTTGGCCAGATATAAATGCGGTTGACATTATGTATATATATATATATATATATATATTATATATATATATATATATAAGCTAGATTTTTTTAGACTGAGTTGCACTGATCCATTCACCGGGCGAAAACCTTCTGCCCGTTTGATTCCTTGTTGAAATACCTTGGACTATATGTTCCCATATCGTAATGTTTAAGTGTCTAATTATTTATCATAGTAGTCTTATAATTGTTGTTTTCTTCCTCTGGGACAATTAGTCCCCCAGCGGTTTTATATTACCAGACATGTAATCTGGGTTGCCTTATAAAAGGTATTGTTTTATAGTCCAACCGCTCTAAAATCTTTTTTTAGTCGCTCGAATAATCCAGCTTAGTACCAAAAGTCAGTTCAAAGCCTAAGGCACGCTACCAAGTTTATTTACCTTAGGACCTCACTATACTCTCTATATAAGGGAGTAATAAAGGTATCAACTACAACTTAACTTTACAACCTTAAACCCACTTTACCACAAGTAGTTAAAAATTGTTTATGCCACTAACTAGCCATCTAGTATGAGGCTACATTGCAGCATGAGTCCTCCAATAACAAAACAATATGTTTACAGAGGGCTTTCTATTTCCACAATTATCTGTAAGGAAGTATTTTCTTAGCTTGGTTGGTTACAGCCCCAAGAATAATGTTCTAGACTATAACACCAATAAAATTTAGTTTTTCCACAAAATATAAGGAGCAAAACAGGAAAACTTACAATAGCC
>CM051259.1:8247483-8376364 GCA_027921565.1 Artemia sinica | reverse complement strand
TTCAGCTACTCCACAATAATTTAAATCTTGAAATAATTTTATAATATATAATTACCTACGATTAGGTCCATTCCATTTCATCATAGCTTAAATTATTTTTCAGGTTTGGGGGATTGCAAGGATTGGTGCAGACAGGTGCAATGGGACTGATAGTCCTGCCTCTGCAGCTTAGACATGGTAATCTATATAATCTTGCCACAATAATTTGGCAAACGAATTAACTTTAAAACAAACACAAATACCTTTTTCTTCCAGTTTCAGGATCTACAATGTGTCTAATTATACTTTGTTTTGCCTCCCATTCTTCTTTGGTCATAGGACACATAGACCTAGATGGCTCTGACAAGAGCAGATCTGTAGAAACTGGAGGACCAACTAGAGTTTCATCTTCTGACGAGTCTTTATTTTTTTGACGTTCGTATTTCAGCTTTTTCTCTTTCTTGTGCTTCTTCTTTGACTTCTTTTTCTTCTTTTGCTTCTTCACTTTGTGAAGCTTATCTGAATCTGAAAGGTTGTGATGCTTCCTCTCCTTCTTAAATGATGAGCTTATTGCATCTTCCATGGCTTAAATTAAAATATTGTACAATTCAAAATCTTTTCACCATAATAAAAAAAATATTTATTTGGTTAAGTAGGGATTCCAAACAAGTGGAGATGACTATGACATTCCCCTATCACTACAAAATTGGTGGGAAGGCCTTGGAAAAAAAACTATTTAGCAACAGCAGGATAATTCCAAATAAAAGAACACCACTCGTAACCATGATTTTTAATTAAATGGCAACACAGCTGTCTAATTGAAACACTTTTCATTGGTTATCTTAAAAAATATATTCACAAAAAAAGTTTTTCGGTTCAAAATACCTTGGCTATAAGTATTCAGATCACCAATGGTAGACCAATCAAAACAGTCTAGAGATGGGTTAGCTCCTACCCCAGCAGAGGTTGCTATACAATATGTTGTAAAACATCTTTGAGATAGATATTTTACTTTCTTGTTTGGTTTCTTATAACTTTTAATCAGAAAGATCTTTTTTTTTAATTTAGACAAAACTTACTTCTTTTCTCTAAAAAACTTAAAATACATTGTGATTGAACTTATGGAGTACATCTGGAATTTCAAAACTGACCCCAAAACCCTAAAGGAGGATTTGCACTTAATCTTGGTCAAGTAATTAGGGTGTTCTGTAAAAATGTTGTTTCATGAAAAAATTTTATTTTCCCCATCAAGCCCTGAAGGAGAATTCGCATCTCCTCCAGGTCAGATAACTAAATAGTTTTAGAACAATACTATTCTAAGAAAATCTTCATTTTAAAAACCTTTCTTGTGAACTACAAGTATAGAATTGCAAAACATTAAACCTCTTTAAATAAATACATAGGCAAACATCCCTTCTCCCTTTCACACTTTTAAGGTTCTTACAGTATGTGTAGGGGCCTAGTATATATTTTCTGCTTGAAGTTGCATGAGTTGAATGGAACTGTAAAGTAAGTCTATAAGCCAATACCTGGAGCTTCTGCAAAGATTGGACAATAAAAGTAGAGTGGGGGTGGGTAAGTGAGGCCTATAAATTAAATTCTTATATTTTTTTTTTTTTTTTAAATAGAGTGATATCTGCCCTTCCTTTATAAATATTTTGCTTTGTTGGTAAACAATTTGGCATTACAATTTTTAAGAGAAATCCACAGAGCTATCTCTATTACAACATAAATCTAAGTGATTCAGAGATTTCCACAATGTGACATGACCATTATCATTAAAAATTAATAACTAAAAAAAAATTTCATAACAAGTTAAAAACTAGAGAGCTTAATATAGTATATTTATTTGGTATACCAAATATTTGTAGTATATATGTAGTATATTTGGTCCTTCAGTATTGTTAGCATGCAAAGCAGTAGAGATAGGATGTAAACTACAATAAATGCTGTATAATCAAGAATTGCACCACCTCATTCATCTCAACAGACCATGGGCGCCCATAAGCTGAATTCCAGGGGGGGGGGCAAACCTCGTCTAATTGGGCACTTTTAATGCTATATAATAGAAATCTCAGAAGAAAAATATGAAAATAAGGCAGCATCATTCAGCCAGGAGAGGGGGGGGGGCCTCCCTTACGGGCGCCCATGCAACAGACAGACTAGAAGACACTCTTCCCCAAAAAACGAAGCAATATAAATAGATGCTCTGTTTTCCTCATACAAATTATCATCTTAGGCGAACTAGAAAAAACAATACTAATTACCACAATCCAGTAATGATGCATCCATTCAAAATTTTGGTTCATTTCTGATTTTACATATTTTTATATATTTATTTTCCTTTCCATATATTCTTAATTTTGTCTTGACACCACTGCAATTACTTAAGCAGCCTTTATAAACAAATATTATAATCCCAGTTCTTTACTGTGAGCTTGGCATCACATCACTCCAGAAGAGCAGAAATAATCCCCAACCCTGGTACTTTCTAAAAAAACAAATGGGATCACCAAATCACATTGTGCACAAAGAATAAATTGCTACATGGAACCAAGGTTTGCCCCTATGGTTTATAAATATTTTCATCTGATGATTGATACTGGCCTCCCAAGCCAGATCCCAACCCCAAATATAGATGGCCTTTCTTCAAGTTTTAATGGAATTAATGATGTAACTAAATTAGTTTTGGATGACATGAATAAGGATGCAGGAACAATATGTTTAAAATTAGAGTGGTATAAGCCGACCAGGGGCGTAATTTTCTATGGGGCAGGAGGGGGGCAACTACCCGCTCCAGACCCAAAAAAAGTTTGCCAAGCTGCAACCTAGTAAAGAGCAAACAAAACAGGATAACAGAACCCATAGTAACCAAAGGAAGTTAAAAAACGCGTTTTTTGAGAAAAAAAAATACCTAGTGATCAAAAAATTTACCATCTGACACTGACTCAGGAGTGTTAACTATTACTTCGGTTCGTCTCTTAAAAGTAAAAGTTTATTGCAAAAAGAAATTTATGGTGATTTCGAACAAAAGCCTGAAACCCCTCGAAAATGGCGTCAGATCAAAATGAAAAGTGTAGCATTGGAATCAACTTGATAGAAAACCTCACAAAGGGAAATTACAGTCCTCCACCTTGAACAACAAGGAAAATCATTTTTTTGCATTGGTACATCATAGACAGATCTTATATAGCTCATTTAAAAGACATTGCTCATATATACGTCCTTCATATAAATTCCACCATCAGTGTGTTCCAAAGGCACTAAAAATGGCACTTTTGGTGCCATGTCTCAAGTGGAAAAGCTGGGGCTATTGGGCTAGCAGAACTTATAAGAGTGATGTTTAATGGCACATTTGAAAGCTATTGCTCATATATACGTGCTTTTTTTTTTATCAATTTTACCAACCATAAGTGCAATATAGCAATGAAAACAACACTTTTGGTGCCACTACTTAAGTGGAGAAACTCTGAAGTACAAAACAGGTACTATTGTAATGGTTATGTTCCAGAACCCTTAACTGGAGGTTTACAATAACCCCTCTTGTACAATCTCCCTCCCAGCCCCCTTAGTAAGTTTTATAAATCGTCTGCTCATCAGTAAGCTACTGAAACATTAGCAGGCTACCACACCATTGTAGATAGATGTTTTAATGGCACAATCAAAATCTATTGTTTATATTTACTAGGTTTAAAACAAATTCTACCATCTATTAGATTTCACAAATTTCAATGTTAACTACTTTCTGGGGAAAATTTGCAATGAACTCTTTGTCATATTTGAAGCATTAGCTGCAACCTAGTAAAGAGCAAACCACAGCCCATAGTGACTAAAAGTTAAAAATGTTAATATGGTCTTTTTTCTTCTTTTTCCCAGCCTAGTGGGTTACTAGAACATCAAAGGGGGATGCTTAAGAGCTTATTCAAAAGCTATTTCTCATATGTACGTGGTTTATATAAATTACACCGTCTACAAGTGCCATATGGCACAAAAAAGGCACTTTTTATGCCGTTTCTCGAGGGGTGGGGCAAGCAGGCTACCAGAACATCTTAGATCAATTTTTGATAGCTCATATAAAAATTATTGCTCATATCTACGTTGTTCCTATAAATACCGGTTTCATTATAACTGAACCAACGTGTAACTGAACCCAAAGCAACTGAACCACTGTAACTGAGCCACCGTGCAACTTAACCACAGTGCAATTGAACCACCGTGAAACTGAACCCCGGGAAACTGAACCCTCGTGGTACTGAACCCCCTTTAACTGAACCCTTGTGCAACTCAACCCCATTTAACTAAACCCCCGTGTAACTGAACCCCCGTGCAACTGAACCACTGTGCAACTGAACTACCGTACAACTGAACCACCGTGCAACTGAACCACCGTGCAACTGAACCCTCGTGTAATTGAACCCTCGTGGAACTCAACCACTGTACTTACATTGGGTAAACACACAAGTTAGAATCTTTACATGTTCAACCTTGTTGGAATTGTTTGCTTTTTTTTAAGTCTTTATATCAATTACTGTCAAGATGATTTATAAAAATGGTGTGTTTTGTTGCCACAAAAACAAAGAAGATCGGACGTCATAAATCCAGATTTATTTCTCTTTTTTATGTCTGTTAATGGGAGTTCCCTTCACCCTGTCAGTTCCTACGGGTCTAAGCGTTTACCCCTCTCCCCCACAGAAAATTTCCCCTCCTCCACCCATCTCCACCTGCAAAATACCCCTCTCACGGAAATTATGGTTTTCAAAATTTAAAAATCTTCTTTGAGTCGTGTTATTGTTTAGTTTAATTGAGAAGTTCTAAGGGAAGTGGAAAAGAAGAGATTATGTGCAAATATTGCCCCCCCCCCCCTACGTGCAAATACTTTCTTCTCATGAAAAATCCTCTTGAAAACCCCCACGCAAAAAAAATTCCGCATGTTTCCCAATAACAAATACTATCTGTAAGCAATAGACAAATCAAAAAACTTAAAAAGGAACTGAAACTTCTGCAATGGGGTTATCTGATTGTTTTGTAGCTAGGAAGAGAGGGAGATACTTCAAAGGGTGCATTTTGATGTCGAAACATCTCAGCTCGTATTGAGCCTTCCAATAAATACAGAATTAGCTCTAAGGGAGACACGACAGGAGGATGGAGGAAGAAATTGTTTGAAATCCCCAGGCATTTTTTAGTCTTTTTTGTATAGGCCAAAAGTGATTGGAGACTAACCAATCACAAGAGGTATTTTTTGGGAGGGGGGGGGGGGTCCACGGGTAAGTAATTTTCTGGGGGGGGGGGGGTATTTTCAGTGAGGTGTTATTTTCTGCGAGGTAGGGTAAAGGTACCGATGATTCGACAGTTTTTGTAAAAAACCAGTTTTTCTACTCTAGAAGTCTTAATTTAAAGACTTTCGGTTTGAAAAGGGTTTCAGTATGTAGGAAAAACATCTAGGAATCTAACTGTTTGATGAGAAGTTTGAACTTTTGTCTGGAAAGGGTACAAAACTCCAATTTCCGAAATTAGAGCATTTTCACCTACAAATTCGACACAACAAAAAAGTTACCTGTTTTCGACGCAAGTCGGAACCCAATTCGACACCCGTATTGGGTGTCGAACCAATGATTTGATAGTTTTTGTAAAAAAAACAGTTTTTCTACTCTAGAAGTCTTAATTACCTTAATTAATTACCTTAATTCGCACTTCGGAGCAAATTAAGGTCCATACTGGATCTGTTGTGCTCCGGGTCAAATGATGGCAAAAATTCGTCACTGTGTTAGGGCCCAGTGACACGCCATAGGAGAGGTCTGCTGGAGAGATGTAATTTAAGCCCACTCGGTAGCGGTGGCCACGAGGTAGGTATGGCCCGTAAAGACCATTCTCAGTGGTATAGAGCTGACACCGCCGCACAACAACAACTTCGGATCGAGTATGCGAGATGGTTGGGTATGACAAGCGGCATCAGCCTCCTAGCAAGACACTCATTATGATAAAGTTGGCATCAGTCAGTAGTTGAGTGGGACGGACAGTCCCACTCATATTTCCATGGCTTGTTATTCCATTCCTTGTCAAGTCTGAACTTGAAGGACGCAGCCGTAGGTGCAGTCGCCGTTTCAGCTTGAAGGCTATTCCAATCGTTGACAACACGCTCGGAGAAGAAGTGTTGCCGCGTTCGTGTTTTAACAAAACGTTTTGACAGCTTATGTGAGTGTCCTCTTGTATGGTGCTGACTTGAATGTTTGGTAAAGAGGGGGGGGGTTTATTGGTTGTGCGTTATACTTGTAGGTCAGGATCATATCACCACGGCGGCGTCTGAAGACGAGTGTTGGCAGCTGCATGCGTTCCAGTCTCTTGTTGTATGGGAGATCTCGTAGGCCAGCTATGCACTTCGTGGCACGTCTCTGAACTCCTTCGATTAGACTGGTATCATCCTTATAAGAAGGGGAGGTGAGACACGTACCAAAATCCAAAACGGGTCTAACTATAGCCTTATAGAGCCTTAGAAAGACTGTACGGGAGCGGCTGGTTATAGTGCGTTTGAGGAGACCAAGGCTTGAATTTGCTTTTGAAACTGCTTGTTGCCAGTGGCCGTGGAACTTCAGTTGTTCATCTATCAGCACTCCTAGATCTCTTTCTTCGGGACTTGTCTTTTAGTACTAAGCTAGCCAGTGAATTGGGATCGAAAATGTTGTACTGGTGACGGGGATTGTTGCTTCCAAAGTGAAGGACATTGCACTTCGATGTGTTGAATTCAAGTAGCCAGTCTTGTGCCCACGTTTGGATTTTATGAAGGTCACGCTGCAGACTTTGATGGTTTGCAGGCCCAAACAGCTTGGAGTCGTCGGCATAGAGAGTGATTTTGTTTTCTGTTCCGTTCATCATATCGTTGATGTATATAAGGAATAGGGTAGGGCCCAAGACAGTACCTTGGGGGACTCCGCTTACAACATCACATGGTTCGGAGAAGACCTTATCGCCATTAGTTGTGAAGAGTCGAACCTGCTGACTCCGACCAGTCAGAAAGTCCATGACCCAATCGACCACGTCCGAGTGGGTACCTGCTGCTGAAAGTTTCAATCTGAGACGGTTGTGTGGTACCTTGTCGAAAGCCTTGGCTAGGTCCAGTAAAATCAGGTCCACAGGGATTCCTTTCTCCAGGTGATCTGTTATGGTGCTGTATGTCTCAAGGAGATTGGTCTCAACCGATTTTCCTGGCAGAAATCCGTGCTGGTCGGGGGAAAGTATATTATTATTACGGAGATGTGTCAAAATATCAGCATTCACAATCCGCTCAAGGGTTTTTGCCACCGCTGAGGTCAGACTGATGGGTCTGTAGTTTTTGGCTTTGGTGCGGTCACCTTTCTTGAATATGGGGTGACATGGGTCAGCTTCCAGTCTTTGGGTACCTTTTTTGAGTCAAGCGACAGTTGGAATATATTGCATAGTGGTTGTGCAATTTCTTTGGCAAGCTCCTTCAATAGTCTTGGGTGCAAGTTATCAGGACCGGCGGACTTATTGACGTCTAGCGCGTCAAGTCGCTTTTGGACGACAGGGGGGGAGAGTAGAATAGGTGGCATCGGGTTAGGGATGTCGTATGGTGGGCTATGAGGAAGAGGACCATCTGGTTCATTGGTGAAAACCGACGCAAACTGCCTGTTGAGGAGTTCGTGATGTCCTTCAAGTTGGTCACTTCCTTGCTATCATCTGTACTGAGTGCTTTTACTGACCGTCTGCTGTGGTCCTTGCTTGATACGTACTTCCAGAACTTCTTCGGGTTATTCTTACTATCATCAGCTAGCTTGGACTCGTACCGTGCGTAAAGTTGTTTAGTTAGGCTTCTTAGTTTGTTTCGAGCTTTCACAAACTTTGGTAGTGTTCTTCCTTCCCTCCTTTATTGTACTTTCTCCAGTACCGTCCCCTCCTGTTTCTTTCCTTGCTTATCTCGGGGTCATGAAAGGCAGTGTTTTGGGCTTTGGCGTGACTTTTACTGACATGTGTTTTTTTGAAGTGTAAGTAGCTCGTCCTTTAGGTTAGCCCATTGTTGGTCGACGTCCCCTTGAAGTAAAGGTGATCAAACTACGCCTTCCAGCTCTTTTCTGATCACCCCGTAGTCTACATAAGTTTTCCTTATGTAATCATTTTTTATTTTACGAAATGACACATTCACTTCTAGGATTAGATTATCGCTCTTTCCTAGAGGAGGTAAGTATTTATGTTCTGAAGCTGGTCTTTATCCCGTAAGAACACTAGGTCCAGTAGAGTCGGTCTCTGGAAAAGTCGGCCTCTAGTAGCTTGTTCGACAATCTGGTAGAGATTAAGGTCGTGAAGGCAGTCTGTGAATAGATTCGTGCTTCTGCTTCTGTTCGTAAGTACAGGTATATACGGATATCCATCCTTCCATATGAGGTCAGGGAAGTTGAAATCACCAGCTATAAAAAGGTTCCCCGTGTAATTCATAGTTGCTTTATGCAGCATTGTTGCTATTGTCCGCTCGGTTTCTTGGCAAAATTTAAAGACTTTCGGTTTGGAAAGGGTTTCAGTATGTAGGATCAGATGATTTTGGTAGTAAAACATCTAGGAATCTAACTGTTTGATGAGAAGTTTGAAGTTTTGTCTGGAAAGGGTACAAAACTCCAATTTTCCGAAATTAGAGCATTTTCACCTACAAATTCGACACAACAAAAAAGTTACCTGTTTTCGACGCAAGTCGGAACCCGATTCGACACCCGTCTAAATACTTGGGGAATACTTGTGGGCGGAACCTGGTGTATTTGACACATATATTCTTGTGTTTCTTTGTTTTTCTTCAACTTCATTTAGTGTATAAAAGTATAAAAGACTATGCAAAAAGTAGAAGTAATAAAACTAACAAAATCGTTTCAAGTATGTAGTATTTGGTATAACAAAATCGGTAAAACAAAAGAATGCGTTTTTAATATACATTATTAAATACAAATAGTATTTAGTATAACAAATTTAGAATAACAAAATTGTTTCACTAGCATTTCGGAAGGGATAGGGTCTAGGAAAACGGGAGTGGATTTCAAGAAATTTAAGAAGTTTATTTGATTTAGTGGATTTATTTTTCATATGCAGATTCTTAGTTTCGTCCAAAACATAGGCCTACGCATCATTTCGTATAAGATTTTGTATTCGATAAAATTTGTATTTTTTATTTGGATGAAGGATAAATAAGGGTATAATCTAAAAAAATCTAAGGTTATTGGGGGGGGGGGGGGGGGGGGGGGGCAAAACGTCTTTTGCCGGGTTACCCTCACTCTTTTTTAAATTCTTTAGCTAAATACTCAATTCTAGCCTTCCTCATAATTTATTTAAAGGGATAAATTTGCTGGTTTAGTATGCTTGCCTCAATTATACTCTTTTTATATAATCATGGCGCCTTTTCATAGATCTAAGAAGGGTATAATCCACGGTTTTCTTGCAGGTCTGGGGGGGGGAACGAGGTCTGGGGGGGGGAACAACTGCCTCTATCCCCCCCCCCCCCTGCCCCATAGCAATTTACGCCCCTGCATGGTATGAGGCCAAGCGGCAGTTCCTCAGATTATGGAAAAATCCAGTGTCTGTAAGTAAAACTTCAAAGTTTCAAATTAAATCCTATTAAGAAAAAAAAAACCTTTTGGCCCCCCGAATCCGTCACATAATCCTTAGATCCTTGTTTTAAATGTTCTTTCATCTGAAATATTATTAGAAATAATAATCATCAAAAAATCTCTCGTTGCGCAGAAAGCACCCGTAAATTCGACAGCTATGGTGCCTATGGTTTCGTCAGTGGATCCTGGAATTTCGACACCTATTATTTCTCATCTGTTTTACATGTTCAGTGAAGTTTCGACAAAGTCACCTATATTTCGACAGGGCCTGTTGCAGTCTGTCCGAAATTTCGACAAGGTTACTACGAGATATTCGCCAAAGAAATAAATCCCTTGATAGAAGCCGATATTTACGCTTGAATGCGGCTGAAGGAACATTTTTAGTCCGCCTGGTATTCCACTACATCGAACAAAAATTTTCGACACTTGGAACCTAGTTTCGACAATGCAATTTCCGTCGCCATTTTCATTTAATTCTATCAAGAAAAAGCTAATGTGGCTACATTTCAGAGAAGATCAGATGTATCTCGACACATTGGCGCTTATCCCAACTTGTTCTTGCAATAATAACCAAGTAATGACAGTTTGAACATTACATACCTGAAAAATTGTTGGGAGCTCCTTTCGTGTCAAAAACAGGAAACTGACCAAATTGAATGTTCTTTTCTTATCTGGGCGTACCGGATATAGTGTCCACGTTTCGCACTGTCGAATATAACGACGGCTCCAAGAGATGGCGCTCTAAGTCACGGCTAAGCAGAGCTATCCCGTTTTGAAGGAAAATTTCGACAGTGGTTCCAAAATTGCACTGTCGAATCATCGGTGCCTTTACCCTATTTTCCTCAAGGAATGTTTTTTCGCGAGGGAGGGGAGGGGGGGGGGGTAAACGGCAGCTCTCACCGTCTACATACTGTAATGTTTTTTTTACCACTTTGCTTATTTTGTTGTTTTCATTTTGTAGTATTTTCTACGCTCGTAGTTGGTTATCGTTTGGTTTAAAAAAGGTTAATTCCCTGCTTTGATGGAGCCGATACAAAAGCTACTTTCTCTTTGTGTTTAAAACTTTTGGTTTGATTTTTTTTTTCTTAGGTGAATCAGGTCTTTCCTGAACGTTGAGCAATAAAAATCTTTACTGAAAATATCGGAACTTTGAGAATTCAGATAACACAAAAGTCACTTTTGGTTAAGCTTTCTTTAAACTAATCAAAAAGATTCTTTCGAAAAACAATTTTTCAAAGAAAAGTAAAGAGCCATTTTGAACCAAAGACTACCATAAATAAATTCCTATGATAATTCAAACCCAAAATGATCAGAAATTACTACAAAAAAAAAAAAAAAAGAAACCCAAAACGACCAGAAGCTAAAACAAACGATCATAGAAAACATGGGGGTTTTGGGGAAAACAAAAAAAAGGGGCCGTAGAGTTACATGCTGAAACCCCATTTAACTCAAGCCTCCTTTAAACCAACCCTCATTTAATTCAAATTCTGAACCTAAGTCAAGGCCTAAAAATAAGTTTGAACTAAAGCTGATTAAAAGCTCAAAATCTATTTCTCGTTTCATTTGCGGTTTCTAACTTGTATTACCCATCAGTGTAGCCCCTAAACCCTCTAAATTGAATGAAACTTTCAGGATTGGGCCTATCGCCAAAAGCATGGCCTGATAAAGTGTTTATTTTTTGTTTTATTGCAAACTGAACTTTTCATTAGTTCGAAGTCCCCCACCCACAACTTACTCTGAAAAGTTCCAACTTATTAATGGAAGCCGTTCTTGAGATATTGCTGTGTAACCCTTTTGAGAATGTGCATAATCATAGTCAATTTGATTCAGTTCAATATCCGCCGAAGTATTCCTTGACAGCTTCACCTTAAAACCCTTAGCTTGCGTAGTAGCAGTAGTAGATTTAGTAGCAGTATGCGCATAGCACCTTTTATTTTCTTCAACATTTTTTTCAACACACCAAACTGTCCCTAGGATACTGCTGATGCGTCTTTTGAAAACCTGTATACAGATGGCGTGATGTGATTCAGTTCATCTTCCACCCTCAATATTCTCTGAAAATTCCACCTTCACACCATTCATTACCGTTAGGTACAGCTGTAATGGTTGTCCCATTAATAGTATTATTAGTAGTATTGATAGTAATAGCACTAGTGCTAGTAGCAGCAGTAGTATTGACCATATTGCCTTTTGGTCATCTGAAGATTCCTCTCATCAAGTTCTAGAAGCTTCAACTTAATACAAGTAGCGGTTGCTATCCCATTGCCGATATATCCTTTTGATAACCTATATGTTCATGTAGTTCCTTAATTTTCATCTTAGTACTTTTAGCTTACAAATGGTTGCAATAGAAGTAGCATTCGAACTAGTAGTAGTAGTAGTTGTGTTGTAGTAGCATTAGTAGTAAATGTAATTACAATAGTAATAGCATTAGCAGTAGCGTGCACAGGGCTGGATTTAAAGCTTTGACACTTAAGAACCCAAGCGTTTTTGCCACTCCGTTTTTGCAAGATTTTCGGGGTTATTCCCAAAATTCGGGACTAATGGAAGCAATTACCAGAACACAACCAATGAGCGAAAAGTGATGAAAGAGAGGGGTAATACTGAACTCTTAGCCACCATTCTTGGGAGAAATCTTACAGTTTATAAATGACCATGGAATTCCTGTGTTGTTTTAAAGTCCCTTTTCTGTGAATAGGCAGCGTGGCAGCAGAGTGCACCTGGCGACGATAAATCACATCAGTCCAGTTTTTGTCAGGAAAATATTACTCAGTGATAATTTATTGCTACTCCTGGCATTATGCGCCCCTAGATCCGGGCCTAGGGACCTAGTGGTAAATCCAGGCCTGAGCATGCACATATTTCCTTTTGGTGAATTGACTTTTCCCTTAAGCACTCTCTGAAAGTTCCAACTTAATACACAAATCCCTTTTTGAGATATACCCTTTTGAACATCTGCATGCACATAGTGTCTTTTGATTTAGTTCAAATCCCCCCTCAAATACCCCATTCTGTCAAATTTTCAACTTGATACCCATAGCCTTAAAAGTGCTAGTTTAATAGCAGTAGAGGTCGTAGTAGGAGCATTAGTAGTAATAATAGTGTTGAATTGGTAGTAGTAGTAGCAGTAGTTGCAGCAGTATTAATAGCAGTAGTAGCTGGTAGATGCCCCAGAAGTTTCATCTTCATATGCTATGCCATTCCAAAAAAAATATTGCTGATACACCTGTATCAGCAATCTGTATGTTATTGCAAGTTACAAATTGTTAAAATTTAAGGTTTTTATAGAAGGGATGGTCATAAAAACTTTGAAGGAGGCTAATTTGATTGCAAATTGAAAGTTCAATGTTGAAGATCAAAGGTAATCAGAGGACAATCAGCCTTTCCCTCTTAACCGACACCCCCCCCCCCTATATGCATCAAATCAAAATAAAAATAAACATTTTGTTCAAAATAGCCTAAAGGTCAAATAACCATGCCTTCAGGGTTTACAACCCCACCAGCAGCATCTGGTTTAAGGGCTGTAAGTTAAGCTAGTTGCTCATTGCTAACACAAAAGGTTTTTGTAGAAAAAAAATTTCGTATGAACTTTGGGGGGGGGGGGCTCATTTGATTAAAAATCAAAATTTCCAGTGCACTTTTTCAGAGTTAAAAGTGATTGGAGGGCTTCCACCCCGCCTTATTTTTTCTCAAAATATATCTGATCTAAATTTTGAGATGGTCATTTTATTTAAAACAATTCAAAGGTTAAATACCTATGCCATAGTTGAATAACTATAATTCACAACCCTCAGCCTCTGGTTCAAGGACTGTAAGTTACATAAGTTGCCTATTGTTAACATATAAGTTTTTTTTTTATCAAGAAAAGATGGTATGTTTGATCCTATAAATAAAACAAAAACATGCAGCATTAAGGTCAAACCTTAGGGAAATGTCAAGAAGAATGTCAAACACAATCAAAAAGCATTTATTCCTTTATTGGTTGTGAAAAGGAAATACCAGGAACATTTACAATGGCTGATGGTATCAGTCGTCACATTGTTCGGAAAATATTTAAAAGCATCTTCAACTAAATCAAGAGGTACTATGTGCATCCAGTTTTAAAAGACGTTGTATCTGCAATGTGT
Source organism: Artemia sinica (assembly GCA_027921565.1). Classification (NCBI taxonomy): domain Eukaryota; kingdom Metazoa; phylum Arthropoda; class Branchiopoda; order Anostraca; family Artemiidae; genus Artemia; species Artemia sinica. Next base: position 8,362,659 of record CM051259.1, on the reverse strand, counting down.
CGTGAATAGCTAAGGGTATAAACCTGAGGGTATGAAGTTAAAACTTTCAGGGCAAGTTGAAGGAATGTTGAAAAAAAGGCTGGAGTGCAACCAGCCCCCCCCCCACATCCTTTTTAGCTACAATCTCCTCAAAGACATCTGATCAAAATTCGTTATCTAGATTCACAAAGGTCAAATATTTTCAACACATATGTTATATTACTTAACATCCAGAAAGGTCTGGTTCATCTGAAAAAAGAGAAGTAAATCAGCTTTAATGGTTTGTGACATGGATCTTCTTTTTCTTTAACAAAATAAAACAAAGCTTTTTCATGAATACTTTTTGACAGGCGTTTATATCATGAATTTAAGAAGCAAACAATTTCAACAAGGTTGAACATGTAAAAATTCTAACTTGTGTTTTACCCCAATTATATTGCCTAATATTTTTAGAGAACTGAAAATCTGAGTTCAGTTGTTCAGTTATATGATGGTTCAGTTACACGAGGGTTTACTTGCATGGTGATTCAGTTGCATGATGGTTCAGTTACACGGTGGTTCAGTTGCGCAGTGGTTCAATTGCACAGTGGTTCAGTTATATGGTGGTTCAGTTGCACGAGGGTTCAGTTACACAGGGGTTTAGTTACATGGGGATTCAGTTAAATGGGGTTGAGTTGCATGGAGGTTTAGTTACACAAGTGTTTAGTTAAATGGGGTTCAGTTACATGAGGGTTCGGTTATATGGGGGTTCAGTTGCTTGTGGTTCAGTTACACGCACACCATAAATACCACCATCTGCAGTTCCAGGTAGCACTGACAACTTTTGGTGCAATGTCTCAAGTAAAAAAAACTATAGCTAGTGGGCTACCAGAACTTTTTCAGAGTGATGTTTAATGGCTCATTTGAAAACTTTTGCTCATATCTAAGTACTTTTTTCTTTTTTATCAATTCTACCATTTGTAAGTGAGATATAGCACTGAAAACAACACTTTTGGTGCCACTTCTCAAGTGAAAAACATTGGAAGCATAAAATGGCATCATTGTAATAATTATGGCCCAAAACCCTTAACTGGAGGTTTGCAAGAGCACCTCCTGCAAATCCTACATCCAGGCCCTCTTAATAAGCTATGCAATTAAAGTCCTAAAAACACCAATATATTAAATTACATTATTAGATGTTCAAACTTCTAACCATTAGATGTTCCTAGATGTTTCTCCTACATACTGAAACCCTTTTCGAACCAAAAGTCTTTAAATTAAGCCTTCCAGAGTAGAAAAAGTGTTTTTTTTCTACAAAAAACTGTTGAATCATTGGTGCCTTTACCCAATATCTTTGCCTTTATGGTAATATATGTATCATTTTTCAGTTTTCACTATCATTTTCACTGGCTTTGGGGAAAATTGACTCCAATTTGCCCCCTCTCCCAGGATTTTGACAAAATTATGCCACTGAAGCTGACAATACATTGGACTGACTTTACCCACAAATAATGACAGATCCAAGTAACAAATAGGTATGATTTGTGCTTTTTTAGCCCCTTTAACTGACATTTCCTGTGGTTTTAAGTTGCCTGACAAGCTTATTACTTTTCAGCAGAAATGATTGCTATTTACCTAACACTTTTGTAGATTAAGTCAAATGGTAAAATAGGTAGTTTTTTATATGTTCTGACTCCTTGTCAGTGATAGTTATTGAGCTCTGAAACAAGATGGTGTCAAAGAAATTGTCACACAGATTGAAATAATAGTGGGTGGCTTGCTAAAAAAATAGTTCTGATCTACAAAAAAAACTGGATCCCAGCACATGCCAGTATTCTTGGAAATGAGGCAGCTGATAAAATGGTAACTTACAAGAGCAGAAACTGGCTCTAGTGTCAAAAAAAAAAAAAAAAAAAAAAAACAATGCCATTTAGTGTCTGGTAACATGCTGTTTGGCACCATCTACAATATGTTGTTCTTCATTGTTAATACCAAAGTTATGGGAACATGAATCAGCTCTTCATGTATGTATCAATCTTATCTACAGAGAGTAGATAGTTATCACAAAATAGGGAACTGAGCAAACTTTGTCAATTGGCTAAGGAGTTATTAAAAGGGGCTTTTACAGGTGATGTCTACTTTCAGTTGGGTGAATCAATTCAAAGGGTTATTTTCCATAGCCTTGGAGACAAACTGTTTGCTCCACTAGTTTAGCCACTTACACTAGACTATTTATTCCTAAAAACAGTCTACAGTCAAAAATCTGACACAATTTACATTAATTTTACACGTGATACAGATTACAATTGTATAATATATTACAAACATTAATATAATATTTCAGTTTTTAAAGCATGTGTAAAACTGCTGCAGCACATGTATGTTGTGTTTTCATTGGCATGTGTTTTAGGGCTAAATGGAAAGCAGGTTGTCCTTGTCTGGGGTGGGAGGACGTCATAAAGAAAGATTTAAAGGAAATGGGAACTTTGTGGGAGGGTGTAAAGAGAGGCTTTGAATAAATTGGGATGGAGGAAGAGCGTGCAGAGCTGTGTTGGCATCAGGCAGCTTGGTGCTGTGGTGAGTTTTATAGTAGTAGCATTAGTAGTATTGACATGTGTGAATTTGCTGAGGTTTGGACATTAGTTCAACAATTATCTATTATAATAATACATTATGCTTATATATTATAATATATTGCTATATTATAGCAATAAAACAATATATTATAATTAAATATTCCTAAGCAATTTTCTTTGTACCAGACTTAATTTAATACCTTTAGAATTACTTTATTTGCTCTTATCACTTTTCTTATAAAGGGGGTAAAAATAGCTTTCCTAGGATTGCTAGGTACTTCTGCTTCATAAGAAATCGTTCTTCTTGTACTTCTAATAAAACATCCCAGTGCAGACATAGATACTTCATGAGCAAATGGTGGAGCTGAAGAATGACCAACATACAAAAAGTAAAGGCACCAAATAGCTTTACAACTTATCTTCTTAATATTTCATGCTGGACATCATATTTTTTACAAGACATAACATGGTGTACATCTTCATATACTAAAATTTGAGGAGTCAACCAAATTCCACTTAGAAAGAATAGTATTTACCTCTGCATGGCCAGATCTGATTTGAAATATTGTTGTTGTGCTTTTTCTTTCCCTGTAAATCAGGCCCAATGGAGGAGACTTAAGATCATATAGATCCAGGATTGTGTTTGAAGAACTCCTTGAAAAATCAGCCATCTAGTCATTTACTGAATGGGCCTCATAACCCTGAATGTATTTAATTATTGATAAATTTACATTTAAAGTTTCACCATTGCTACTAGTCAAATAGCAATGTCACTCTGCAACTAGACTACTTAAGTGCCCTTTACACAAATATTGTAGATTATGCTCTGTTTCAGGAATGGATCATGATGGATCTTAATTTGCTCCAAAGTGCAAATTAAGGTAATTTCCTGACTTTTGAAATCTGAAGGATGGCTATTGTAAAAAATTGCTAGAAAGCAGAAAAACACTTAAACAAGCAGAGAAAAGGCTAAGCTGCATGTAAAATATGTTAACTACAATTATACTACATATTATGAAGGAAGAATTGTTTTCTTAACATGTTTCCATCTCAACAGCTCATAAACTAGGCTCATAACTATTTGTTCATTTTTGCAATTCTTTTTGTATGGATATCCTTTGGTTATACCCTATGTTAATCATTTTTTTAAAGGCTCTACTGGAAAAAGGATTATAATAAGAATAGTCAAAAATCAGAATATTAACTTATGTTTGTTGGTAAAATTGTGTTTTAGCTACTTTTTACTATCTGTGAGAGGGGTTAGGTTAGGAAAATGAAACTTTCAGGGATGGGTCTACAAACTGAAGAATATCCTAGGAAGGTATTTTGAAGTTCCTATGTCTAATCCTTCTCTCTTTAGAGGGAGATGACTTTTGATTACCTTTAAAAATCTTTGTGTTATACAAGTGAAACCTTGCAAAATAAATCTTCTGCTTATATGAAATACTAGAAAATAGTTTTCAGCTTCACAACTTTGCTAAATCCCAATTTGAGGTTTCAAAGATCTGCAAATACATTTCCTAAATTAGTCATTGACTCAAGAGTGCTACAGGTCTGGAGGACCTTAAAGCTCTTAAAAGATAAAGGTAAGGTGATTAGGGTGAAATTTAGAAAAAAGAACACTGATATGGCTTAAAATTCTACTCTAGTTCCAGTTCCAAAAATTTGTAGCAGGGTATATTAACTACCAATAAGTCCTTTCACCCCTTTGATACTAAAAAAAATGTCATCAGATATGTAGAAATCCATTGTCCTCAACTATAATCCAGTCTTCTCATCAGTTAAAACAAACCAATCATCCCATTGAAATTTCTAAATTCTGCTGATGGGTTGTGGGAAGTGTAGGTACTTGATTCACCTTTCCCCAGAAATTTAAGACCTACAGGTCAGCCAGTACAATATGGTTCTTCATGCTCACTCCTGCACTCTCCAGAACAAATGATGAATAGCCTTCTTCTTTTTAATGACATCATTATGCAATAATAAACACTAATAAATTAGAATCTTCTTTAAAATATCAATGGATGCCTTAAAAATCTTTCTATCTATGTGCCAAGGCAGGTTTGAATTAAGGATTGTAGTGTAGGTATTAGGAATATTAGCCATAAGGCATATGCAATTAAGGGAAATAGTCTCTACACTCAGTGGCTGACAATCAAATAAAATATGCTGGATTGTTTCATCCATTGCAAAGCAGACCCAGCATAGAGGGGAGTGATAAAGCTTCCAACTAAATAGCACACTATTGAGACAAAGGGCACCTGATTTCAGATGATAATATAGCCCTGTGTGCTATCTAGAATGAAAAGGAGACAAATTCAATTTACTGTGATTAACATTAGATCTTTGCCTAATAATATCACATGAATTGAGGTCACAGAGAGGACCTGGATTTAACAAAGAAGCCTTGACTACCAGCCAGTAAATCCTCAGTGTCATTATATTTGACACCTTTATGGCTTGGAAAATGTTGGAAATAAATCTGGCTGCCTTTAACCTGGAGGTTCAGAAGCTGTCTTCTAATGTTGAATAGGTCCTTATCATTGGCAATTCTATTAATTTTCTTGAGCAAAAGTATTGCCAATTTGGATTCAGAAAGACAAAGAATAGGCCTATTCTCTTCCACAATGCTATAATTTAAGAGAACATCTAGAGCCAAGCAAATAGCACATATTTCAGCTGACAAAAAGAAGATCCCAAAGGGGTAAATATTTACCAAATCATGTTATTGAGTTACAACTAAAGTGAATATACCACTCAATGCCTTTTTTATGCTCTTTACTAATATAATAATCATTTTTGTCATAAATGAATTTTAGCCCCCACCCCTATATATACAAATTCAGGGTATATATTTGCACATTAGGGGGGTGGGGGTAATTTTATTTCTGATGTAAATGAGAGGTAAGTTTAAACTTTCCCCCTAACCCCCTAATGTGCAAATATATACCCCAAATTGGTATATATAGGAGTGGGGGCTAAAATACATTTCTGAAAAAAATGATTATTATATTTGTAAAGAGCATAAAAAAAGGCATTGAGTGGTAGGCCTATATTCACTTTAGTTGTAACTCAATAATATGATTTGATAAATATTTACCCCCAAAGGGAGGGGTGAAAAAAGGTTAAGGTTCAGTAACAGAAAACATACTCCTGCTCTAGCTCTCTCACCCAGAACAGATCCATCAGAATAGATTTTCCTGGAATTCCTCAAATAACAGGAATTTCATTTTCATAACTAAAACCAGAGAAAAAAACTGATAACTAAAAAATTAAGATAAAATGCTTTTTTTTTTTTGAAATTTCAACCTGCCAAGTGAGTAAATTTCAAAGAGTTAGAAATCATAAGAGGGTTAGCATAGGCCTAGAAGCTTGGCAGTGCCTTCCCAGAGTATGTTTTTGGCCCTGGATTTATTACAGAAAGCTTCATTTTCCTAACCTAACCCCCTTTCCAGATATAGAAAAGAGTATTCAAACTATAATTTTACCCAGAATTCACTTGCTAAGCTTTGAGTACCATACTGCACTTCTTTGTTGTTTAGTTGACATTTGAGCCATCAACGCCAACGTCAATGCTGTTCAAAATTTACGCCAGAATTTGTTTCTATAGATAGCGCATTTCATGTTTGGGCACTTATCATAGCCTGGTCATAGCCATAAACAAAACTACAAAAGGCATAATCAAAGACACAAAGTGTAGGACACAGATGTCTATCTGACAATGTTAAAAACGAAGGTCAGGTACCTGGGTGCCATTTCCTATGTTTGATTAAGTTAATCATTGCTAGAAGCCAGAGGAACTGAGGATGGACGAGCACAAGCACCAATTATCGTAAGCGTAAAAAAAAACTGTAAATTTGGATCTCTTTTTGCTATTATGAGCATAGCAGACATTAATTTCAGAGCTAAAAGCCTTTTAGATGAATTCAGTAACAAAACATAATTATAATTTAAAAGAAGGTAGTTTCATGAGTCATTGAAGAACAAAATTGTTTTGTTCTACAACTCGAGACATAGAGATAAAAAAAAATTTAGAGGGGACTTTTGCGACAAACTCCAAAATAGTGAAGAAAGTGACACGTCCCAAAAAAGGAAAACAGATGATTTTGGTGATTACAGCCGATCCCCTTAGCAGGCCTTTCAAGCTGATTTACTTAAGATTAATAATAGAGATTCCACATTGCCATTTTAATGCATAGGCTATTTATCGTAAAAATGTAGATTGGTCGCAAAAATGTAGATTTGTCTAAGGTTAGTTGATTTACTTTATTTATTTAATATCAATTATTATAAAAAAAAAATTAGCATAAACACATCCCCTCAAAATGCCACAGCATGATATGGAGGAGGGATAATCAAACAAATTAATTTTCAATTTTTACCTTCAACAGAATATTTAACAAAATGGTTATATAAAACCAGCATAAATAGGTTAAGACGGCACTGAGCTAACGAATAATACAAATTACCGCGTACATTTATAAATTCCCCCATTACATTTTGTTTGTAAAATGTTAAATTCCCTCACATTCCACAAACTCCGACATTAATTAAATATCGTCGATGAGCACACTCTTAAAAGTGTATCGAAGTCGAAGTATTCAGCTTGATATATACTTCCTAGAATCCACAGAACTACTAGTAAGTAGTCTCACACTCTAAGAGTAAGGCTCGACTTTGAGATCCCAGCATTCAATGATGCTTGTTGCAATATTTTTTCGTCATAGGGAGCCAATGAAATCGATTTTTTGTAGAAAAAGACGGGTTTTCATTGACCCTCAGTGATGAAAATCAATTGAAGTCAGTTACAATAAGCTATATTGAAGAACAAAGAAGGCAAAATAATTCTGACTGGAAAGCCAATATTGTCAACAGAAGAAGGAGATTTTGAGCTAGTATCAAATGAGTTATAATTTCATCTTCTTCCTTCAAATTTTTACCTATTTAGTCACATTCAGGCAGGGGCGCCCATAAGCTGAATTCCAGGGGGGGGGGGGGCAAACCTCGTCTAATTGGAACTTTTAATGCTATATAATAGAAATCTCAGGACAGAAATATAAAAATAATACAGCATCATTCAGCCAGGGGGCGGGTGCCCCGGGCGCCCATGCATTCGGTAATTTATGATGTGGCTCATAAGAAATAATTGATCTCACAACTGTCTGATAATCAACTTGCAGATATTAAGCGCTACCTATGTTATAAGGTTTTCTAGGGAGCAATATTGTAACATGTTATATTTTTACTTCATAAATATTGATCATTCTTGAAGGTTCTAGAGAAATTTAGTTATTTCTTAAATTTGTAGAAATAAGAGGTTTTAAGATTGATATGTCCAGGTTTTCAGATAGACTGAATAGTATTGATGGAAGATCTAGTGATGAAATTATAAAAAATTTTCGTGACGAAGTGGATAGAGACAGGAAAATGTTCTTTGATAAAGATCATCATAGAGAGAGAATTTTCGACGTAGGTAACAAGATTTTGTTGTATTGGGACAGGCTTTTGCTTTCTTCCATAAAAAAGGAAGCTCTTATTTGATGTTGCTTTTCTTTGCTTGATTTTAGTTTTTGGTAAAGTTCTAGGCTAGTTGAGGGGCTTTTTTCTATTTTGGGAAGTAGTTGAGTCAGATGGATTAGGCCTAAATTCTTAGGAATGAAATCAGGGGCAAAAATATACACTGGGAAGGCATTATTAAGCTACTTTGTCTGCCCTTTTCATATTCTAGTTAAGTTCACAATCTTGTTTCCATTTGCTTTAGTTTGAAAATGCAATTTCCTAACATTTCAGTAGCCTAGTGTTGTTAGCCATATCAAGGTTCTCAAAATCTAAGACATAAATTTTGCAAATTTTCAAAATTTCATATAGGCTATTAGAATTAGCATAAATAAAGGCTAGGTTAGGTTATGAAAATGAAACTTTCAGGGATTGGTCTACAGGCTAAAGCATGTCCCAGGAAGGTATTTTGAAGTACCCCTTCTCTCTCTAGAGGGTCCTGAAATTTTCCTACATGACAGATCTATACCTATTGAAATTTTGACAAAACAACATTTTACTTTAATTTTCAGTTGCCAGGTTCTTTTTGTCTGGCTTTAGTTCTGAAAATGCAATTCCTGTTATTTGAGTAGAATTTTAAGCTATATCAATTTTTTTTTCAAAATTTAAGGTATTTGCATATCTTTAAACCTTATAAATTGAGATAGACCAACATTGTGAAGCTGAAAACATTTTTTTTTGTACTTCATTTAAGCAGAAGATCTATTGCTAGGTTTCACTTTTATATCACACAGATTTATAAAGGTCATCAAAAGTCAGGACCCTCTTGAGGGGCAAGAAGTAGAGGTAGGTATTTCAATACCTTCCTGGTTTGAAATGTAGGCCTAGTTGAATTTAGAGAATAAAAACTCCCATGAATAAATTTTGAGACTAAATTAAGCTTTGTTTGAATTACCATTACAAAGTCAAAACACAATGAACATTTGGCTCTTTAGTTACTTTGCTGGTGGTATTCCTCCCTATGTTACTCCTCCCTAGAAGAAAATACTGTAAAATTCTGGAAACACCTTTAAAGAGATTAGGAATGCTTGTATCATCCCTGAAAGTTCTTCATTTTACTTTACAAACATCTTCCTTCCCCCCAATATTCAAATATACTCCCCATGTAACTTTTGTTTCTTAATTTTTTTTTTCAGTGTTGCTTCTTTGTTGTTAAATATATTTGGCAAAAGAATAGACATGCAAAAGAAAAACTATAGAAAATATATAATATGGACTTTACATCTGCACATGGGGGCAGGGGAGAGAAGGTAATGTATAGTGACACTTTTTTTAGGAATGATATAAGAAGCCTATTTTAGAATGTTTTAAAGCCTTTTTTTTTAGATATTTATAGTGTTTATTTCTGAGGAGAAGTCACTGCATTAGAACTAATTTGTGACTTTAATGTCATCTTGAAATAACTTATTGAACACTTTTATTTTCAGTAGTTTCAAGGGTTTAATACAAGATTCTATAACTGATATAGGGACAAGGTGAACATACTACTTGATTCCTTTTTTATGCTCTTTACAAATATACTAACAATTTTTTTTTGCAAATATACCCTCCCCCTTCCTAATGGTTCCATATCTAGCCCTAATAATTTGCCATTACATCAATCTAATCAAACATATGTTATACTCTATCTCCTTTTTTAAGCTGATAACATTCTCAATCTGTAATATATCTCTATTTTTGTTCAAGTAGATAATTTAAGAAAAAACTGTTATTTGAGATGATTTAAGAATGTAAGGAAAAATACAAAGTTGATCATTAAAAATATCATGCAAATTACAAAGTAAGAATTTGTACATTTATAGGATCATTTGAGGAGGAGGGGACTGTGTTTACAAGTGAACTGGTAATTATGTTTAGAAATAGCATAAATGAAGGAATCAAGTAGGGTGTTCACCTTCCCCTGTATAGTTATGGATTCTCATATATATTTTCTGTTGAAATTTCAACATGGTACTTTAATACTAAACTAACCTACTATTAGCTGTTATTTGGTTAATTTTAATTCTAATTAAATTATTTATTTTATTATAAATTATTTATTCTTTTTAAACTATTAAATTAATTTTAATTCAAAAACATATGACAAAAAGAAATCCTCCAATTAAAAAAAAAAAAATGTCATATATTCACCTTCCATGTTAAATTTGCTGCTTGACTTTGTAATTTCTGTACTGGAATGAGAAGCAATAGACCCTTTTTTGTTTCCTGAAGATACCAAAATAATAGCAAGGCTTGAGAGTTTGGGCCCTAAGACAATTTTTGTAGATGTTAGATAGGCTGAAAACTCATAAAAAACAGTTTCCTGGCCTCCTCAGTAGCTAGTGTGCAGCAACACAATGCATGTTAGCTATAGCAATATTAATTGATTGGATAAACAGTCTATACCAACAAATATTTTACATGAACTGCATGTTTGTTTAGGAGAAAAGAGCATAGGAATCTGGGGATGAGGGCAAAACAAATACCCCATATTTGTACAATTTGGGCAAATGCTGTTTTTTGTACAATTTGGGCATTTTGCTGTGGTGTAATGTATGTTGTGACTCTTCAGAGCACACTAGATCTTATAACTACTGTGTAAGGAAATGCTCTTTTGATAGCCTTCAAATACTTGCTCAAAACAACCACCTGCACAGGCATGTTTTTTCAGGTAGTAGGTTTAGGGCTCTCATAACTTTATTGCATAATTAGCATCAAAATTGCAACCTTTTTTGAGTTGCAAAAGTTTCTAACCCTTTTTGAAACTTTGTTTCTTGGTGTTTTTGATTTTTATTGACAAAGATTGTTCTCTGCTTACAATTTGTTACTACTAATTTTTTTTACCCAAGTCAATATTAAATAAGAGGCTGGTTACTAATCCCTTCTTCAACTCTTGTTTTATACTTTTACTTATACAAATATTAATGTAAAGATATTTTGAGAATGATGTAGGGTTCCTTCTAAACCTTATTAAACAGTCTGTGGTAACAAACTGTAAGTAAGGAGCAACACAGCTCAATAGTAACCAAAACTCTAAAAAACAGAATTTTGATATCAATTGTCATAAAAACAAATTGGCTTATTATGCTGATTCAAGATATATATTATTCATTAAGTTTAGTGTTACCAGTCAAAGACTTCAAGTGTGAGAAAATTTGCCTGATTTTTGAAAAATGGGGAAACAGCCTCTAAAAGTCAAAGAATCTGAATGAAAATCACATCATCAGATTCAGTGTATTGTAGAACCAGGCAGAGGTTTCAAGATCCTATCTACAAAAATGTGGAATTTTGCATTTTTTTTTGGCCAGAAGAAAGATCATGAATGCGTGTTTATTTATATATATATTTTTTGTTCATTTTTTTTTCCCAGGGGTACTTGTATAAAAAAAATGGCCCTAGAAGTGACCAAAGTATTGGAGGGCAGTTAGCATCCCATGCCCCTTTTTCCCAAATGTCATCTCATGCCATTTTTGAGATAGCCATTTTTTTCAGTAATCAGTATAGTTTGTAGGTACAATAGCTTTGTCTTTGGAGATGACATGACCCCTCAGAACCACTGGAGAAAGGGTTGGAAGTTATGAAATTGCCCACTTACACATATAATTTGTTACAGGGAAGTGTACTGATACTTTCCTGGGAGGGAAAGATTCTCTGGGGATGGATTAACTGCAGGGACAGTTTCCCATTGGGATGGAAGTTTCCAGGGGGTGAACTTTTTTCAAGAAATTTTACGCGAAAGGATTTGCATCCAAAATTTGTTTTATTTGTCTTACTTTCTCATTGGTGACTCCTTTTTACATGTGGAGATGCTTTGGGGGAATTGTCTGGGGGAAAATTTTCAGGCAAGTTGGAATTCTCTAGGGATATTTACATGGGACAGCAATTTCCAATGGGCGAAATTCTCTATGGGGGAAATAGCACCAGGAGAAATTTTCCATGGGAAAACTTTCTGTGGGAGAAACTTTCCATTTAGGGGGATTTCAGGGAAATATTTTCCATACAGGTGATTCCCCCATGACCTTAATAAGGATCAGAAAATATATGAAAACAAGTCTCTTCAAATGAAAGTATTTCAAGGAGTATTTTTCAGATGAAATTGTAAGCTGGAAATTTTGTGGTCTTGTGGGGGGAATTTGCAGCAAGCACGGAATTGTATGGGGTAATTTCCCAGCGGAAGTTTAGGTGGGAAGAACTTTCTATGGCGGGATTTTTCATGGGAATATTTTTTTCCATGGAGGGGTGGATTTCCTGGGATTATTTGAAAAACGATAAGAAATTAAGTATAAAAAAGCAAGTTGTTCTACTGAAAGTAAGGAACAGCATTAAAACTTAAAACAAACAGAAATTATTCTGTATATGAAATTTTATATAAAGGAATTTTTATTCTACCTGAAATAGAAATTTCAGGCAAAGAAATTACTTTGTTTGTTCTGTGCATAAGGGTTCCCTTGACCCATTAGGTTATGGATTAGTTTTTAAATAATAAAAAAAAATACTAATGCTGCAAATATTTAATTTAAAAAGTTTTTTTTTTTTCTGCTGAAAGTAAAGAGCAACATTGCTAACAGAAACTACTCTGTATATGAGGGGGGGGGGGTTGCCCCCTCCTCAATATCTCTGACTTCACACTAAAGTTTTTTAAGAACTTCAAAAATGGTTCTGATTCTATTTACATGGTCCTTGTGTTGTTGTTGTTTGTTTGATACACTTCTGGGCAGGCTGCCCATTGTGCATGTCTCCATGATTTAATCAGAGCCTTTAGGGATGAAAGGTATTCCATGTCAAAATTCAGCTGTCCAGCTGTTGTTCTGTCATGACCAAGGTCAAATAATTTAAAAAGCCTTCTGGCTTTTTTCACTGTGGTTAGGGAGGGGTTTTGAAGAATCTCAAGGCAAAAACCATTAAATCAATGTCAAGCTATATTCAACACTGTCCAATGGTGTCACATTTGAGCCTCCATATTTACATTTCAAACACAACTGGCTGATATGGCAATTTAAACTGATGAGCTTGGCTTGCAGTATATACAAATACTCATGCATATACATATCACTAATTTACATGCACAATATTAAATAATGTGCAATAATATTAATATATACAATTATTAATACAACTTACAGCACTAGGTGTAGCTTAGTATCTACAATAAAACGGCCTAATACTTCCATAGATTTTTTCCTAGCTCATGCTGGTGCCTGTGCATGGCCCAGGATACTTCTGAGTGTGAATGCACCAAAATACTTTAGGCAATCTTTTTTCAGTGGCAATCTCTGTGTCTCATACTTTTTACAATACATTAAAATATGCCTAAGATCCTCTTCTACATTGCAGACCTCACGTAATGGAGAATCTACTGACTTCCATTTAAATAATACACTCCTAATTTGCGCATGGCCTGTTCTGAGCCTGAACATACTGATAGCCAGGTTTCTGACTGGGTGACATAGATCAGGAGGTGGGGTACTGTAATCATACACATCAAGGATCTGGTTCTGAGACCTTTGACCAAAATCCTCTTTTTCCTTCTCTTTTAGCAACTTATCATAATAACATAAAAAAGCATTCACTGAATACTGACATACTAAATTCTCCCCATACCTAGCACCCCATTTTGCCAGCTTATCTGCCTGCTCATTTCCCCTAATTCCAACATATGCTGGTACACATGTTGCTACAATCTCATACTTGGCTGTCATCAGTTTTAGCAGTATCTTTTCTAAAAGCAGCACTGATTTTCTTGCTGGCCTATGACCATACATCAAATAATTCAGCACTGAAAGTGAGTCACTACATATCAAATATTTACCTACTGGCAAAACACTTGCAATAAATTCAAACACTTTCAATAGTGCATACAACTGAAGTGAAAAGATTGACAACTTCTCTGTTACTTTAAAAGACAGTGCATGACTAAGCCCAAGGACCACAACGGCAGCCTCACCCCCAGTGGCAAAGCATGATCCATTAGTGAATACCATTCTATGTCCAGTCTGTGTCTGTTGGTCTACCCATTCATGCCACCTAGCTCTTGCCATCTCTGGTGGTTCCTCTGGGCTACCCCTTGAGAATAGGGGTGGTGCTATATTTGACTTTATACCTGTACTAGAAGCTGAACCTACCTTCATCAATAACATCAGGAGTTGGGATAGGAGCAGGTGTTTCAGATATGTGTTTCACCATTTGACAGTATGGTGGAGTTGATTTTGGTTGGAATCTTTGGTTCTGATCATATGTTTCATTAAGTTCTTTGTAGATAATGTCATTTGGGATCAACATCTTCCATGTAAAATATTGTGCTTCTAATTTCTTCATTCTAGTTTCTAATGTTGTCAGTCATAGTTCACAGTATATTGCAGGTAGGGGGGTTGATTTTAGGCATCCAAGAATTTTCCTCAGTATACAATGCAGGGCTGTATCCAGTTTTTTTTCAGGAGTTGGGCAGGTGCTTCTCTGTATAGGAGGCAGCCATAATCCATCTGCTTATTGCAACTGCTCTCACAAGCTGGTTGGCAACAGAGAAAGGGGCTCCTCTCTTAGATAAGCAAATAGCATTGACAAAGTTGGCTCTGCTCTTGAGGTTTCCAATTAAATAATTCACATGGTGAGTCCATGAGAGTGAAGTGTCCAAAGTCACCCCAAGGTAGCAGAACTTTTCAACTGCTGGGACGGTGGTGCCATTGATTGAGAGCCTTGGCGTTGAATGAATCTTTGTCCTTGTGAAGAGGAGCACTGCTGATTTAGCAGGAGAGAATTCCATGTGGTTGACAGTTGCCCATAAACTAAGATAATCAAGGCCCTTCTGGACAGCAGCTTGCAGGACATACTTATCTCTTGATGTTGCAACAAGTGCAATATTATTGGCATACAAATACAGATTGCATCCCAGAACATGTTCAAAACTAATATCACTGCTATAAATAAGGAAGAGGAGTGGGCTTAGTACCCCCCCCCCCCCCCCCTTTGAGGTACTCCCACCCTTGAGATCCTTGAGGTCCTTGTGTTTCTGTAATCGTTTCTAAAGAATTGAGACAAAAGTTTAATCTTTAGTCTAAAGAGCAGGTATCAAGGAGGGGGCAGTCACCCTGATATGCAGAATAATTGCTGTTTATTTTAAGTTTAATGTTGCTCTTTGCTTTCAGTAGAAAAAACATGTTTTTTTTTTATTTAACATTTGTTGGAACAGTTTTTAAAGTTTAAAATAAATCCTTATGGGTGGGAACCCTTATGCTAAAAAAAAAAAAAAAAACCTGGAGAGTTTCCTTTGCCTGGAAATAGACATGGGTATTTTTTCTTAATCAGTTAGGACCTTTAATATTATTTTTCGACGTCCTAGTTACTTGATTTTGAATGTTTTTGATCATCCCGGACCAAAAGCATAAAAGATTTGGAATATATAAAAAAGAGGTCTTGTATTCTATCTCTCCAATCATATGAAACAGTTCATGGTAACAAACTGTAAGTAAGGAGTGACCCAGGTCAATACTAACCAAGATTCTAAAAACTGAAATTTTGATATTAATAGATATAGCAAAATAATCAGCTTATTATGCTGATTTCAAATATATAAGTTTCATTAGGCTTAGTCTTACATATTTAATCTACGACACCTGAGAAAATTTACTTGATTTTCGAAAAAAGATTGAAACACTCCCTAAAAGTCATAGAATCTTAAATGAAAATCGTACCATCAGATCCAGTGAGTCAGAAAACCCTTTTGCAGAGGTTTGAAGCGCCTATCTGCAAAAATGGGGGTTTTTCCGTGGGTCAATTTTCTGTGGAGAGGGAAGTTTCCAGGGTGTGAACTTGTCAGGGGAAATTGTACACTGGTGGAATTTGCCAGAATTTCTAAACAAAATATTTCTTGCTTTCTCTTTTCCGTCTCAATGTTACGCGTGGAGTTGTTGAGGGTAATTGTCAGGGGTAAATTTTCACCAGGATTAAATTGTATAGAGGATATTTCCGTGGAGAGGGGGATTTTTCCGTTGAGGTGGGGCTAGATTTCCCGACGTTATTTAAAAAACGATCAGAAGTTAAATAAAGAAAAACAAGTTTTTTCAATTGAAAGTAAGGAGCAACATTAAAAGTTAAAACAAACAGAAATTATTATGTACATGAAGGGGATTGTCCCCTCCTCAAGACCTCGCTCTCTATGCTAAAATTTGAATTTTGTCCCAATTCTATAAGAACGACTCCTGAAACACAAGGGTTGTATATTTAGAACAATAAGAGGCTTTTTTAAAAGTACTAAAAACTTTAGCGTCAAGAGCGAGGTGTTGAGGAGGGGGCAATCCCATTCATATACATAATAATTTGTGTTCGTTTTAAGTTTTAATGTTGCTCCTTACTTTCGATTGAAAAAACTTGTTTTTCTTTATTTAATATGGTTAATGGCTAGGTCAACTCTTATGGTGAAAACAAATTTAAACTGAATTTCGGCTGCTTTGGTTTGTTATGTTTAAAAATGGGCCTAAAATTTGTTTTGTCTCTAATAGGTTTGTGACTTACAGGACATGTAGACAAGGCTAGGCAAACTTCAATAAAAACAAAAGATAGGGAAAATTGGTTGTAACTAGGGCATATGAGATATCTGAAACTGGTCCAAAGAATTCTGTTTTCCTAGATTGACCGAAGATTTACTGGCAAGGCTGTATCACGGGAGGGGGGAGTTGTAGGGTTCGACATCCCCCATGAAGTTTTTGTGCGACTTTTTGTCCAGTTTTTGTTTACCCCCTGAACAGAATTCTGGATACGCCCTTGCTTACAGGGCATTACAAAGGGACCTAATGCAGACAAAAGCTATGGAAAAGTAATTTTGAATTGATTTCTGACATCGAAAAGATCCCAAAGCTAGTTTGTCTTTGATCAGCTGTAATTTATTGTGCATATATTCTAGGCCAAACAAACTCAAGAGAAAAGAATATTTTGAAAAAAACTTTGGGTTGTGTTGATGGTTAATGGAACCCCATAATGAACCAAGCACTGGTTTTCTCAAATAAGTGCGAAACTTGTGCAGCACATTGCTTATTATGAGCATGTAAGAGTTAAAACTTGTGGTCACCAGCCATTTTTAAGATAATGGTAAGAATATGGCTTATGATAATTGACTTTTGGAATGCATCCTTAGAAATAGTCATTGTCACCAAACTGATGAATATAATTAACACCTTCCCATGAGGGAAGGTGTTAACTATGTAATTTAGTAAGCCAATGTTCAATTGGCTTACTAAACCAACTATGTAAATTCGTAGAAGCCAACATTCATGCCCATATAAATACTTAGGTGAATATCCGTTTTGACTGTTTTACTTTGACAATTTTTAGTTTGTCCTAGGTCATCAAAGATCAGTGCAAATCTCTCAATAAGGGGCTTGTTGCTATCTTCAAAGTTAGGTATGGTAGACGAACGAAAATTGCAGGAGTGGGAGCTAATTAATGACCAACCTCGCTTTTCCATTTTAAAACCCATATATAAAAATGGATGATTTGCGTTATTTATGGGCTATGGTAGTCAAGTCGTTTTCGGAGGCCTATTACATAAAATAAAAAAAAAAAACAAGTTTTTCAACTTAAAGTAAGGAACAACATTAGAACTCACAAGGAATAGAAATTATTACTTACTTTTAGTTGAAAAACTTTGTTTTAAAATTTAATTTCTGATCATTTTTCAAATAATGCCGGTAAATCTAGCTCATCCTGCATGGAAAATTCCCTCCCCGCACGAAAAGCTCCTCCGTGGGATTTTCCTCTCACGTAAAATACCCCCCCCCCCCCCCTAAAATTTTCTCCGAACATCCCATCCTCACTGAATCCCCCCTGTAAAATTGCTTGCGGATGATTCAGCCGGAAATATTCTCGTTAGCATACTTTCATTTAAAAGACTTTAATTTCTAATGATCACTCTGGAAATCCCCCTTCTGTGAAATTTTTACCCAAAAATCCAAACACGCTGAAAATAGCCCTCGGGCAATTCCCCGGAACAATCTCCACATGCAAAGTTGATTTGGCAAAGTTTTTGAGAAAGTAAGACAGATAAAAAGAATTTTGTATAGAAATTCTGCCATAATTTACCACTGTAAAATTTACCGAGGAAAGTTCAACACCGGAAATTTACCTCCCCACGAAAATTTTCTTTTTGTGGAAACCAACCCCAAGCACAAAATATAGGCTACTCTCTTCCCCGAAAAAAATGCCTGTATACTTCCCTATAACGCATTTTATACGTAAATAGTGGGCAAATTTTATAACTTAAAAGCCTCTCCGCACGGGCTATGGGGGGTCATGTCACCCCTAAAGGTATAGTTATTGGATCTTTCAACTATGCCGAACAAAATGACTATCTCAAAATTTTGATCGGATGACTGGGGAAAAAGGGCCGTAGGAGGGGGGCTAGTTGCCCATCAATGTTTTTGGTCACTTAAAAAGGGCATTAGAACCTTTAATTTTCGTTTGAATGCACCCTCTTCCGATCTTCTAGGACCATTATTTTGATACGATCACCCATGGGAAAAAAGACAAAAAAAAATAATTACGCATCCGTGATCTTTCTTCTGGCAAAAAAAAGAATAATCGAAGTTCCACATTTGTTGCACATAGAAGCTTGAAACTTCTACATCAGGGGTTTCTAACACGCTGAATCTGATGGTGTGATTTTTATTCCTTGACTTTCATTGGGTGTTTCTCCCCTTTTTAGAAAATGTGGTAAATTTTCTTAGGCTTGTAACTGTTGATGGGTAAAACTAAACTTAAATAAAACTAAAATAAATCTTATGTATTTGGAATCAGCTAATACGCTAATTCTTTTGATGTATCTATTGATATCAAAATTCTGTTTTTTAGAGTTTCGGCTACTGTTGAGCCGAGTCACTCCTTACTTACAGTTCGTTACCACGAACTGTTTGATTTATGGGACATATCAATCATTTTGAGTAAAAGGGCTGTTTCAACATTTTGATCGTGTATATTGGAGAGATATGGGTAGGGGGTGGACAGCAACAAAGGGGCACGGAAGGGGTTTTGGTTGCTCTCTGATCACCCCTGGCTCTTAAAAAGGCACTTAAAACTTTCAATTTGCAATGGAATGAGCTCCCTCTAAAGTTTCTATGACCAACCATTCTGTGCCATATGGCTGAAAAAAAATACAGTGAGGGCATATGACTGTTCACTTAGGTAGTGTTAAACCACTGCCTCTGACTATTCCTAGCTTTGATCACGCTGACGCTGGGGCCTTGAGCCCTCACACGTGGCTCTTGCTTATAGCACCACTCTTGTTAGAATTTCTGAAACATAATCTTTCATTGATGTAATTTATGGATATTTTTAGTTTTGTAATATTTCTCTGGTTTCAGGACTATTTGCTGAAAATTTCAAGTTTCTAATTTGTATAATTTAGAGTCTAAATCTTAGACTTTGAACAAGTCTTACGAGTATGTAAATAAAAATATAAACTGTGCGAGGTAATGAAATGATATCAGAACAGTTCGATTATTTTTAATAGGGGGGGGGGGTCTAATTCTTGAAAACCTCAGCTATCAAGTTTATTTATATCTACTGTCATGCACCTCTGAATTGCGCTTCATCCACAACAAAAATTGAATTCAAACTAATTTGCGTTTGAAATTCTAATGAAAAATAATCCGTAAACGTTTCCAATGGAAACGAATCTAGTGGAATTAAAAGAAAAACTTGTACTTTAATTTTAATATAATATGATCTGTGTTGATTCATTAAAAAAAAATATTATGATTTTAATTTTCCTTTTTAATTTTCGGTACTTGTTGGTTTTATTCAAGTCTTGTTTCCCTCTGATTTAAGGATTTTATGATTTCTGTTTATTTTTTATCATTTGTAGTGAGGACACACTGCTCATTATAATGCCCGTGCCACATTATAGTCACACTTGTCGATAAAATCAAAATCACGCGCGACTACAACGCCAATTACGTTTGCCGTTCGTAATTTCACGAGTTGAACATTGTTCAATTTTCCAAACACAAATTTCTTGACTGACCAATCAGAGTCAAGGTTTAAGGCATTATTTTTAAAACTAGAAAAGATGGAAACTTAGAACAGCGGTTTTTCTATCTGGGAGACGACTATGACAAAAATTAAGAAGACTTAATATTAGTAGAGAAAAGTTGGACACAAATTACTGTTGATGCAAACTCTTTAAACTAATTTCTTGCAATTTCAAATTTTTGATTTTTAAATACAAGTGTGACGCTAAAATCAAGAAAACTGCCAGGATATTCAGGATATTTGGCTCTCTTTATTGATAGATGTCACTATGGTGTGGCACGGGCATAAACAATATCTGCAGTATAATTTATTTTGGTGAATTCCACTTTGAGTATAATTTTTCGGTTTCTCTTACTATTTTTCTTCGGAATATTGACATGTAAAAGCTCACTGGGCTTACTACACACTGTTTGCTTGGTATAGTAGCATATTCTTAGCATTCTATAACTTTCAAATAGTTCGTGGTAACGAACCGTAAGTAAGGAGCGCAGATTTTAATTGTGATTTCAAATATATAAGTGGCAGATTTTAATTGTGATTTCAAATATATCAGTTTCATCAAGTTTTAATCTTACCTATCAAAAGTTACGCGCCTGAGAAAATTTGGCTTATTTTCGAAAAAAGGGGAAAAGACCCCTAAAATTTATAGAACCTTAATGAAAATCCCACCATCATATTCAGCGTATCAGAGAACCCTACTGTAGAGGGTTCAAGCTCCTATCTACAAAAATTTGGAATTTTCCATTTTTTGCCAGAAGAAAGATCACAGATGCGTGTTTTATTTTTTTTTTTTTTCTTTTCCCCAGGGGTAATCGTATTGTCCCAGTGGTCCTAGAATATCGTAGGAGGGCTCATTGGAACGGAAACTAAAAGTTCTAGTGCCCTTTTCAAGTGACCAAAAAAAAATGGAGGGCAACTAGGCCCCCTCCCTCGCTCATTTTTTTCCCCTAAGTCACCCAATTAAAATTTTGAGATAGCCATTTTGTTCAGCATAGTCGAAAATATAAGAAATATGTCTTTTAGGATGACTTAATCCCCCACAGTTCCCAGGAGAAGGGCTGCAAGTTATGAACTTTGCCCATTGCTTACATATTGTATTCGTTATTGGGAAGTATACAGACATTTTCAGGAAGGATTTTTTTCTGGTTGGGGGGGGGCTGTAGGAGGGGGTTACTCGGGAGAAATTTTTCCGTGGAGGATGTTTCTTTGGGGTGAGGGACATTTCTATGAATGGGGCGCCGGATTTCCAAGCATTATTTAAAAAAACGATCAGAAATTAAATTTAAAAAAAAACATGTTTTTTCAACTGAAAGTAAGAAGCAATATTATAACTTAAAACGAACAGAAATTATTACGTATATGAGGGGGTTCGCCCCCAAGTCAATACCTCGCTCTTTACGCTACAGTTTTTTTAGTGCTTTCAAAAGAGCTATCTATTCTAATTAAACGGCCTTTGTGATTCAGGGGTTTGTGAATTAAACAAAATTTTAACTTTTAACGTAAAGAGCGTGGTATTGACTAAGGGGAGAATTCCCTCATATACGTGATAACATATACGTAAAAAAAAACAAAAAAAAAAAAACAAGCGATACGGCTCAATAGTAATCGAAACTTTTAAAAACGGAATTATGATGTCAATAAATGTATCAAAAGAATGGGCCTATAATGCTGATTCCAAATATATCAATTTTATTAAGTTTAGTATTACTTATCAAAGGCTACGAGCCTGAAAAAATTTACCTGATTTTTTAAAGAGGGGGGAAACATCCCCTAAAAGTGAAAGAATTTTAATGAAAATCACACCGTCAGATTCAGCGTATCAGAAAACCCTATTACATAGGTTTCAAGCTCATATCTGCAAAAATCTGCAACCTTGTATTTTTTGCCAGAAGAAAAATATACGAATATAGAAGTTCGTTACGTAAGTTAATTTGTAAATTACGTCAGAACCAAATTTAGAGACAGCCATTTAGCAAAAGAAAAGTAAAATTTTTATGCAAATTTTGTTTACTTATTCAATGACAGTGAGCCAAAATAAAAGCTGCATTAACTAAAAAAACGATCAGAAATTAAATAAAAAAAGCAAGTTTTTTAAGCTGAAAGTAAGGAACGACGTTAAAACTTAAAACGAACAGAAATTATTCTGTATATGAAAGGGGCTGTCCCCTCCACAGCGCCTCGCTCTTTACGCTAAAGTTTGACTTTCTCACAGCTCTATTTTTTTTACAATAAAAAACTTTAGCGTAAAGAGCGAGGCGCTGAGGAGGGGACAGCCCCTTTCATATACGGAATAATTTCTGTTCGTTTTAAGTTTTAATGTCGCTCCTTACTTTCAGTTTAAAAAACTTGTTTTTTTTTATTTAATAATGGATAGGGAAGGAACCATTCCCTAAGAAAACATACGAAGTGAGGATTTAACTGGAATAAGGGTTTCATAATAAGAAAGGGCCTTATATCGGATAAATATTTTTAGATTGTCACGTTTCATATTGACTCACCTGATTTTACTCGTCTGTAACAGAGCTTATTTTAATTAATTTTTATAGGTTTGTTATCAGAAAAGACCTCTGGTTGAAAGTGATTGCGAGTCATCATTTTCAACCAATCACTGGCCCAGATCTAGTGACATACACACTAAACAACAAAAGTACGAAGAACAACAGGGAAATCTTTTTGTAAGACAGTGGAGCTAATTTGAATGAATATTTCGGCCCTATGTCCAAGGGCCGTCCTCAGCAAGACAAAAATATATATAAAAAAAAGACTCACAACAACATGGGATCAATAAAAACCAAAAAAAAAAACCAAAAAAAAGTGGAAATTTTTTTTTTTTTTTTTTTCCAGAAAAACAGTCCAAGCATCATTACTTCAGCGAAGTTCAACCAGGACTGATAAAAAATAAGGTAAAACAAGACGATTCAATGAAATGAAAGAAAAATAAATTAAAAACACGTTCTTATTGCTAATCCAGCCTTTTTGGCAGCTAACCTCAAAGGTCTCTTTGTGAACGGTTCTGTGTTATTGTCTATCGGTTTTTTTATATACTTTGTAAGATCATTTTTAATTAAATTTGTGTAAAGAGCATTTAGTGTATATTCCCCCAAGTCCCTATTTAAGGAAATATTATTATTAATCTTAAGTCTGATTTCAATTGATTCTCGGACTACCTGCTTTATGCCCAGGTCATTGCTAATAAGGGCAGATTCATCGAAAAGTATATTGTGGGTAGGATTTTCAAAAATATGGCTGCCTAATGCAGAATCAGAAGAACAGTGGAAATATTAGAATTTAAGGCTTTGACAATATCATTTTTATGTTGTTGAATGCGCTTTTCTAAATTCTGGTGTGTTCTACCTATATAATATTTGCCACAATCGCATGGTATTTGATAGACCCCTCTTTGGCGAGTAACTGGGGTTTTATCTTTACCAGAATTTATAAAATTATGATTCTAAAATTATTTGTGAATACTACATGCAGATTATTTTTTGTGCAAACTTTTTAAGATTTGTAGTGATTTTTGGGATATAGGGGAGGTAGATTATATTTAAGGGCTTGTCAGACATCTCTACTTGGTAAACTACCATTAATTTTACGGGCATGTCTTTTCAGTCTACAATTAATTACACTATTAATAAATGTCATAGGATACCCATTTCCAAAAGTATGTCCTTGATAAAGTTTAATTCTGCTGTGATGTGGGAACCAGAAACAAATATTTAGGGCGCGATCGACGAGGGATATTACGACTGCTCTTTTAACTTGGGGGGGTGGTTTGATGTAAAATGTAAATATCTATTATTTTGTGTTGGTTTTCTATAAATAGTAAAATTCAGTTTATCAAAGCTACGAATAACTAACACATCTAGGAATGGGATTTTATTTGCGATTTCAATTTCTAAGGTAAACTGTAAAATTTCTATCGTATGTATTAAGGTGATCTAAAAAACCCTTAAGCTCATTTTCCCCATAGTTCCAGAGTGAAATTACGTCATCCATGTACCGTCCCCAAAAAATATGTTTCAAAAAATACGAATCTAATGCCCAATTTTCAATATGTTCCACATAAATATTCGCCAGTAACCCGGAGAGGGGAGCGCCCATCGCTAAGCCCTTAATTTGCTGGTAAAAAGAATTACGGAATTGGAAATACATTGAGTATTTGTTACAGAGTTTAACCAAGGTCATTAAGACATCACAATCTATTCCTGCTGCTGAAGCTTCTATTAAGTGATAATTTTCTTTGATTTTATTTTCTAATAAATGTTCAGATGCTGTGACGTCAATATTTGTATACATTGAAACAATGTCAAAGCTACTTATAATTGTATTTTCTGAGATATTTACGTTTTTTAGTTTTTCAACTAAATCTACCGAATTACATATATATGATTTTTGAGAGTAAAGCAAAGGTTTAAAGGCTGTACATAACCATTTCCCAATATTGGTTATGTACAGCCCTTTAAACCTTTGCTTTACTCTCAAAAATCATATATATGTAATTCGGTAGATTTAGTTGAAAAACTAAAAAAAAAACGTAAATATCTCAGAAAATACAATTATAAGTAGCTTTGACATTGTTTCAATGTATACAAATATTGACGTCACAGCATCTGAACATTTATTAGAAAATAAAATCAAAGAAAATTATCACTTAATAGAGCTTCAGCAGCAGGAATAGATTGTGATGTCTTAATGACCTTGGTTAAACTCTGTAACAAATACTCAATGTATTTCCAATTCCGTAATTCTTTTTACCAGCAATTAAGGGCTTAGCGATGGGCGCTCCCCTCTCCGGGTTACTGGCGAATATTTATGTGGAACATATTGAAAATTGGGCATTAGATTCGTATTTTTTTGAAACATATTTTTTGGGGACGGTACATGGATGACGTAATTTCACTCTGGAACTATGGGGAAAATGAGCTTAAGGGTTTTTTAGATCACCTTAATACATACGATAGAAATTTACAGTTTACCTTAGAAATTGAAATCGCAAATAAAATCCCATTCCTAGATGTGTTAGTTATTCGTAGCTTTGATAAACTGAATTTTACTATTTATAGAAAACCAACACAAAATAATAGATATTTACATTTTACATCAAACCACCCCCCCCAAGTTAAAAGAGCAGTCGTAATATCCCTCGTCGATCGCGCCCTAAATATTTGTTCTGGTTCCCACATCACAGCAGAATTAAACTTTATCAAGGACATACTTTTTGGAAATGGGTATCCTATGACATTTATTAATAGTGTAATTAATTGTAGACTGAAAAGACATGCCCGTAAAATTAATGGTAGTTTACCAAGTGAGATGTCTGACAAGCCCTTAAATATAATCTACCTCCCCTATATCCCAAAAATCACTACAAATCTTAAAAAAGTTTGCACAAAAAATAATCTGCATGTAGTATTCACAAATAATTTTAGAATCATAAATTTTATAAATTCTGGTAAAGATAAAACCCAGTTACTCGCCAAAGAGGGGTCTATCAAATACCATGCGATTGTGGCAAATATTATATAGGTAGAACACACCAGAATTTAGAAAAGCGCATTCAACAACATAAAAATGATATTGTCAAAGCCTTAAATTCTAATATTTCCACTGTTTCTTCTGATTCTGCATTAGGCAGCCATATTTTTGAAAATCCTACCCACAATATACTTTTCGATGAATCTGCCCTTATTAGCAATGACCTGGGCATAAAGCAGGTAGTCCGAGAATCAATTGAAATCAGACTTAAGATTAATAATAATATTTCCTTAAATAGGGACTTGGGGGAATATACACTAAATGCTCTTTACACAAATTTAATTAAAAATGATCTTACAAAGTATATAAAAAAAACCGATAGACAATAACACAGAACCGTTCACAAAGAGACCTTTGAGGTTAGCTGCCAAAAAGGCTGGATTAGCAATAAGAACGTGTTTTTAATTTATTTTTCTTTCATTTCATTGAATCGTCTTGTTTTACCTTATTTTTTATCAGTCCTGGTTGAACTTCGTTGAAGTAATGATGCTTGGACTGTTTTGGAAAAAAAAAAAAAATTTCCACTTTTTTTTTGGTTTTTTGGTTTTTATTGATCCCATGTTGTTGTGAGTCTTTTTTCTTATATATATTTTTGTCTTGCTGAGGACGGCCCTTGGACATAGGGCCGAAATATTCATTCAAATTAGCTCCACTGTCTTACAAAAAGATTTCCCTGTTGTTCTTCGTACTTTTGTTGTTTGGGATGGAAAGGCAGTGTGGTCTTCGTCGCTATATACACACTAAAAGTAATTCCGATAAGCTCTATGGAACAAGAGGTTTGATCTTCATTTTGTGAATATCATAAAACTGTCCAGGAATTTTTAGGTGCATTCGTATATTCCCCTGACTTCTGTAAAGTATTCAAGGATGTTGTAGCACTAATTCACAACAATTTTGGCGAGGGACAAAATGTATAGGCCCGTTCTTTTGCACTAAGATCTTACATCTAAGATATCACATGTTTCTGCAAAGATATCCGTTCTTTTAACTCATCTTTGTTCTAAGATCTTACAGCTCAATGATGTTAGCAAAAAGTGGGAAAGACGCCATCTTTCTGCCATATAGAACAATGATGAGAGAACTTTGATGATATACTCATCATTGTTCTCAGACCGCTGATCAGAGCAGAATGATGAAAGACGTTTGCAAAAGAACGCCATAAGATGTAAAATCTTAGTGCTAAGATTTCACTTTTAAGCGTTCTTTGTCAAAAGATGTAAGATCTTAGCACATAGACGAGTAAAAAACCGGCCTTATTTTTCAAATCTAGGGGGGTGGTAATGATTTTTATCCAGTGACAATGTCAAGAAGGATATTTTCAATTACAATACCAAAAAAAGCAATTTTTCAAAATTGAGAATGGACCAACAAAATCAGGAAGGGATTACAACAGCGTTGCCACTGCGGTTAGCTCCTAAAGTGTCTACAGTTGCCCAAATTTTGTGTCCTACACAGCGATTTTCGGTGCAACAGTAAACAAATTTACTGTAATAGTGCTAAAATAGCACTGTCGTGCTACACGTGGCAATCCTGATCACGTGCTACAGTGCTACATATAATGAAATTGTGCTAAAATAGCACTTTCGTGCTACAGGTGGCAACCCTGTATGGCAAATGTCCTGCCCCCCTTAAAGTTTGAGTTTTTAGCCCAGGACTTGCAAACTTTATCCAATTGTAAATTATTGCAAAAACACTTCATTATTTCCTAAACATGTATGAATATATCTGATTATTCTCTACCTTCTTCTGAAAACCCAAACACTACCACTAAATTGCCGACAGCTTGTGGAAATTGAATAAAAATTCCATTTTCTACAATATTTTCCAGTCATGATGCATTTACGCAGATGCTGGAATTATCTGTAGAAAGACGTAGAAGTTTCTAAAGGAAATGATTACTTAAATTGTTTGGACTCGTGCCACAATCTCTTCTCTTTCTTTTTACTTTACTCTCTAGATGTTAATGAACAGCAATTGGTTTAATTGATTTTTTTTTGTGTGATTTTTCAGACTTGGCAAAGAACTCTGTACAGAGGCTTTTTATCTTAACACTGTGTTACTTATATGTGTAATTTCTCATCAGAATAGAAAATTAGTGATTCTAGCTTTATTAGTTGAGCTTATTTTTGATTGCACCCGAAAAAGTGTCTACACGAGTATATATATATATATATATATATATATATATATATATATATATATATATATATATATATATATATATATATATATATATATATATATATATATATATATATATATATATATTTTATATATATATATTTATATATATATTTATATATATAGTACCGGGAGCCTGTGCTTTACCTGGGCCCTGGTACTCGGCACGCGGTAGGCTTGTATATATTTGATTCTCTAATTATGCATTATCATAGTCATCACATTATTCTTTAGTTTTAAGTCATGAGGTGCTAAATCAGCAATTTCAATTGAATTAAGAAATTATGGCGTTAATTCAATTCCTCCTTCCTGTTAATGTATGAAAGAATTATTCATTTTATAGGATTTGTATTTTCCTGGGACTCGTTGTGATTATCACTGTTGCTTCTCCTTCTAACCGTAGATTTCGTTTATGATTCGATGTGATCATCTCTACTGCTTGTCTACTAACCCTTTCTCTTTTTGCTTCTCTTCTCTTATCACTGTTGCTTCTCTTCTAAGATTTCGTTTATGATTCGATGTGATCATCTCTACTGCTTATCTTCTAACCTTTCTCTTTTTGCTTCTCTTCTTTTATCACTGTTGCTTCTCTTCTAAGATTTCGTTTATGATTCGATGTGATCATCTCTACTACTTATCTTCTAACCGCAGATTTATTTGTCCATTATTTTCATATGGTTTTCGTTGTAATGCTTATACTCGCATGGTTTCTACCCGCAGTTTTTGTTCATCATTACCTCATATATTTTCCCATGCTGTTTGCTTTAGCTGTTCGGATTCATTCAAGTGTATGTGTAAAATCTCGTATGACGTTATAGATGCCGAAAGAACTTCCTTTCCAGCTTTTCCCCAGGGGTTATATTTTTGCTTTAATTATGTTGTTACATAATTCAGTGACAACCAGGAATATTCCATTGCCTATGCCTTCTGAAATGTCTAAATTATGCATTGGCATAGGTATTGCTTTATTCTTTAGTTTCAAGTCATAAGGTGAAAATTAGCAATTTCGGTTGAATTAAGAAACTATGGTGTAAATTCATTTCCTCCTTCCTGCTTATCCTTGCAGATGCTAAAATAACACCTTCTTTATTCCATTGTAATATCTGAAATATCTAAATTATGCAATAACGTTATAATCATATTATTCTTTAGTTTTAATTCATAGAGTGGTGAAATAGCAATTTCAGTTGAACTAAGAAATTCTGCGATGGATTCAATTCCTCTTTCCTGCTTATCATTCACAGAGACGCTAAAATAACTTAATGCTGTTTTAGAGTGGAGAAATTCAGGCGTGAATTCATTTTCTCCCTCCTGTGTGTCTTTGCAGTCGTTAAATTAACACGTTTCTTCATTCTAGGGTGAAAAATCAAAAATTTCAATTGAATTAAGTAGTTCTGGCATGAATTCACTCCTCCTTCCTTTAAACTACCACTTTCCTTCAGTTCATTGTAATTCTGCTTTGTCTTCTTACCGCAGATTTTGTTGTGCGACATTTCGTTCTGCAACCTAGACAGCCTTTCTACTATGGGCTGTAGCCCATCTCTACTATGGGCTGCAACCCATCTCAACTATGGGCTGTAGCTCGCTAGTTCTTTATTTATTCACTAGTAAATGGCGACGAAGACCACACTGCCTTTCCATAACAAACAAACACACTTAAAAACAATAGGGAAAATTTTTCTCAAGACAGTGGAATTCAATTCAGTGGATATTTTGACCCTATGTCCAAGAGTCGTCTTCAGCACAACACCAACAAAAAATATATATAAGAAAAATTACATTAAAAAGCGAACTTCAAAATTAAAAATGTGTTTAAACAACTTTTAAAACAGCCCTAGCATCATTACTTCAACGAAGTTCAATCAGGACTCAGAACTTCATTGTACTGATTGAACTTCGTTAAAGTAATGATGCTAAGGCTGTTTTAAAAGTTTTTTAAACACATTTTTAGTTTTAAAGTTCGCATTTTAATGTAAGCTTTATATATATATATATATATAATATATATATATATATAGATATATATATATATATATATATATATATATCTATATATATATATATATACATATATATATATATATATATATATATATATATATATATATATATATATATATATATATATATATATATATATATATATATATATATATATATATATATATATATATATATATATATATATAATATATATATATATATATATATATATATATATATATATATATATATATATATTGTGCTTTGTTATTGTTTAGTATTGTTTAGTATTACAATATATTACTATATTACAATATGTTTAGTATTATTTATTAGTATTGTGCTGAAGCCCTTGGACATAGGGTCGAAATATCCACTGAACTGAATTCCACTGTCTTAAAAAAGAAAGAAAAAACATTCCCTGTTATTTCTAAGTGTGTTTTTGTTTTTATTCTTTAATAAGTTGCAGCTACTGCTGTAATCTAGAAGGTATTTCTACTATAGGCTGTAGCCCATCTCTACTATGGGCTGTAGTTTGCTAGTTCTTTATTTATTCACTAGATATTCTTTAATAAGTTGCAGCTACTGCTGTAACCTAGAAGACCTTTGTAGTATGGGTTGTAGCTCGCTAGTTCTTTATTTAATCACTAGTTATTCTTTAAGAAGTTGCAGCTACTGCTGTAACCTAGAAGGCGTTTCTACTATGGGCTGTAACCCGTCTCTACCATGGGCGGTAGTTCGCAACTTCTTTGTTTATTCACTAATTGTTCTTTAATAAGTTGCTGATATTTTTCA
The DNA here is from genome assembly GCA_027921565.1 of Artemia sinica. Lineage (NCBI taxonomy): Eukaryota > Metazoa > Arthropoda > Branchiopoda > Anostraca > Artemiidae > Artemia > Artemia sinica. The sequence continues at coordinate 8,332,075 of CM051259.1, read as the reverse complement.
TTATAAAATTGAAAAAAATTACAAATCCCCCTCACAGATTTCCAAAAAAACTCTTTGCTCCCTTAAATTTTCTTGAATTGACGCCATTATTTTCACTAACACATTCTTCCTCCCTATCAAGACAACTTCCAGCTAAATGCTGTGCTTGAATAAGTGGCAAATAGACTTTCCACTAATGCTTTTTCCTATGCTTTCTATAGTAATACTGTAGACTGTTATTATAAAAAAAAATTCCACTTCCACAATGGGGATGTGTTGCAATTCCTGTAAGCAGTATTTTATTTGCAATTTCAACCAGTGATTTGAGTGATATTTCTTTCTATCTTAACATATTGACCTTGAAGCAGCAGGTGTTGTTTTACGTTTTGTCGTTTTTTTTTTAGATTTTCATGAGGCTCATTCTTTTTTATAGTGAGTGCGTACGTGTGTTGGATCATGGTTATCAAATCAGATTACATAGACATAGAGTGGACAACAAAATAGTACAAATATGGGATATTCATTATAATAAAAATAATTAAATTAAAATAAATTAATAAAACGCCAAAATTACCTTCAGAATATGTATCAATAGCTTTGGCAGTGGCAAAATTAATTGAGGTTTGGGGTGGGTAGGGTTGACTGTAACTTAAATCGAAAGAACACAATACAAATATTGTTGGATTCGTTAGTTCCAGGTATCAATTCACCTAGCCAGAATTAAGAAATTACTTACCCTTTCTCTTAGAGAATTATCTAAACTGGCTTGAAAAACATGAAAATTTTATTTTTGCCAACGTTTTTGAGTCATTACTCGAAATTTGTCACTCTGAAAAAAATAACAGGCAAGTTCAAAAATTTGTTTCTGTAGACTGGTAAAAGTGAATCTAGTCGATTAAACTGAACTAAATTGGATTTAATAACTGGAATGAAAAAAAAAATCATCAAATTAAATGTACTAATTGAATTAAATTCAATATTTTTTATATATTTTAGTTTAATATTAATTGATTATTGAATTAATTTTGATATTAATTATCTTGTGACAGCTTAGTGGATGACTAGATTCCAGCGTAGTGGTGACAGTGTCTTGCGTTAAAAGGAGTCTTTGTTCAATCCCGCCTGTCGCAAGGACTTTCATTCATTTTTGCTATGTCAATTAGCAGTTCGCCTATGGGATCCAACTAGGAGATAAAGACATCGAGTAGGTGAAGACTTGAAGTATTTAAGCAGTAAAGTAACTTTCACTGGTGACTCTGAATAAGAATTACACGCCAGAATAGCTCTAGCCAATGCAGTATTTCTTAGACTTCAACCAGTCTGGAAATCCACAGTATATCACATAAGCTGATACTCAGATTGTTTCAGAGCAATATTTTATCTATTCTGAGTTACTCTGTGGAATGCCTAAAGCTAACCGCGGAACAGGAGATACGTCTTACTGCCTTTGAAAATGACTGTCTTCGCCGGATCCTTAGGATCAGCTGGAGAGACCATGTCAGCAACCACGAGATCCGTACTCGCACATGCCAACCAGACTTCGTATCTCTTGTGAGATAACGAAGACGGTGATACATTGGCCATATTCTCTCTATGCCAGGTCCTAGACTTCCTAAGATGCTCATCCACTGGCAACCAGAAGGCACCCGTCACCTAGGAAGACCAAAGAACACGCTACGTACAGCGCACGAACATGACAGGAGAGCCCTCCAGAGGAGTCGCATCCCAGAGTGGGAGGACATCTATGCAACGGCCCACTTGAGGGAACGTAGGAAGCTGCTCACTGACGCCCTGTGTGCCTCTGGAGGCAATAGAGGAACTGAGGTCTAAGGTGAATAGAATATTAATTGAATATTAACAATAACAATATTAGTTGAATTAAGTTAAATTGATCAACTGAATTGAGTGAATTAAAACTGATAAAAGTGATTATCGAGCGGTGCCAAAATTGTTGTCGGACTTTTGACAAATGCGGAAAAATAACATACCAGAACCTAGCACCAGGAACACATAAGTACACTTGAAACTTGACTAAATAAACCTTGCAGACTATTTCATACACCAATGTAAAGGGAAATTTGAGGAATAGCATGCTGCACCAGCGAAGTTTCTTTTATCAAAAATGATGTCAAAACGCACAATCAATTATCAAGTCAAATTATCAAGCCAAAACGCACAATTTTAACTTTTGGTCCCAAATTATTCCATTTTACGGGGAAAGGTATTTAAATCTAATCCAGGAGGTAGCTCCCTCATGTGTCCATATATATGTATAATTAGGCTCTATTTATACTTGACCAAATTTAAAGACTACATATGGATTTGACATTTTAAATACGATTTTACTTCTTAATATTTTTCTTTTTTCCACTTAGGATTCTCGCATACAAATAGAATTCCATCAGGCGTGTAATTACGCTCTATTTATGCTTGACCACGTTACATTTTATGTTTTTGGCATTTGAATTGCTTCTATACCTAAAATATATATTTTTTTAATGCAATTTTAATTCTTAATATTTTCTTTTCTTCACTTAGGATTCTCGCATACCAATGGAATTTCGTCAGCGTTTCAATCGAGTTCCTCAACCCTTTCAAAGAGTTTTCACAACTGAAGAAGAAGATGATGGATTATCGAAAGAACGAAGAAGAAATTTGTCAGGCAGAAGGAGTGATGATGGAAGCACTGCGAGTACTAGTGAGTAGTGAGCTTAGTACGCTGGTAGAGTACGAGTACTAAACTCTTTTTAAACGCTTTGAAATAAATTCTATATTGAACAAAAGAGTTATATTCTACGGTATGATTCCCCCTTCGGCACTTTCTAAATATAATAGTCCTTCCTCCTACCCATATTTTTTTTTGTATCCTCTCATTGATTACGGAGGAAGGAGGAGGAGGTATTGGTATCATTGGTAGGAGGAAGGACCCCTTCCTCCTACCCATAGTTTTTTGTTTTTTTTTATCCTCTCGTTGATTACGGAGGAAGGAGGAGGAGGTATTGGTCTCATTGTAGTCTCATTGGTAGGAGGAAGGACCTATTCCTCCTACCCATAGTTTTTTTGTTTTTTTTGTCCTTATAATAGTCCTTCCTCCTACCCATAATTTTTTTTTTTTGTATCTCTCAATGATTACGAGGAGGAAGGAGGAGGAGGTATTGGTCTCATTGTAGTCTCATTAGTAGGAGGTAGGACCCCTTCCTCCTACCCATATTTTTTTTTTTTTTTTTTGCATCCTCTCATTGATTACGGAGGAAGGAGGAGGAGATATTGGTCTCATTGGTAGGAGGAAGGACCCCTTCCTCCTACCCATAGTTTTTTGTTTTTTTTTTTTCATCCTCTCGTTGATTACGGAGGAAGGAGGAGGAGGTATTGATCTCATTGTAGTCTCATTGGTAGGAGGAAGGACCTAGTCCTCCTACCCATAGTTTTTTTTGTTTTTTTTTTGTATCCTCTCATTGATTTTGAAAAATATATCTTTATATACTTTCTTTGAAAAATACTTTTTATTTAATTTTCTATTGAATAATAGCTTCTTTGAAATTTTGATAGTGTCTTTTTCCGATATCTGTATTCAGCTTCACATATAAAAGGTTTAATCAATATTTTGGTTCAGTGGTGTAATATTTGCCTGCCTTATGTAACATCACCTTCAAATTCTTTGGAATCAAATTGTCTCTTGCCACAGTAGAGAAGTTGTTTTAAGTGTCCCCATTAATAAATATAACTGCTACCACTAGTAAATTAATCTCCCTTTAATTCCATCTCCTAAAACCTGCAAGGGGGCAAGTTCTCAACCTAATTGGTAAATTATAATCATCTCATTTCTTTCTCACTTTGGTTTTGAAAAATATATTTTTGGGGGTGTTCTTATTGAGAATCGCCCTTTTTTAGTATTTCATTGAAAAAATAGAGAGACAAAAAAATGGCAAATGCATTGTTAGAGTAGCAAATTTGAACAGAGCATTGAATGGAGAATCAAAGGGCCTATTATTATCATTTTTAAGTACTGTGTTTCCATCTCAAGAGCAATACTCTTGTAGTGTTATATAAGATCTTATATAGATCTTATAAGATCTTATATAGATCTTATAAGATCTTATATAGATCTTAAAAGATCTTATATAGATCTTACGTATGGTGTTTCATGCTTAGTTCTATAGACAGTGTTATATAATTATAAAGTTAGTTAGTTGTGTCCAATAGTGACTCAGTGGATTTGATCCCATTTTGGTAATACGGCGCCCAAAGTTCGAACTCGGCTGTAGCAACACACTACAGGGCTCGGAATTTGATTCCGATGATGCGATTATGCGAAAGCGTCTCCGTATTAATCCAAACAAGAAGAAGGCGCATTTGAAGAATCGAAAATTTTTCTTATAAACTGGGTAGTTTTAGCAACCACCCAATCAGTGTTACTAGACCCCGAAGCCGCGTCGAAATAAAAATTGGTGGCGGCGGCGGATATAATTATGCCGGTGGCGGCGCGCCGTTAATTGATAGGCGTTTGTTCTATTTTTAGAGTTTTTTGGCTATTTTTAAAAAGTTTTGGAACTTAATCGGTATCAGTTTTTATCGGAATTGGGTCCACAATTCCTTTTTAGCTTCATTACCATGAGCAAACCTCGGACAAAATAAGGACGAGACATTAATCTTAACTTGTCAAGAACATTCTTTTAGTACAAATGATCGACAGCGAAACATTAAACTGTCTGATAATTGAATGAATCCGACAAAATAGATAATTTAAAATTTAATTCAAATTAAGCTCTAAAACTTAAATTAAACAAATTTACTTGCACCATAAACCCATTGCCAATTTATGAAACATCAATGGGATCCGATGTCTCCCATATATCTTATTTTATGTCCGAATTTCCTGGTCTTGCAACCTGCATTTCACTCCTCAACTCCTCACTCCTCACTCTCTATGCTACAGGAGCTATTATTTCTCATTGCTTCAGGATTTCAACCTCAACCTGCATTTCACTCCTCAACTCCTCAAACTCCTCACTCTCTATGCTACAGGAGCTATTATTTCTCATTGCTTCAGGATTAAATCCTCTAACTTAAGAGTGATAAAATAAAAGTTTTGAAATTAACTATTTTAACCAACTCCTTTGAGAATGAAAGAGCTTATTTTTTCTCCATCCCATCTCAGCAATTAAGGTACTGTGGTTGTGGACGTACTTCAACATGGCGGCTAAGCATATCAAACGATCAAAGTTTTACTCTACTGTATAGGATTTAATATTTGGCTTTTTTGTCTTTTTACATAGCCAATTTTATGAAAGTTAGTATGTTGTTTTTCAAGAACAGTTCGTTTCCATGTGTAAGAAGAAAAAGAAGCCACATTTTGTAAAGAAAAGCTTTTATATAAAAAGATTCTACATCTTATAAAGAAAAGCATTCTTTATAATTATAAAATTAAATGTATTATTAATATATTATTAAATTTTTAATTCTAGCTTTAAATTTTAGAATGTAATTCAATTTAAGTTTTTAAATTCTCTATTTTGTCAATTCTCAGAAGGAGCCAGAATTAAAAATTCAGAACGCTAGCTAGAAATAAACTCTAGCACTTTCCTTTAAAGCTTTGATAAGCTTGCAGTTATCATATATAAAAATAAGCTTACATAAAAAATTAGTTTACAAGGTAACATAGAACCCATAGCAGTGACAATTAGTCCTACACCACTGAAAACCCTTTCTTCGGTGGCACTTGTAAGAACTTTGTGGCACTTGTTAGAACTTTGTGGCCCTTGTTAGAACTGTAGCAACGATAGAACTTTTCTCGCCAAAGCTGTAATCCATGACAGCTGAATAGAATATATTTTTCAGAAGATAATGGTTGGATTGATTCATCAACTAGGACAGGATCTTTTGATCTTCTGGCATGGGCTGCTAAGGCCAGATATAAATCGACTTTAAGCCAAATCCTTTTTTATGTATGCTTATGAGGATATTTAGAGTTTCTGCTCTTTTGAGAAAATCCACCAGCCATATTCACACAACTGATTGGGTTAGCCGATCCACTGACAGCACCTGAAATTACAGCCTCCTCTTCAAGCTTTTCGAGGACCCTCTCCTCTTTGTACAAAAGAATTTCTACTGCACTAAAATGCTAACCTGCACTCAAATGCACTACTGCACTAAATGCTCACCACAAGTTGAAGTGAAGGGACTTGGAATATCGATTGGACAAATTCGGTTCATAGGAGATGTGATAAAGTGCCTTATGTCAGTCTCTAGCACTAGAGTCTTCACCATTTTGAACAAGAATTCCCTTCTTGTCAGTGAACCATCAGAAGGTTCAGATGCTCATCAGTTTCGTTTATTTTGAATGTTTCCAAGTCCAAAAGTGCAGCTGTCACCATGAGATGGGAAGCGAAAGTCAAAGTTGTTTCTCATCTTTCCTTTCAGAAGCAAAATACAGCTATCATTTGATCTATCATTGATTTCTATCATTTGATTACTATCATTTGATTTCTAAACAAGATGACCTTTTAGGAGGCCCCAACAGAGTAGAGCAGCATTTAGGGTGGAAAAGAATTCTCCCTCAATAGCCTCGACTGCAGTAGAAAAATTTGATAGTAGAGAGGAAAGGTCACGCATCAGTTAACATTCCTCATCATCATCTAGAACAAGGTCAGGCTTCTGAATTTTACACAGAACACTTGCCTGGGAGCCTTTGTATTGAACAATTTCCTTTGCATCATACTATATGTTGGATTCCATCCTGTAGGCAAATTCCGTTTTAGGGACCTGTATTGTTCATATCTTCGTAACATAGGAGGCAGATGATCATCAGCCTGCATAATGGGCAATTGAGCATCAGCATTAAGAACCTAATCTAAATCACAACATTTTTTAAGGAATTCGTTTCAATTCTAAATTTGAACTTTTTCGAGAAGGCTGTTAGAAAGACAAAGCATTTTTCATATAAGTTTAGTTCTTCCACTTTGTACATGCTTCCATGTGCATATGTAAAAAAGCATGTACATACGTAAAAACCTTGTTCTAAAGCTTTTGTAGAATAGCTGCTATTTTTGGATATGGTAAAGCATTTATAAATAAGGTATTCGAGGAATATCATGGCTAATCAAAACTTATTTTAATTAGAAAATATTATATTGTAGCAAAAAGGACAGAAACAAGTGAATGATAATCTAAAGTCCTTAGTTGATGAGTAGATACAAAAAACATTTTGAGGAGATACAAAATTTTTGCATTTTTGCCAAATTTTGGTACCATTAAATATTAGATTTTGCATTATGTTTGCTCCTCAATAGTCTCAGAAAATAATTCGGCGCTTCAAATTTCCGTGTTACTGTTTTTGGCCTGACCTGCAATGTTTTTGGTTTTTGGTTGTAGATTTATTCTGGTAGAAAGTTATACAACCCTAAATCATGCAGCACATCTTCCCAAATTAGTTTGCATTACCATTTATACTTTTTTTCAGTTATTTTTTCGTAATTTAACCCTTGCAAGGCCTTTTCCCGCCTATGCTTTTTTGCCTTGTTTATTTTAGCTCTATTTTGTATTTAGCCCTAAGATAAGTCCAGCCCTTGGTTATCATAAACATATTTCATGTGCAATTAATTTTATTTCGCATTGACTTCGACATATCTGCTTTCAAATGCAACAATCTCAAGTTAGATATTTAATATTTTTTATGACAATTTGTCTACATAACAGTCACAAAGGCAGGTACAAACTTCTATTGAAAATTCCATAACATCTCAAGACTCTCTTGTGAAAAATCCGAAGGATTGAAAAACGAATCACAAGCTATTAAGTAATAATAATCATGGTGACAGTGGTAGCTGCAACATAGTAAAGAACGAACCACGGCTCAAAGTAACAAAAAAAAAACGTAATCCGGGTTGCAGCGGTAGCTAGCAACCTATTAAGAGTTTAAAATAAATTAGCTCGTGAGAAAAAATTGCCATTTATAGCTTTTATAGCTATAAATTAGCCATTTATAGATTAAGTAATGGTCACTATTATCTCGTTTAGGCTTCAAATAAAATTTTTATTTCGAACATAAACTTATAGGAATTTCGAAAAAATAGCCCAAGACTCCTAAAAAATGACGCTCGATCGAAAGAAAAAATCGCAAGTGGAATCACAATAGCTGGACTGCTTTTTTTTGCATAGGTACGCTAAAGTATCCTCTTTTTTGCCTCCGCGTATAGCGAGACACTTGAACATCATAGAGAGCTGTTTAATGGCTCGTTTTGAAGGAAATTTCTGTATCTATGTGCTTTTGTAATTAACAAATCAATGTGAAAAATGAATTCCATTTATTTTTGACAAAAAACTGCATCTTCTTATACAAGATGATGTTATATTGGGTATGATGTCAGATTTGAGTGACTGCTCCCTGATCCTTTGGGTTCATTCTTTAGTACATCCAGCTGAGAAAAAGCCGAATTTTTGCTTTTTGCTGTGTGTAATATATGTCTCCCTAATAAGCACTTTTTGATTACGTCTGGGCGTTCCAGCATATTAACTATCTCATCGCATAAACTAAGATACAGAGCGCCCAATGACGTATGCCCAGCAAAGGTGGTAGTAAGCCTCTAAAGGGTCTTCAGCTCTTCCAGTGTCTACCACACACAAGCCCTGAAGTACCCATCTCCTTTGCATTTGACCTGAGATAGGTCATTGAAGAAGTGTTAAAACAGCTCCCAATTATCAACCGGATAATAATTTATGAACAATATTAGATGAATAATGATAATAATAATGCTAAATTAATAATAATTAATCAATGTCGAATAATGATATCATAAATATTATTTTGAAAAATATAGCTACAAAAATGAGTTTATTATAAAAATAAAAGATAAATAATGGTATTGAATTATAAAAATAATAGTTTTATTAATAACTCATCTTACAAACAACAAACTGGAAAACAAACAAAAAACTAGAAGGGAAAACAATATTGATTGTAAACACAAATAAACAAAATTAAAATACTTGCTAACGTATCTATTTTAGAGGATCGATCCATTTTTGGCCCAGTAGCCTTAGTTTGATGTTTTTTTTCTTGTAATTCTCTATAGCCTCGTCCAAAGCACTCGGTGCTCAGCAATTTCCTATTTCCTGACGATATCAGCGTTTCTAACAGAATTTTGCACCTAAAGCAAATATTTGGTATGCTTAAAACAATACCGTGCTTAGATTTTTTTTTCGGGTATTCGGAAGTTTCCAAAAGAACGAAGGTATAAATACGAATCTATTTTTCATATATTTTTGGGGGCTAATTCTTAATGAATATTATTTTCCCAGGTTCCTAAGATCGGGACTAAACCCTGAGAAATGCCTCTAAATTTGGAGGAAAAAGACCTCAAAAATGAAATGAATAGATTTATTCTTGTTGTAAGGAATCACACTTCTGGATATGATAAAGCGGATATTCAATTCATATTCAGGCGACTATTTGCCTGTATGCACCAGTAGTCGGAGTTAGTTGGCGGAAAATAAAACACAACTGGGGAAACATGGAAATTACAGCTTTTCAAATCAGGAAAATAAAAATTGGATTTGCAAACCTCACAACTTAATTTAGAAGGGGTTGCAAACCTATCGTGAATAAATTTTGCTGCGATTTTTGGGTTCCCAAAATCGTGGGGACACAAAAATTGTGTTTTGGGTTCATAGGCCAGTGTGCACCGAAACATGTTTTATCTGTGTATTAGATTCATATCTCCCAGATTATTGCTTTCTCTATATATTGATGTAGATTCTAATTTCAACCACTCTGTGTTTCCGAATTTTAAAAGTATAACGCAGTTATGAAAAGTATTTCTAGATCTTAAATTTAGTTTCCATTTTGTCGCAGAATAATATATTAGTTTTTGTTATGGAAACGCTATTTTAATTAGTGTGGGTTTTGGGTTTGTTAGGAGGGGTTGTTAAGGATAAAGTGTTAAAGGGTGTTAATTTTTCATTTCAAGGTATAAGATTGGAAGTAGTACGGTGTACATAAACACTTGAAAATTTTTTTTTTGGCAAAAAATTAAAAATTCAACCTCTGATACAGGCTCATATACCGGAAAAAGAGACCCCCCCCCCGTCTTAGCCTCAACATATCACAAATATCTTTAAGAGTTATGTAACAATTGCCTATTTTTAGTGGTCTGACTAGCATGGGTGCCGCCCCCTCTTGAGTCTAATAAATACATGCAATCGGACTATTTTTAGAAAACACGGTGCTTTTGCACTATCTGGTATCCACCGCTATAACTGTATGAATGAAACGAGAGACGAAGCCCGCCAAACGGGTATTTGTAATTAATTACAATTGAGAAATGGAATGCAAAGCGTGGTTTTCATTGCGTTGACGATATTCAAACTTAATTTTTGGGGTTTAGGGGGGGATACCTTGGTTAGGTTGGGTATTTAATATATGCTATGCTTGACCCTCCACCCCCCTAATGTGCAAATATATAGCCCAGATTTGTTTTTAAACTATTATATATTCATCCTATTTTGTTATATTTCATTAGCATTAACCAAACTTGACTTCTTTTGTGGGTACCATATTATGCACAAGTGCCGAAAACACTGAGGGTAATATTATTATTAATCAACTGTATATTTTGTTTTTCTGGAAAGTACCGCCCAGGGAAGGGTTCGCATCCCTGCACCTCTTTGCTACGTCACTGCTTGTACTGTCTTTTTTTTTTTATCTGGAAAAGTATTTCCAGATCACTCTGGGCTAAATTTAGTTTCTATGCTGTTGCAAAATGATATTCTGGTTTTATTCTGGGAAAACTCATTCAAAAATTGTTGCTGGCAAAGGTATGTGTTTATCTTACACTATTTGCTCAAACTACTCCCAAAACACGTTCGTCTAATTAACTCAGCCAATTCTTTGTTAATTGTAGTGCATATCTATTTAAGTTTGATGAAGTATACGATTTTTGCTTCCTGAATAATACTGGGAAGCAAATGTCTGGACATTGGGACATGGTCCGTAAATCTTGGTCGGTCCTGGGCTTTATAAAGACCCAGCATACGAACATGGAAAATGTTGTATTTTATTACAATTCAACTGTTCTATTTAGTTCATTTAAAGCTACAAAAACATTAATCCCAGCCGAGGACAGGATTCGTCAAGCTGGATATGTTGATAGCAGAACATATAACAATATAACTCGTCACAATCATAATATTAACGAAAAAAATGGCTTACAAAATAACAAAACAACAAAAATAAATTTAAACAAAAACAAGCCACCCCAACACGGGTACACTGAAATAAACACAAAGAAACTAATACATTTTAATAATATACTCAAGTATTCCAACACCATTGGCAAATAAACAAACTTTAAACAATAAATGATATTTCCTCCTTTGTCTTCGGCTGAAATAACCGGATGAATCAATTCGAGTTTATTATTCAACTCCGATTCGTTTGAAATTTGGGGTATTTGATGACAGTTTGAAAATATATACTTCGGGAACTAATAAAAGAATTTCAATATATCCTAGAATGCTTAAAAGACGAAAGAGGAGGCAGAATCAACTGAGATTTTTTTCTAATGATAATTACTAGGGTTTTGTATTTGAAAATGTCGTATCGATGTGTCAACTTCTCTTCTATGTTTTAAACCTGACAAATTCCATAGGAAAAAATATGTTTCTGTTTTTGATCCATTTTCGAGTTTTAATGGTCGGTGTTAAAAATTTCGGGGTATTCTCACAGAATACCCCGAAATGCATTTGAAGTTTTTTCAGTGTTTCTATATGCGTCCAAAAGGTATTAAGATAAATAGTTGTACAATAATCGAAATAAGAAGCAATTGAATAGGGGAAATTATATTTAAAATGGAAGTTGGAAGAATATTTTTTCAAACGATTCATTGACCCAATAGTCTGTGAAAGTTTTTCCATTAAATGATCAATATGATTTTCAAACAGTTCGTGGTAACGAACTGTAAGTAAGGAGCGACCCGGCTCAATAGTAACTGAAACTCTAAAAAACAGAATTTTGATACCAATAGATACATCAAAAGAATCAGATTTTTATGCTGATTTCAACGCATTTTTCACAACCCTTAGATGTTGCATATTTTCGACCAATGAAAATAAAATGGCGACAAATACTTCTGAGGTACAAGACCAAAAAGAATGGGTTGTCAGGTGGCATACCGAAGGCTGATTTTCCGAAACTGCTGAAAGAAGTGCTACAGTGTCTCGAAGAAGGAAATGGAAGAGAAAGTATGAAACGTGTTTTTAAAAAGTGTGGAATATATCCTCTGAACAGAAACGAAGTTCTTCAGCGCCCTGCCCTCATGCTTTAATGCAGATACAACCAACACGACTCAAGTGTTGAACGATACTGTGATAGACTTATCTGAAGGAGCTTAGGCATGGAAATGAGACAGCAAAGACTACAAAATGAAAAAAGGTAAACATCCCTGCTGGAAGAAGCTATTCGGTTGAAGATATTACCGGTACAGGCGGGATGACCAATGGACAGTCTGGTGATAGCTCTGATGAAGAAGAGCTTCTCAGAATATTAGAAACACAGGACAAGGAAAGTTGTGCAAAAAAAAGCGGAAGAGCATCAGTGATACAACTAAAGGTCTTAACCAGAATCTGCCAATGAAATTGGGAAATTATGTTCAGTTTGTTTATGAAGGGGAGAAATTCCCTGGCATGATCATCGAAGAAAAGAAAAGGACTTTCAAAATCAAGTCAATGCAAATGGTCAGATCTATTTGGAAATGGCCTGATCGTGACGATATTGAAGACTACCCAGTGACCAACATTCTGAAAATACTCAAAGAACCAGAGACAGCTCCTGGTGTGTCTTCAACTAGGCTGACCAGATTTATGTTTGTGGACTTCTGAGACTCTTTCTGTTCTTCAGTCAAATTTCATTTAGCTTAGTTTGCGGTTTTATATGTAAAGATGAGAAGATACTTTAATCCCAAAGTTCCTAAATGAATGCCAAATTTATGCGAATTTGAAAAAAAAAAAAAATTTGTGGACCAAAGTGAACCCTGTTTACACATGTCTTTGGTTTCTCATTAGCAAAATACGCTGGTGCAATGTCACCCCGACCGGTGGGGGGAGATTGGACCATAAACAATTGGAAAAAAAATAGGAAAAAAAGTTAAAAAAAATTTTCGTTACTTCATGTTTTCTAGAGACCTAGTTGCACCTTTCCTGAAACTGTAGAGGATTCAAGCTCCTATCTGCAAAAATGTGGAATTTTTTATTTTTTTGCCAAAAGAAAGATCACGGATGCTTGTTTATTTGTTTCTTTTTTCCCCAGGGATGATCGTACCGACCCAAAATTAAAAGTTCTAGTGCCCTTTTTAAGTGACCAAAAAAATGGAGGGCAACTAGGCCCCCTCCCATGCTCATTGTTTTCCTATAATCACCCGATCCAAATTTTGAGATAGCCGTTTTGTTCAGCATGGTCGAAAAATACTATAAATATGTCTTTGAGGATGACTTAATCCCCCACAGTCCCCGGGGGAAGGGCTGCAAGTTATGAACTTTGCCCAATGTTTTATATAGTATTGGTTATTGAGAAGTATACAGACGTTTTCAGGGGGAATTTTTTCTGGTAGGTGTTGGGGGGGGGGGGGTGGATCGGAGGTTACACGGGAGGATCTATCCATGGGGGAAGGGACATTGCTATGAAGGGGGTGCCGGATTTCCCAGCATTATAAAAAAAAAACGATCAGAAATTAAATAAAAAAAAAGTTTTCAACTGAAAACTTTTCAACATCAAAACTTAAATCGAAAGTAGGGAAAGGGGTACCATTTTGGGGCCTTTACGTTCCTTCCTGTGCTTTTGGGCCTTTACGTTCCTTGGCACCTTTCCATGGCAGATTACCAGACTGGTTATTGCTATTGATATCAATTGCACATGGAATTATACAAAACCTACCAGACAGCTTTCTTGACCAACCAGACAGGTTTCTGGGCCAACCAGACAGGTTTCTGGGCCAACCAGACAGGTTTTGGGCTAATAGGTGTATGGTAATACTGTGGGTACACCACATACGGCAACCTAAATGGAATTTGAGGCTCGATAAAGTTAAATTATGTCACTATTCTAGTTTTTCTAAACCAGTATTGCCTATAACTTAATATATTCAAATATTTTTTTGATAACTTGATTGGTGATTGGATTTGAATAAAAGGAATTCAAATATTTTGCCTATAAAATAGACTGTCGTGTTGTAGCATCTGGATTTGCTTGCCTTATGTTCCCTCCCATGCTATTATAAGGGTTATGTTCCCCCCCCCATGCTATTCTATAGCGCTATGTTCCTTCCATTGTTATTCTATGGGACCTCTACACGTGATTAAACACGTTATGAAACTACGTGCTATTTGCTTATGCCCCGTTGGTACCATTCCAAACGAGCGGGGATTCCCGCCTGTTCCTAAACATTGCAAAAAAGATAGCAGTATGAACGGGGATTCCCCACACAAGTTTGTTTCAACTCTTAAGTTTTTCAACCAGACTGGTTTTTGAGCCGACATCTGTTTTTTAGGGGGCCAATCAGAGACAACGGAGGTATTTACTCCTCTCTCTCTATCTCTCTCAGACAATTTTTTGTTGTTGGTAGCTCAGTTTCATTGTGGCAGTGAGAGTGTCAACACATGAAAAAATGTTCCATACATGTCCGCTATGTATGTACACACTGGGCAGCTGGTCATCATGTGAGAATTGCACAATGATTGATGAGTATGATGAAAAGTATAGATTATGCAACCCGTGTAAATTGCATAGAGGATATGCTGTACAAATTAAAGGTTGTAATTCCTGTCTTGAAGAGTGTGTGTGACTCTCATCCTAGAGGGCACCTATGCTCCAATTGCCACTATGATGAATGTAATCAGTGGGAGAATACATATCCCGGTATGATTGGAAAGAATCCTAAGCGTGATTTTAGTTTATTGCTAAGAGATTGGTATCGTCGTGGTTTTAGATTGTTCTGGGAGGAGGAACCGGGTCAGCGATTCAACTGTTGGAACAACAAAAGAATTTGGTTTCTACGTCATCGTTGTGAAGACAATGACTACTATGATTATAAGCCCACTGATTTTTTTTGGCTGTGACGGAATGTGATTCGCCGCTTGAGGACACTATTTGTGACATTACTTCAAATAAACAAATTGAAACATGTGAATTCTATAGAATGAATGAGAATAGTATCATTGAATATACAAAGAGATATGACAAGAGTGAAGTTACACTCTATTGTAGAAAATGTGACCCTGACATTGCACTACATCAGGATCAGTACACTGTGAATTCAGATAATCTACCTGCACTAGTTGTTGTCGACAAATACCTAGTAGAAGATGAAATCTAAAGAGTAGAAAAGTCGTTTTATCATGTATATAAATTTTTATTAATAAACAAATTCACATACATTTTTAGAACATTTTATTCGTAGGGCACTAAAATCAATATAAATACGCTTGTAAGTATATTTTCCACTAGAAAGTCGTTCAGTCGAGGTAAGTCAACGTAGATGTCGAGAAACTGTTTGTAGGTGTAGCCACGACATCTGAACATGAAAAAGAGTAGTGCATGAAAGCCACATGTCTTAGTCGTTAAATCCTGTACTCTTCGTTGATTTTGAATAATGGTTTTCCCACTGCTTTCAATAAAGTTGCTGATGTATGGAGTGTAGAATTTATACGATAGGCCAAGAGGATCAAAAAATTCAATATTCTTCGCTGTTTGAAAGATGCATAGCCAATGGCCGGTCTTCAAAGTCGATAGACTGCTATTAACAATGATTAGGTTATTGTTAACACTTGAAATTTTTTCAATGAAGTCCGAAGGTATGCAATAGGACTTGTACTGGGACATGTATGGATCCATACTAAATACGTTGATTATTTGGTTTGTGTTCATGGTGCTACGTCTAGTAGAACACTGCCGTCGGGTGTGATTTCCCCATAGGTTTCAAATTGACTCAGTGATATTAGCGTGATACTCTGAGTCAAAGCATCGGCAAATGTACACTCTAAACGTACATTCCCTGTTCGTACTATTCTCATATCCTGAGTCCCCGACAAGTCCAAAACAATTACCCCATGATTTTTTGAAAACATTGAATCGGTTAATCGGTTATTCCATTTTCAAATAGTTGAGAGTCATGATCTAGGGATTGCATGGTCAACTTGTACAGAGTTCTATAGGATTTTTTGTCAAATGATGGAGTGTACAGTGGAATACCTTTCACTTTGCACACAAGGCTAGATAGACCGAAAAAATTAAAATCATGGGGGGAGTCAGTCCAGGATCCAACGGCACTGCCACTCTTCACAAAGGCCAAAGCCAATTTTGATGGGAGTTCTCCATTGATAAATGATGAATCGCTATAGCTACGAGAGCCGGTGGCAATGTGACGTTGATTGGTGATCGTATGGGGGACAAGAAGTTTAATGTTGTTGCCATTGGCTCTTAGCTTTTCCACTGCCAATGCAACAGAGCTCATAACCTGTTGTTTTCGGACGTGGAGAATTTCCGATGTGATAATGACATTTGCATCGGGTGCTGCAGGAAGTGTTTTTCTCAAAATGAAATTCGATGGGGCCAGCTGTAACTTTATGTCACTCTTGACATTGGGGGGTAGCCATTGGGATATATTGAATATCTCATGATTTAATTTTCCAACCAGATGATACTCCTGGCTCACTGCAGTAGTCAACTCACCGTCAGTATCAACACCTGATCAACATCCTCTCAACTCCTTGTATGCCTTTGGTGTCATCATCATAAATTGTATGTAGCTTGCATAGTTGGATAAATTATTGCTAGTGCTCACCAATGTTCCATTAATAAATACATTAATTTGTTTGAATAGGTTGTGTAGAATACAGTTTTCATAGGAGAGACCATTGGCAGCAGTTGGAGTTGTATTATCTGACTTTTTCTTCACCGCAACATTTAAATCAATAAATGTTGATGACAAATCAATGAAATAGTCTTCATTGGAAAATATTTGAAAGTGTATAATTTTCCGAGAGGGGGTTGTTGGGGATGAAAATTGTTCATAGTAGCCATACTTGACACTACATCAACATTTTCAGCATTGAGTAGATTCAATGAGGAACTGATTGATGGGTATGATTCCTTGTGGGGGAGATAAGTCATCTTAAGAGAAGAAATCCTTCTTTGATCTAACAATCTTTTTCTTCTTCTTCTTCTGCTTTTTGGTCTTCGTTGTTTTATTCCTCAAAGTCCTTGTTGATGTCCTTCGCTTCCCGCATGGGTGGAGACTGATGAGTGAATGACGCGCACGCATCCTTTTCAATCCCTCCCCATTTTGTCGAGATTTTAATTGCTCACCAGCGGCTCTTGCTGAAGATCTAATATTTTCCTTAACACTCTCCTTGAAATTCTTGCCCGACCCCCAGTCCTGTAGTGTGGAGGCAGCAAAATTTGATGCAGCAGGCACAAGATATTTTCTGGCAAGGGGTAGTGCAGAACGAAATAGCTTAGCAAACCAGCTACCAAGACCATAGCCAGACATCGTAGTACGACCCTTGTAGTAGTCCAATCCATTGCCTATTTGACGTGGACTCAAAGCACCAACATAACAATCGATATCGGGACAGACAAATGGAATTCTTCTATTGTTCATTTTAGGTGATTGTGCTCTCGCCGACAATGGTCGAAAATGACATGTAATCACTGCTAAGCCTTTTGTTATTGCTAGAGGATCATCCAATTCACTTCTTAGTGTTAACTGACAGAGTTCCAAATACAAAGTGTTTACAGGAACATACTGAAGATGCTTTATATTATAGTGATGAACAAGTTCATGAGATGTTTTTCGTTCAAGAACACGTAGGAGGGGGACATTTGAATTACGACTCTCGACGTTTCCACAAAGGATGCATAGAGAAATATGCAAGAGTCCGAGGCGAAACCAGGTGGATAATCAGCAAAAATAACTTGATCCATCCCGTAAACGGTGCCAGCATTTTTCCCATTGATCATATTCTGTTTAAAGCCAAGAACATCTCTCAGATTATCATTGAGAATAATTATTTCGGTGTCAACAGGTGAGGTAATGTAAATCCTATCGTGTTCCAATGAATAATTAAAATGGAATGTACCATTCCTACGATATGAGATAATTCTATTGATTGTACGACACAAATCTCTCATATCATCGTATTCAATATATTTCAATTTGGCATGGTATAACTTTTATATCATACACACGATCCTTTCTCAGGATGTCATAGGTATTTTTGAGGATACAGTCGACAAGAGCCACTTCATACGCACCGTCAATTTGATGGCGGGGGAGAGTTTTGTCCAAAAATCACTTGTCGTATTCAAGTCATTGTAGAGAGGATCGGAAACATTGGGCATGAAAGTTACATAGAAATCATTGGGCATTGTCAATATCTTCAACACCGATCCAAGAATCAAAATCAGAGTTGGATCCTAGCCACTGAACAAGTAACTGTTTCTTACCCCTGCGAGTACGAGTCTTTAATATCTTTTCAATTTGATAGATTTCACTATTATTTTTAACTTTTTGTAGTTCATAGTCATAAAAGCCGCCGAGAATCTCTTCATCTTTGGTATCGCGCAAACGATAAGTTATGGGTTTAGTGTCTAGGATTTTTGCCACTTTAAAAAGTTCTGTGAACCACAAGTAATTCCCCTTTTCAAAAACATTAGTTGTTCTATTAATTCGAACAGTATCACCAACATTGAATTTATTTTTCTTCTTGACAACCGATTCATTGGGATATTGTTTAAGAAAGGTGTCAGTTGTATCATGATCAGAATGATGAACTTCCGTTGGCGTAGAGTTGGACAATGATCGATGAGGTCGTTGATTATAGATCAACATGATTTTATCTAAATCATGAATAAAAGCCGGTGTATTTTTCAATGTACAATATCTTGAAATTAAAAGTCGAATAGTTCTTAGGACAATCGTTCGGCCAATGCAGCCTTTATAGGACTATGACGATGATAGAGCAGTGTACTATATTTCACTAGTACTTTTGCAACATGGGGATTAACAAATTCACTACCGCGATCCGTTTGAATTTTTTTATATGAATCCTGTTCGAGAATACTTTCAATGGCCTGAGCTACTTCAATGCCTCTCTTTGATCGCAATGGAATTGTATATGCATAGCGACTAAAAACACTGATTGCAAGTAGAATGTACTTGTACGGTGTATTGTGACGTCGTTGAATCTCATCTAGAGTCAGGAGATCTGCTTGCATTATATGCAATGGGTAAAAGGCTTTAGTTTTTCGATATTGATTGACACGAAGTCTATGATTTCTATGCAGAGTGTAACTTGATTCATTTTGTAGATAGTCTTGTACACTTTTAGTGTGAACACCAGTGACTTTGGAAAGAGTGGTGGGGGAACTTAAACTCCCCGCCTCACCAATATTTTCATAAACCCCTTTCAGAACTTCAACCATTTTGAACGTAAACACGTTGTGTAACGTCCGCTACCCTTTTGTATACTAGTTGTGGATGGTGACATGATACGTTTTCGCATTTTTCCTCGCCACCATTGTCAAGTTTTTTCTACTAGGTGTGCTAGTATTTTCCAAGATTGATTTAAAATCTTCCTCTTCTTCTTCTTCTGCTTCTTCATGTTTTAATGGTGTTGTTGTTGATGTTGATGCATGTTCATTTAATTTTTTTAGAATTTGTCTATTGCTAATAAGACTTTTGGGGAAGTTTAATGTATTTAGAAAGTTGTATAGATGAGCGTCAAATGATAATAGTCCTTTACGATTTGTAACCATATCATAGATTAAATCAAGTAGATTATAGCTCTTGCCCTGAATTATAATCCCTTTTCCATTGCTCTCAACTTGAATATGATCTTGACCACTTACCATGAGAAAGGTTAGGAGTCGTTTACTTTGTTCATGATATGAGTGGGGCATTAGATTTCCAATTTTCAATACAATTGAATCCAATTTCTCCTTCTTTAATTGTGTTCCAGCAGAATCCTGAGGAGATGATTCTTTTTTGTGATCAATAGCAGCAGTGGCCTTCGACCGATAGGGCTTATGTTTGTCCACTCGGCGAAGTGCATCTTGAAGTAAAATCAGTTTTTTATCATCCTCAATATTCTCGTTGTCAAGGAATTTACTCAGATTGTTCTCAAAGTGTTCCACGGGTGAGAGAGCGAGTTCTATTGGAGTCAATTTATAGGGTTTTGCCATTCTCACTAGAGAAAACTGTTTACAAGTCCTGCAATTATTGGCAGTAAAAGTGTGAAAAAGCTACCGCCCGCCTGAAGAAGTCGTTTCTTTTTAAAATTCTTTCCTTGTTTTTAGAGGCCAATGTACGTACAATGGAACGATGTTGCTTTGCCTGTTGCTTAACTACTTCTGGCAGTTGAACATTACCCTCGGTCAAATTTAAACAAAGTTCAGATATTAGATTAATGAAATCATTGTCAATACCATGTTTGAGTATGGCTTTCCTAAGCGAGGGTTTTGAAGTGCTTAGAACTGAAAACAGATGTCTATTTTCATTTAGTTTCGTCAGTGTCATGATAGCAACTAATAGGTCTTTTTAGTGTTCACGGGGAGATATACTGTCATTTCATTGTCGAAAATATCTGTGACTACACGCAGATCCTCGGGTGTATTTGGATTAAGATCTAATAGGATATAGCCTTAGGGTTTGTTAGTTGCCTGATTGTATGCTGAGAGCAGAAATTTAGGGGCGCCTGGTTAGATTTGTTTATTGAGAGTTATTAGCGAGCTAGAATCACGAACAACTCTGTAGATGATATAGTAGGTGCAGTTCAATGCAAGTGTCCGCATACATTTGCTCTGATGAAAGAGATTGTGTAGAACCAGAGTAACGGAAATCTGTTCATGATGAGAGCGAACAGTGAACAGTTGTAGCATTTCCTGGGACCATTGTTCAATAGATTCAGCCAGATCGTCAATGATCAGCCAAGAGTTTGGTTCAATAATGCTGAAAACATCAAGTCCCTGTATGAATTGTATCTGCACCAATCCCGTGGTGGCGATTGCTTTTATTTTATCGTATGACTCCTGCCAAATACTGTAACAATAGTAGATTTTTTTCGGCTTTTCCACAAACATTTTATCGCAATTTTTAATTATTTCAGTTAAGAGTGTTTGTTTTGCCCGACATTGAGGGCCCACACAGAAACGATCTGAATGGTGTTTTAAATTGATACATGTTCCCTTCAATAGTTCACCTGGACAACTAACTGTAGACCATAGTTGTCTAATGACTAAATAATTTCCCTACTACTACTCCGTTCAAGAATAATATGAAGAAGAAGAAGAAGAATAAAGAATCATATTTTCTTTTATTATATGCATAAAAAAGTAACAATACTTAAAAAAAATACTACATTGAAAAAAAAGCACATTAAACATGAAAAAAATACACTTTTTTTTAATTTATTTATAATAAAAAATACATCATTTACATAGGCACAGAGAAAAAACACCTAACACTTAAATAAATACACTTTTTTTTGTTTATTTATTTATAGAAAAATACAACATTTATTAGAATAAAGCACTTAAAATAATATCACTTTTTTTTAATGAAACATGTATATTTACAAAAGCACAAAAAAATCTGCTCTAAGTAAAAAAGAAGATAACTTTGGTATTGGCAAACGGTGCGCCCCCCGCTGGCGGTGCGCCCCCCCCCCCCACTGGCGGCCGCCCCCCCCCCCCCAAGGCCGCGAGGCCCCCCCCCCCAAAGGTTTTGGGAAATTTATTGGACTTTATTCAAACCGAGACTTTCCCTATGGATAACACATTCGGCCCGGTCTGAAGTTAAATAGTGCCCAAGGGGGAGGGTAGTCACACCGTCTTGACAAACATAGATCTTGTCGGAAATGGTACTCATGGCAATTTTTTCTACATTTACAGTATTTTGAACAATACAATTCCTATAGATGTCCATGTCGAAATTCTTATCCACATAGCGCGTGGGTACTCCTTTGCAACGTTTCTTGATTTCCTCGTCGTGTGTCTGTATAAAGTACACCTTCGGACTTGCAAACATACCACGGGAAATCATGTCGCTTCCCGTTTCTGATTTAAAAAATAAAAGCTGATTTGGTGCCCGACGTTTCACTAGCTCTGGGTAAAGCCCACTCCAATTGGTGTAGTCCATCCGTGAGCTGATAATTTCACCGTAAGCCAAATTATCAATTAGATTTGGGGTTTTTACTTTTAACAGCAGAGAATCTGTGTCCCCGTAGCAGACCTCTACTTGCCCCTTTTCCGGCCACTGTACCCTAGCCACATTGTAGTGGAATTCCAACATGAGCTTTTTAGAGATCTCCAAGATAGCACTGCCTGCAGCAATATTTTTATTCAGGACAATGCTTCTTTTTTTTCTATTCAATAGTGCCATGTCCGGGCCAATGATTGTGAAGGAAGTGTAATTTGGATCGGCAATAATTCGAGCACATTGCTTGGGATCGGTCACGACGTCACAACGATTCCTATTGCGAACACTCTCACACATTTTACCAAAAGCCGAATTCAAAATGAACTTATAAATTTCTTTTTCGGCTTTCGTTTGTGCTTCAGAACGTTTTCTTGACAAAAGTGTCAACAAACGTTTTTAGATATGGCTTTTGGCTAAACTGGAGCGCTCTGTGAACCTTTGTGACGTTGAAACCGTTGTTGCACATCCATTTTAAAGCCACATGATGTGCAACAATATTTTTTTTTCGGCAGAAGGTCAGCAATAAGTTTTTGTTTTGAAGGTGACCAATCCAATCCGTCCACCTCGACTAAACGCCTATTGCGGGGGCTCAAAGAGTCCCTAGTCACAGGTCTATTGATGCACGGGAAAACAAAATCCTTTACTGAATCGTGAAGCTCAACTGGTATCTCCCATCAATTTCAAAAAACCATCCAACCAGTCCATTCTCCTCAACACTGTCAATGTTGGGGAAATGGGGAGCTTGAGGGTCATTGAGCCATTTATAGTCAAAGCAAGGTAGCGCATAATGGGACATGGCCGAGGGGTAGAGAGAATTCATATAAAGGAAAACTGCATCCGATTTTCTCCCCGTCTTCTCTCCAGTTGGATCAGTTTCCAAGATACGATCCCCGTGAAAAACGTATCCACCCCTCATTGACCTTTCAATGAACAGATGCTGATCAATGTCAGTAATTAGCCCAATTTTTTCCCCGCTAATTTTTAGGATGAGGTCCATCACCAGATGAGGAGATGAAAAAATAATAGCCCAAATCAAGATTAAATTCCCCATAGATTTTGTCCGTATTTTTACACATAATGTCTAACAAAGTTAACACATCACTCGACAAATACAGCTTGCAGTAGTCAAACCCATTTTTACATCCTCCCTCTGCCCACACTTTTTTAGCAAAACTGTATTCATCGGGGGTGCACCTACGATCGTGTAGACTGTCGTAAAACGATTCAATCGAGGGAATAGTTTCCTCGGCGAATCTCGACATGGAACAATAATAATCATAAGGATATATGCCCTTGACCGTCAACAAATCATATAAATCATTTGGAAATTGTTGTTTGAGAAGGGGAAAGCGTTGCAGCCGTCATCGTTTTTCTGCACTTGAATTAATTCGCTCAATGATTTGGGGAAAAAAACTGTAGGAATCTAAAAAGCGAATTTTATTCGTGTACTCAACGTCGTCTTCAACAAATTTCCACATAAATTCCAAAACAAGCAACTTTTCCGATGATTTAGGAATGATATTGTAGGAAAAGCTGTCTATCACCCATGCATCATCCACTGTTCCATTTCTTTGAAGATGTGCCATTGCTGGTAGCACATACTTCAGATCGTAGTTAGAGTTATGTATAAAAACCGGAAGAAAGAGTTGCTGTTTAATTTTTAAATTACATGAATTGTGAGCCCACCCCCGAAAGTTACTTTTTCCCGTTGAATTGGGATCAATAAGATGATTATGATCCTGGACCGCGTCTTTTTGGGCAAGAACACCTCTACAAACCCAACAAATTGTCCCCTTTTCTAGTGCCAGTTGCTCTTTATCTGAGAATGTCATTCGGTAGTTGGTGTAACGCAATCGTGAAATTGCGGCGTTTGCTGTTTTTTATTAAAGATATCAATAACTTTTCCATGAGGAGGGTCCTCATCCATAGCCAGAAAAAACTTCCAACTGCATTTTATTATTAGAATCGCGACGGGCATGCGCATAGGAACACGCAACTAGTTTGTGTTCCTTGACTATATTTGGCCTTGATGGGTCTGATACCTCCACCAGTCTTGATTCACAGTTCAAAGATACTTTATCAACTTGTAGCAGGGAATTTTGGAAATTTTTAAATTGTAAGTAGCTTTGCCTTCTGCCGGCATTTCAATTCTTTGATTGCCATGAATTTTGCAATGTCTCATGTGATCCGAGAATGTTCGCTCAGATCTAAATGGAGAAAGGCACATGGGGCAATAGAAATGTTCCCCTTTCTGAACGCCTTGGGATAAGAGTCGACTTATTGCTGTAACGGGAAAAAAATTACCATAGGAATTTACATCTTTGGGGGGCTCGTAAATAATCCAAACCCAATTTTTTAACATTATCTACCGACGGTGTCCTAACTGAATACAAAACCCCTTTTTTATTTGGTTTCTTTCCCCCATTTACAAATTCTGTGTCATACTGGAGAACAACCACCCCCAACCCAAGATTTTCATTTGCTTTTTCAAATATGGTTATTTCTTTCAAGGACACCGGATATTTCCCCTCTAAACAATCAAAATTTACTTTAGGGAAATTTTCTCCACCGTTACGAGCAAGTCCGTCGAGATTTTTCATTGTTGAATCTTTTTTAATGTTTTATGGGCTGCTGCTAAAAATGCATATTTAAAGCATTGCAGCCCCGTGTCAAATCTGAAACCCTGAACCCCTCCTGTAGCCGACAAATCTGGGTGGCATTTTATTTTTAGATTACCCGATCCCCTTAAAATAAAGTTTTTTTTTAAATCTACTGAGATTCAAATCCATGTGTTCAATGTATATAATTGTGGACCCGCTTCCCCTCTCGTTAAACGTGTCCAAAGTCGAAATTAATTTATTTACCCAGTTGAAAAAGTTACCCTCAAATTCATTTAGACCAGGGTAAAAAGTTTGGTTGCCAGTTGAAAAATGAAAATAAAAAATGTCCACAGAAGTCCCCTTTTGTAAATAAACTTTTTGACTTACTGATGCTTTAACCCCCCCCTTGACCCCCCCATTTCTGAATCTGAGTCTCAATAAGTGCTCGAATTCGGTCGATGTAGGTATGAAGAACATTTACAGGGTATGTTAAAATGACCCCACCGTCAATCACGTTTTCCTCGGGAGGGTTAAAATCTACCCTATGTGTTTGTAAGTGACCTAGAGCAGATTCTAACAAATAAAACTCACGTAGTTCCGGGGATATGACACTATTTTCATGTCCTGCACCTATTTGTACAGGATCCAATTCACTAATTATAAAAACTATCGTCAAAAATATCCCCGGGAACATTAGGTCCAACAATTTGCATAAGACTGTCCATTTCTTCAGTTGTAAATTGAAATCCAGGGGGATATTAAATGACATACCTTCACTAACATCATTTATCACAATCACATTTTATCACAATTATAGCACACCTTAAATTTTTTTTTTTTATCAAACAATTTTTTGTTTCTTAATTGGATTCGAATTTATGAAACAAATGCATAATAAATTACAATTTTTTTTCCTTATAG
The DNA here is from genome assembly GCA_027921565.1 of Artemia sinica. Lineage (NCBI taxonomy): Eukaryota > Metazoa > Arthropoda > Branchiopoda > Anostraca > Artemiidae > Artemia > Artemia sinica. Next base: position 8,306,331 of record CM051259.1, on the reverse strand, counting down.
CATTATTTATCAAACAAATGCATAATAAATTACAAATTTTTGCTTATAGCATTATTTACAAAACAGTGCATAATAAATTACAAATTTTGTTAATAACACTCATACACACACACACACACACACACGTTCACACACACGCGCACACACACATACACACACACGTATACGCACACACGTTCACATACACACACACACACACATGCGCACACACGCGCACACACACATGCACACACGTGTACACACACACACGTACACACACACACACACACACACACACACTTTTACAGTGTTGAAAAATGGCGAAAAGGCTAATTCATTAACCTATAGAAAAAAGGTTTTATTTTCTATGTGAAATAACGATTATTTTATAAAGTTAAAAAAAAACATGTTCATTTTTTCACCCCATCCTCAAAACTCAATTCCTCCTAGTATTATTTAAACTAAATACTTGCCTCCACCCCCCCCCTCCCACAGAAAGTTCAGAAAGACGCAAAAGAGTGCTTTCTTTGCCAATAAAAAAAATGCATTATATTCAGCTATCTCTGAGGGGAGCAGAGAAATTTAAAACAATGGTGGGGGCGGGGATTAACATTTTAATATCTCTGACATACACTTTTACGATGTTGAAAAATGGCGAAAAGGCTAATTCATTAACCTATCGAAAAAAGGTTTTATTTTCTATGTGAAATAACCATTATTTTATAAAGTTAAAAAAACATGTTCATTTTTTCACCCCATCCTCAAAACTCAATTCCTCCTAGAATTATTTAAACTAAATACTTGCCTTCACACCCCCCCCCTCCCACAGAAAGTTCAGAAAGACGCAAATAGTGCTTTCTTTGCCAATAAAAAAAATGCATTATATTCAGCTATCTCTGAGGGGGGCAGATAAATTTAAAACAGTGGTTGGGGGCGGGGGATTAACATTTTAATATCTCTGACATACACTTTTACGGTGTTGAAAAACGGCGAAGAGAAAATACTTAAAAAAAACAAAAAAAAAGTTGGATAGAAATAGGTAGAAGCTAGAGGTGAAAATACTCACATTTCCAAATTCAGACTGCTGTTGAGTGCCGTCCGTTTCTTGCATAGATGTGGTGGCGATGTCACTGGCTTGTGCAGATGAGCCAGTGGGGTTCACCATCCTGTGAGCAGCCATCCATTCTCTTTTCGGTTTTTGACCAGACTGTATTCGCGTGGCCCTGGATGACTCGGCTATCTCCAGTTGTTGTATTGGAGCAACGCCGTTAGCCTTAGCTCTCTCTGAGGGAGAGTAATTGTACGAATCCTCTTCCTTAAAAAGAAGACAAAATTTAATATGGAAAAAACAATTCCCTTTTTTACAGAAGAAAAAATTAGTCTGCACAAAGAATCCCCTCCCCCCCCTCCCGCTGCATCAAATCCAATACAATGATTTAAAATATAGATCTAAAAAATAGTCAGCCGTAAATATGCTATAATTAAAAGCTAACCAAACACTAAACTTCAGTGGTGCGTGTCAGAATGACCACATTAGTTTTCTTGTCAAAGGGTATACGTGTCTGTACAAAGAACTCACCCCCCCCCCTTACTTTTCATGTGAAGAAATAGTTCGTTTTTTTCACCTTACAATGAAGGTGTTAGAATTGATACATTGACCCCCCCCCCCCCCCCCCCCCCCCTTCCCTGTCATATATTTTTATAAAAGCCTCTTAATCATCTGTGAAATCCATTTGCTTTCATCAAATACAATTGAAAATGGATTATCTCGTCTAATTTGGCCAAAAAACAAACTCTTTTGTCAACGAGTCTTGAATCGCACATTTCCATCCTTTTGTTTTCTTAATCCCGATAAGATGCATGCCAATGTTGTTTTTAAATCACCCCTCTTGGTAACAAGATTATAAACACAGATGGTTTTATTTAGGCCGGAAAAAGACAGCACATTTTAAACGCACGATGGGAAAAGGACATTTTTTAACGAAAAGAACTATTTCTAGTGAATTAAAACTTGTAAACAAAGCAGTGGAGGAGGGATTTTATTTAGATAATGGAAAAAAAAAATGCGTTTTCTAGCGAATATACTCATCATATTTTTAAGGTTTGTATTGTTGGAGGGGGAGGGGGGCTAAGTCCCCCTGAAATTTGAATTTACTGGTAAAATGCTTTTTATTTGGAAATAAATTAAGAATTCAGTAAACTATAGTCACGTTGACAAATGAACTATCCATTGTTTCAAAGTTAATAAAATTCAGTGTACTATGTACGATATGTTAAAACATAATGAAAATTAAATTGTAATGCATGAACATTTTATACAGAATTTAAATGACGAATTGTTATGCAAAGGGAAAATCATATGTAAGCGACTCTCTGATTGGCTCCCCTAAAAAACAGATGTCGGCTCAAAAACCAGTCTGGTTGAAAAAACTTAGAGTTGAAACAAATTTCTGTGGGGAATTCTCTGGTTGGCCCAGAAACCTGTCTGGTTGGCCCAGAAACCTGTCTGGTTGGTCAAGAAAGCTGTCTGGTAGGTTTTGTATAATTCCATGTGCAATTAATATCAATAGCAATAACCAGTCTGGTAATCTGCCATGGAAAGGTGCCAAGGAACGTAAAGGCCTCAAATAGCACAGGAAGGAACGTAAAGGCCCCAAAATGGTACCCCTTTCCCTACTATCGAACAGAAACTATTACGTATGTGATTGGGTTCGCCCATAGTCAATACCTCGCTCTTTGTGCTAAAGTTTTTTTTAGTACTTTCATAAGAGCTATATATTCTAATTAACGACCTTTGTGATTAAGGGGTCATTCTTAAAGAATTGGGAAAAAGTTCGAACTTTAGCGTAAAGAGCGAGCTATTGACTAGGGGGGGGGGGGGCGAACCCCCCCTAATATACGTAATAAAAATATAAGAATATAGAAGTTCGTTACGTAAGTTAATTTGTAAGTTACATTTATTTATTAATAATAAAAACGTTCGTAAATAAAATTAAACAACTTTCGAGAGAGCCATTTATCAAAAAAAGTGAAATTAATATGCAAATTTCGTTCCAATTATTCATGTACGGGGAGCCAAAATCAAAACCTGCATTGATTTAAAAACGTTCTGAAATTAAATATAAAAAAAAGTTTTTTTTTTTAACTAAAAGTAAGGAGCGACATTAAAACCTAAAACGAACAGAAATTATTCCGTATATGAAAGGGGCTGTCCCCTCCTCAACGCTTCGCTCTTTACGCTGAAGTTGTTTATTATTTTGAAAAATAGAGTTGTGAGAAAGAGTCAACTTTAGCGTAAAGAGCGAGGCGTTGAGGAGGGGACAGCCCCTTCATATACGGAATAGTTTCTGTTCGTTTTAATTTTCAATGTCGCTCCTTACTTTCAGTTAAAAAAAAAACTTGTTATTTTTTAAATTTAATTTTAAATAAAACGGCTTTTTTCTGTCATTTTTTTCCGATTTCAATGTCTTTGATGGTTTATTTTCTTTTTTTCCCCTTCTTTTGTTGTGTGCCGGCCATTGGCTGTTATGAGGGACTGTTTTTCTTCGCGTCTTTACTCGTAAGTAAATTTAAGAAATGAATCTGTTTAATGAAAACTAGGCTAAAGAATATATTTAAAACTTGAATCGAGCTGAGATCAGCTAATATAAGCTGCCAAGCATAAAAAAGCAGAATTTAATATGAAGTTTCATCTTACCCATCAAAAGTTACATCATCAAGTTTAATCTTAGCCATCGAAAGTTACGCGCCGGGGAAAATTTGCCTTATTTTCGAAAAAAAAGGAGGAAACGACCCCTAAAAGTCATAGCAATTTAATGAAAATCAGATACAGCGTATCAGCGAACCCGACTATACAAGTATCAAGCTCCTATCTTCAAAAACGTAGAATTTTGTATTTTTTTGCCAGAAGAAAGATCACGGATGCATGTTTGTTTGTTTGTTTGTTTTTTTTTTCCCAGGGGTGATCGTATCGATCCAGTGTTATAGTCCTAGAATATAGTAAGAGGGCTCATTCAAACGGAAATTAAAAGTTCCAGTGCCCTTTTTAAGTGACCCAAAAAAAATTGAAGGGCAACTTAGCCCCCTCCCACGCTCATTTTTTCCCGAATTCACCCAATCAAAATTTTAAGATAGCCATTTTGTTCAGCATAGTCGAACATCTTATAAATATGTCTTTGAGGAGGACTTAATTCCCCAAAGTTCCCATGGGAAGGGCTGCAAGTTATAAACTTTGCTCATTGTTTACATATAGTATTTGTTAATGGGAAGTATACAGACGTTTTCAGGAGAGATTTTTTTCTGGTGGAGGGGGAGGGGGTACGGGGAAGGATCTTTCCATTGAGGATGTTTCCTTGGGGGAATGGACATTTCAATGAAGGGGGCGCGGATTTCCTGCATTATTTAAAAAACGATCAGAAATTAAATTTAAAAAACAAGTTTTTTCAACTGAAAGTAAGGAGCAACATTAAAACTTAAAACGAACAGAAATTATTACGTATATGAGAGGGTACGCCCCCTAGTCAATACCTCGCTCTTTACGCTAAAGCTTTTTTTAGTACTTTCAAAAGAGCTATCTATTCTAATTAACCGGCCTTTGGGCCGAACTAGCGTAAAGAGCGAGGTATTGAATAGGTGACAAACTCCCTAATATACGTAATAAAAGCATACGAATATACAAGTTCGTTACGTAAGTTAATTCGTAATTTTACGTTAGAACAAAATTTCGAGAAATCCATTTACCCAAAAAAAGTAAAATTAGCATGCAAATTTTGTTTTAATTATTCATGTACCGTGAGCCAAAATCAAAGCTGCATTAATTAAAAAAACGTTCACAAATTAAATAAAAAAAAACAAGTTTTTTTTACTGAAAGTAAGGAGTGATATTAAAACTTAAAACGAACAGTAATTATTCTGTATATGAAAGGGGCTGTCCCCTCCTCAACACCTCTCTCTTTACGCTAAAGTTTGGCTCTGTCTCACAACTTTATTTTTTAAAACAATAAAAAACTTTAGCGTAAAGAGCGAGGCGTTGAGGAGGGGACAGCCCCTTTCATATACAGAATAATTTCTGTTCGTTTTAAGTTTCAGCGTCGCTCCTTACTTTCAGTTAAAAAAAAACTTGTTTTTTTTTTGAATTAATAAATGACTAAGACGATAAAGAAAAACTCCTAAATAATGATAGGATTGGACCTCTCCGGGTTTTATACCTACCAGCCTGAATCTCCTGATAAGAAATTGTTACTAATCTTTTAAACCCATCACATTCAAAAAGTAAAGTAAGGTTAATCCAAATGAAATATACCTAAGTGTGATGAAAATAAAATACTTTAGTAACAAAATTAGGGAAACTACTATCAGAGAATTGTGGAAATCAGGCCTCCCAGAACATTTTTTTAGTAGCGCGCTTTGAGTGACTGAAAACCATAAATATAGTTTTCGCAAAGTTTGGTAGTAAATTATTGGAAATAGACCATCGATTAACTGAAATAATGGTTATAACAAAATTTCAATCAGTGTAGATCAATCCCTCTCTAACAGATTCAGCTGTATCATCTGCAAATTAAATTGCAAGACAGTTATTTCCCTGCAAATTCGCGGAAGATCATTAATATATATTATATATATATATATATATATATATATATATATATATATATATATATATATATATATATATATATATATATATATATATATATATATATATATATATATATATATATATATATATATATATATATATATATATATATATATATATATATATATATATATATATATATATATATATATATATATATATATATATATATATATATATATATATATATATATATATATATATATATATATATATATATATAATATATATATATATATATATATATATATATATATATATATATATATATATATATATATATATATATATATATATATAATTATATATATAAAAAGGTCTGGGATAGTTTGGCGAATTTGAGACATTTGGGCCTGATCGTTAAACGTGTGTATGTCTTGGACTTATTGGAGTTGAAGGGTCTCTGTACATATAGCATGTACAAGTACACATGACAATTTCTGGGCTAGAGGCTTGCCACTGAGATTTTTTTTTTTATCATTAACAGGTCTCCTCTACTTTCTCTAAAGTAAATACTGGATATGCGAAGCACGTTTATATGTGAAGCACAAGTGGTAGAACTGTGCGGCACACATGCTGGTCTGAGATGTTCTGTCCCCATCAATCGTAACATAAACAAGATATAAAGAAAGAAGAGGGGGGAACACAACCTGTGCAAAACAAATTGAAAAACGAAAGAAAAATTTTGCGAATGAAAACTTTCCAATGTTCAACTTATATTTATCATGCACAAAAAAGGCCAGTAAAGAAAGAAACTGCATTATACTTCACTTTGTTTGCGTTTTTTCCCCTTTTCCACTTTTTTTCATTTCTCCAGTTGATAAAGGCAACCAGACGAGAAGCCGAAATATTCGGACTTAAATTATCATTAGTGAAAAAAAGTTATTTTTTTTGTGTTTTGTTTATCCGTTTTCTGATCGGAAAATCATACCTGTTTTTCTACATTTTCATCTCATTTGAGCTTTAAATGGAAAGTTAATATGGCCTGTGAAACTTTTTTTTATATATATAAAAAGCACGTTAATACAAAAAAAGAAAAAAACACTTTATATTTGTAAATATTATCAGTATGCAGTTTCAAAAAATGTATCCATTTGTGTAGTACTTAAAATTGTGTAGTCATTAACTATACCAATCCTCAACTATACCTTCAACAGAACAATCCTCAACTATACCTTCAGATTTCTAATTTCAAAACCAGGGCTAGGAATTAACGATCAAGATCCCAGAATAAGAGTTTTATCGGCGACATCATAATAATTCAAAAAAGTGACACGAGGGCTTGTGGCATCGCAAATTTGGACTCAGTAGGCTACCGTTTTATATGTGACGAAACCTATTAGAGCCATTGACGTACCATGTGACGTGCCATTTTGTATGTGACGAAACATATTAGAGCCATTGACGTACCATGTGACGTGCCATTTTGTATGTGACGAAACCTATTAGAGCCATTGACGTACCATGTGACGTGCCGTGTGACTTACCATTTTGTATGTGACGAAAACCTATTAGAGCCATTAGAATTTATTACTATGTTGATTTTGCTTCTAAGCACCATATATGACGCTGAATCAAAATTTCTAGAAAGCCATTTTAATCAAAATTACCAAGAAGCCAAAAAAATTTCCTCTGGGGGCAAACATGATTCGTCCAGTCCCAGAGGCGAAGGCATAATGTTTTGCAGAAAAAGTCGTTCCGAACAGAGGCTTCTGAGATACAATTTAGTAGAAAATAGGACATGTCTCGATTTGATGTTCCTGATCCAACAGAAGCTGCACTTATGCAGGAATTATCTGCGCGAAAGATAGCGTTTAAAAAATTTAGCCGAGTCCCTTTCTACACTTTACGAGTGTTTATTTACGAGTGTTGAATCTTTTATTTCCATGTAAGTGTCGTTTAGTTGTTATATATGCAAGTGTGTTTTCTTTTCTTGTTTTCCCCTTTACTCCGCTTATGTTTTTATAGCGGGCTTCAAAAAATTACTATTATTATTTAATATCTGTTTTGAAACGAAATTAATACGAAAATTTGAAGCCCTAATGCCGAAAAATTAATACGATATTATTCTGTATAAAAAAAAATGCGGGTACTCCTGTATTAAACGTACTCTTTTTATATACTGCAATTGAAACCAGTCACGAAAAACCCGTTTTTTGACGGGTTAATTCAAGACACCGCTATAGAGTAATGCAATGCACAGCGTGGTTTTCATTGCGTATACAATATTTAAACTGTTGTTTTTTGGTTTTTAGGGGGGGAAGGTACCTAGGTTAGGTTAGGTTACGTAATAATATCTGCTATGCTTTACCCCCCACCCCAACCCCCCCCCCCCCCCCCCCTAATGTGCAAAACATATAGCCCAAATTTGTTTCTAAACTATTATATATACATCCTATTTCATATTATTTCATTAGCATTAACCAAACTAGCAGTATATAAAAGAGTACGTTTAATAAAGGAGTACCAAAATGTGTATACATAAAATATGTATAAAATAGGTGTTAAAATTAGGGTCCCATAAACACTTCTCAAAATTCGAACCGAAATAGAAAAACTGCTTCTAGGATTATTTTTCCTCAATTGGTTCATTAATTATTTAATTTCATTGGTTCATTAATTATTTAATTATTAAAATTGTGTCATTAATTATTTAATAAGTAGTATTTGAGGTAGGGAGTGCTGAAATCATCGCTAGCCTCTCATTACTTTCGTGATGAAAAAATACTTTTGTTAGTGCAGTGAGATAACTACAATAGGCCAAACAATTATTTAATAATATTGTCTATAGAATACGATTACAGGAATTCATTTTTGAAGAGACCGAAGTTGTTGAAACTCCCTAAAAGTGAGGATCTGCGCAGAGATTCAAACTGGGCCCATTTTAAAATTGAAATATCTGGCTCTTCAAATTTCATTAAAAATTATTTTACGCGTTAAATCATTGTGGAATGGAAAATATAGGGCTTCTAGAATTTGCAATGAACTTCCCATTATTAATTGTTTTGATGATAATTAAACGAGCTAATTGTATGTTTTTGAAGGGTATAAGTTTGAGTTTTGAAGTCTATCTGTCTAATTTTTATAATTAAATTCATATAGTTATAATTTTATAATAATTAGAATACATTATTGTATGCATTAATGCATTAACCATGCCAAAAACTAACTAAAGTATGAACTTACCCTTTTTACTAAATTAACAATTGCTACTATTTGATAAAAAGAAGTTGGTAATAAACCTGCAGTAGATAAAAGCTCCTCGCCTCTGTCCTCCCTCAGAAATACTCTCTGGATCGACGGAAGGGTATTTCATATAATTGTGTAATTTCTGTAACCATAAATACGATGGTGAAAACTCTGGACACATCGTGGCATTAATTGACTAGCTGTCATCCGAAGGGTTTGCGATAGCAAGCTCTCGGTTTCGAAATATATGATGGAAGTAGAGAAAAAAAATAACATTAGCCAAACTCGAGACAGCCACATAAAAATCGAAAATTGTCAAATAAGCACATGAATGTATCCCAAATTGTCGGGTGTGTAAAACACATACAGAATTTTTTTTTGAGGGGCCTCAAAATCCCTCAAAATTTGAACCATTTAGGAAATATTTTCAGCCCAAGATTTAAATTGGGCGGGGACTTGAATGCCCCTCCCCTTTTGTATGTGTCCCAGGCTTTGTGCAAGGGACTATTTTTTCTTCTCCTATATATTATCTGTGTTTCTCTGAAGGTTTTCTCCGTATTTTCAGGGATGGTAAAAATGAATTGCTCAAAGTCTTCGGGTATTCCTTTAGGTATTCTGGGTAAACTTTTAGGTATGAGAGTGTCAAAGCAGAAGCTTTTAATAGAAATTAATGAAAAAGTTCGTATATGTGTCAGCCTTGAGCGAATTGACGGAGTAAAGAGTTCGTAGCAATAGTAAATGATGGTAATAGTATTATATGTTTTCTCAGCAATAGCATATGTTTCCATGTTTTTAACAACAGTTAATAATTTTAATTAGGTACACGAAAACATGTGTGTTGAACTACAAGAACTTTTGCCTACAGTTTGTGGAAACGTAATACTTCCTGTGAAATTTCCAAATTTGAAAAGAGGTTTGAAGGAGTATTTAGAAGTAAAGGATTATGTAGCAATTGTTTTTTGCCACAGGAAAAAACTGAAAAATAAAAATTTACGTTTCTGGTCATATTGTGTCGAGTTGCGTGAAAAAAGATGGTTTTAAGGTGTACTTTGGTACATTTTTAATTTTGTATATTTCAGAATAATAATAATAAAAAGATAACTTTATATGCTTTATTTATGAAATTTACGTTTTGTTTTAGGCTCCTCACTCAGCGATGGAATCCCGATTCCTGTTGTTCATGAATTTGCTAAGCCGAATCAGACCGAGAAGAAGCAGGATCAGAAGAAACCCATAGTAAAAAGTAATACGGCCGAGATTAACCAGCAATCTAATGTTGAAGATAGAGAACAAAGATGTGCGTCAGCTCCACCAACAGCTGAAGAATCAGGAGACCATCAAAATTTTGTGTCAAGTGTCAATTTTACACCTAATCAAACCCGAGCTGGAGCATAAACCAGTAGTCCGTAACGTGCCCATATTCGTTGAAGGACGTGATACTCCGCTTCCTCGTGTTGATGAGGAGATGAGAAGTAGATCCAACACTCCCATTCGAGGTTCCATTAGGCCACGTCAGCAATCTCCTAGAGCCCAATCCCCCGGGCAGATTTTCACTCGCCCACAGCGAGCTGAATTGAAGGGTCCGAGATTAAGTCGTGAGGAAGGACCTCAGGAATTTCAAATACCTGTTCAGCATGAGCTGAAAGCCGAAAAGCGTATGCCTCCGACTTTTAAAGCTCCAGTTCAGCAGCCAAGGGCTGAAACTCCTAAACAATTTCAGAAACCAGTTCAGCATGAACCAAAAACTGATCAACGTCCGCCTAGCCGAGAAACAGCTAAAGGTCCTGTACATCCTCCTGAACCAGAAAAGCAGGTTCATTTGACAGCTCATGAGCGTAACCTTGCTAAAATAAAAGATGTTAATAAAGACCTGCAATCACTTATTAGTCGCATAGAGTCTTTCAAAGGGAAGAGGTCTGATAAAGAGTTTCTTTATCTTGATGAGATGCTGACGCGGCTTATGATCCGTTTAGATGATGTTTCTGGTGAAGAAGTGCGAGCTGTGCGTAGAGAAACGATAAAAGAAATACAAAAGTATATCTCCCTTTTAGAATCTAAGATCGAAAAGGGATCGTCAACTAAGAATGACATGGACATTCAAGAGGGGTGTGAAGGTGGTAAGTGTGAATCGTCAGCTAACGACGATGGATGTAGTGCAGAAAATACCGTTACAGCAGAAAAAAATGACTCGAAGATGGAAGATGAAGTGAAAGATGATAATATGACAGGATCTGGTGTAATAAAAATGTCAAACGACAGTTTGAATGATAGTGCAAATAACTAACTGATTAATTGATTCACTCGTTAACGTTATGGAAAATAGTAGCCACGTCGTGATTCTTGTTCGCCTTTCTAATTTCTGGTCACAGGGTTCCTTTTTGGCCGTTTGATTATTTGTTTCTGTTATGAATCAGTTGATTCTTGTCTATATGGTTTCAGCTCTTCTTGATTAGGATCTGCGAGGTCAGAGTCTTAAAAGAGAGAGAGATCGTGGGGGGGGGGGGGGTGTATCAAGATACATTCATTCTTTGAGCACAAACAACGGGTCTGTTTTACTACAGTTTTACACAGAGAGAATCTTCTGGATCGGTCTTGAGGATTTTCCTTTCTCTATGTGTTGAGGAATATACATTTTGATGATTGAACACAACTAGTTTTTAGAAGAATTGACTTGTGACCGGAAAATCTGATGAAAATTTTAAACGTAGAAACTTTTTAAGCACAAAAAATGTATTCCTTTTGTCACGATTTTTTATGAAGATGGGGTATCCTGCGGATCTATCTTGAGGGAAGGAGGATTCTTCTTTTTCTTTGTGTGCAGGACTATAAGTTTTAATGATTGAACAAAAATAGTTCGTGGAAGAATTTACTTGCGATATGAAAAACGTGAAGGAATTTTTAAGAAAATGTTAACCATTGAAATTCTTTAAACACACAAAAAATGATTTTCTGTTGCCGCAGCTTACTAAAAAAAGGAATCCTGCGGATCTATCTTGAGGAAAGGAGGATTCTCCTTTCTTTCTGTATGCTGGGACATACTTTTTGATGATTGAACAGAAGTAGTTCTGAAAGAATTTACTTGCGACAGGAAAAACATAAAGGAATTTTTAGGAAAATCTTAACCGTAGAAATTGTTGAAGTTAAAACCGCTTTTTTAAGAAGAGGAGGAATCCTCTGGATCTATCTTTAGGGAAGGAGGATTCTCCTTTAGCTCTGTGTGCACAACTATACCTTTCGATGATTGAACAAAAATAGTTATCGGAAGAATTTATTTGCAACAGTAAAAACATGAAGGAATTTATAGGAAGATGTTAACAGTAGAAGTAACAGTTAAACATGGGCCAAAGGTGCGGCTTTTCCTTTCCAAGTGTCCGAATGATTTTATTTCGTTCCTTGTCGGATCGGAAGTACCGCTAGTGTAAATGTGTATTGGCTATTCCTTTTCATTAAAAAGCAAATGTTTTTTTTTTTTTTTCATTTGTTTCTTTTATTTTACAAAATCTAAAGTTAGTGGAATAAAAGTTGTCTAAATGTGACAACAATCAGAGCTACAAAAGATAGAATGGGGATTCCTAAGGATCTGACCTTGGGAACTTTAAATTCCTAATATGAAGAGATTTAACAATCTAGATATTGATGTACTATTGCACTTTTTTCAGCTCCTCAACCACTATCTCTTGACAGAAATGTATAATCATTGTCTTTTATTTTAGTTATTTTCTTCTTAGAGTCAAGCCAAATTCTAATTATAGTAGTCCCTGCTCTTTACCTCGTCTTTTCAGGGTTGGCATTATAAAGCTAATGGGTATTTTTAGTTTAGTGGTTATCATATCCAATAACAAAAAAGTGACTCAACGAAAAAAAAAAAAAGAAAGAAAAAATAGATGACAAATGAATAGTAAGGCGAAAAAATATAATGTTGAGGTTTTATTATTTTCATTGTCAAAGATTTTGATTTTTATTTTATTGTATTTCCTGTACTTCCAGTTTCATTTCCAAACTGAAAAGCCGAAGGGGAAAAAATGATCAGAAGGCGGCCATAAAAAGCCGGCTAAACCGAATTTTCAGCAATTCTAAAACTTTTTTTTTCTGTTTTAAAAAATGGATTTTTTTTTTATATTAAATTTGAAACGATTTTAGTGCAAATCGTTTTAGCAAGGATTGGTTTAAAATATGTCACGCCGCTCATACTGACGGAGTAAAATAACACCAAGAATTAGAATTTAGCACCAAGAATTTAACACCAAGAATTAGAATTATTTGTGCACCAAAAAAAGCGAGAATCTGGGGAGTTTTTGAACTTTTAGAAGATCTCAGTAACTAATTATCAGTTTTTCAGTGTACTTCTTAGGTATTTTGGGAGGGGTCAGCCACCCTCTGACTTATTGCCGATCTATCATTGGGTATGTAGGGCAACGCCGTATCCAAGTTTTTTGTTCGGGAGGGGGGGGGGGGGTAAAAAAACTTAAAACACATCAAAAATGTGTTTTTATACATTTTTAGTTTTTTTTATGATATATAGGCCCTACCTAATGTTCTTCTAATATGTTTTGACGCTCAATCCTAATGAAATATACCAAAGTAAGATAAAAAATATAATACTTTAAAAAAAATTTGGGTTATATATTAGCACATTAGGGGATGGAGGTGAAGTATAGCGGGTCTGCATGCCTAATGTGTTAGGTACAAATATTCTACATATTATGTAGTAAGAATTGTTTTCTAACTTAGCACTGTCCAAATACTTCATCCCCCCCCTTAATGTGCAAATATATAGCTCAAATTATAGATTTTCAATCTATTCTGTCACTTCTTTCTGTCTTGTCTCACGCTAAGCTGAAAGAAACTAACGAAATAATACCGGTTCTATAATGTGTCAGTGAATGAAAAACTTGAACGGTATGGCGTTTATCATACACGTACCCATTTTTAATACGTTTTTACGAGTTGGACAAACATTTCGGGCCGGGGAGGGGGTTTAAATTCTCAACCCCCCTCCCCTGGATACGGCGTTAATCTAGGGACCTCTTACGAAGGTAGTGTTGGATTTTTTCTTTGTGAAAAAGAATTACTTTTGTCATGGTGCTTAGCTGATACCCGAAGGAACTTTGTATACTTTCGTTTATGCAGAGCGTTTTGATTTCAGGAAACTTCATTTTGCATAACGTTTATATTGTTCAAGCTTTTGTGATTTAATTAACTCGATGCTTTTATTCCTACATGGTTGTGCTGATTAACGTTTTGTTTCATTTTAATAAACTAGAATCTGAGCATTTTTTTTTCATGCTGCAAATTCAAAGAATTTCGTTTTTAGGAATGTCGTACTGACCATCAAGTAGACCCGTGCGTTGGAACTCTGGCCATATTTGGGGGAAGGGTTATTCACCTTCTTTTGTCGGAACTTAGCGCTACATTTATTTTTGTTGATTTTTCTAGGAATAGATGAAGTTTTGAGAGGGGAGGATGCAGCTCTTCTCTCTTGGCATGCTTGTTTTCGTAGAACAGTGTCAATTTTTTTTTCAGTTTTGGGGTTAAGTTGGCTGAACAGAATGAATGAAGAAAGAGGGAAATATTTTCAAACAGCGGTATATTTTGAGTCAACTGTTAAGTCAATTTTAGTGTAACATGAAGGCTAAAGTTAGTTTTTTTTTAAACTGTGAGAAACAATTAAAAATCAGAATTTTGAAGAGAACCTCTCACACGAAAAAGCTCTTGCAATCCTCGTTTTTACTTGTTGTCTCTTTTTATTTTCAATCTTTGGATTTTATTTTGAAGGGATGGACACTCTTTCTCTGAGCTTTAAGAGTGAATACATGCTTGATAAGCTGGCTTCTTTATAAAAAAGTGTTTTTTTTCGCAAGCATTTCAAAGTTTCAAAACATGATTGCTCAAAGAAGAAAATTCATTTGGCCAAGACGCCAGGCAGTCAAGTCATGAAGGTATCAGGGATTAAGCGAGATCGAACGATACTAAATCGTTGTAGTAAGGGTATCCACAAATCCAGTATTTAAAATAATAAGTTTTATTGAGTCAAATGAAAACTCAGAGAGGAGAGAAAGTAACAAAAATGAAAAATAAAATAAAAAAGGTGTGAAAAAAACGAGGATTTTGTCAGCCCAGCGAACCATGAAGATGACAAAAATATAAGCAAATATTTCGACGAGGACCTCCGCCAAGTCGTCCTCAGTGCTAAACCAAAAAAGAAAGAAAAAAAAAAAAAACGAAAATCTAACCTTTCGAAGTTTACTAAACAAAGGCAGAACAGACACTGAATAAAAAAACCAGGCAGGAATCAATGAAAATGAATTTACCAAGATGATTGGGCAAGGATCTTTCGTCTTGCAATAGTTTTAGCTTGTCTACAATTTCGGTTTTCATTAGATATGTAAATAGGTTCTTTTAAGTTTTTTCGGGTGAAAATATTGATTGAGTCCTTTAAGATTAAACTGTCATAAATTGGGCTTAATGAAATATCTCCAGTATCTCTATTTATTGCTAAATTTTGGTTCATATATTTTTTTTTATCTCAATTACCTCTTTAAAAGTTTGTGGTACGCCAATTACAGTTGATATTAAGGTTGCCTCGTCAAACAGAACTAGATGGGTCGGATTTACGAAAATATGCGAAGCCAATGCCGAATCAAAGTTGTCATTGTTATTTTTTAATCTCAGGGACTTATCTATTGAAATTTTGTGCTCATGCAAACGTTCACCTAGTTGTTGATGGGTCCTACCAATGTAAAATTTTCCACAAGAACACCGGATTCTGTAGACACCACTACCCAGTACAGGGTCTGTTTTATCCTTTCCTGAGTTGAAAAAGTGTTCAACTTTTTGTTCGGTTTTGAAAGAAACAGAGAGATTATGTTTTCTTAAAATTTTTCCAAGTTTATCGCCAAGTTTCGGGATGTATGGTAAAACGATGAAAGTTTTTTCTCAATTGCCGGTGTAACTGAATCAAGGGGGACAAGCTCCCTATTTTGTTCTTTTATCTTTTTTAATCGTCTATCTATTATATTTTCAATGAGTTTGATTGGGTAACCATTGCAAAAAAGAATATCCTTGACATAATTTAGTTCAGAATTTATATGATTACGGGAACAAATTTTTAAAACTCTGTCGACTAAAGAGATTATTACCCCTCTTTTCACAGAAGGAGGGTGATGGGAAGAGAAATGTAGATATCGATCATTATGAGTCGGCTTTCTATATATAGAAAATTCAAGACTAGGATTAGTTTTTATAATCAAAACATCTAAGAAAGGCAGCTTACCTGAATCTTCGAGTTCCATTGTGTCATGTATAGCCAGTGTGGTCTAAGAATGTAATTGAGTCAAAGTTAAAAAACTTCAATAATTACACATAAAAAAGCTCAAATGATTCATCAGGAATCGCACACCGGTAAACTTACTGAAAGCAGATGCAGAGGAAATAGGTGGAATACAAATTTCGTTTTGATTCATTACTTAAAAAAGCTCATGTTGTCACAGATGTTGGTTCACTATAAACTGGCGTGCTTGTAGTTCTACTTTCCTTGAGAGAAGCGTTTCAAGCGTCTTTCTTTAGCGTCTTCCAACTTAGCATCTTCGCTCGAACGAGCTCTGACAAAATCCCGTAAGATATTTGCGGTAGTTGGAGTAGTTGGCACACGAAACTTGAAATTAGAAGTTTCGTTTTTTCGCAATCCTTTATCTAATTCTTGACTTTCAATGGGGCCTCCGAGCTGAAATGGAGCTGCCACATTTGCAGATGCTGAAACAGCCTTTGCTTTTAAATCTTTTGAAGAGGATATTGTTTCTTGAGATGGTTTCGCAGCTCCAAGTTTTGATGTTGGTGCACTATCAACTGGCGTGCTTGTAGTAGCACCCCCTTGAGAGAAGCGTCTTTCTTTAGCGTCTTCCAACTTAGCATCTATGCTCGGACGAGCTCTGACAAAATCCCGAAAGATATTTGCGGTAGTTGGAGTAGTTGGCACACGAAGCCTGAAATTAGAAGTTTCGTTTTTTCGCACTGCTTTATCTAAATCTTGACTTTCAATGGGGACTTCGAATTGAAATGGAGCTGCCACATTTGCAGATGCTGAAGCAGCCTTTGCTTTTAAATCTTTTGAAGAGGATATTGCTTCTTGAGATGGTTTCGCAGCTCCAAGTTTTGATGGTGGTGCACTATAAACTGGCGTGCTTGTAGTTGTACTTTCTTGAGAGATGCGTCTTTCTTTAGCGTCTTCCAACTTAGCATCTATGCTCGAACGAGCTCTGACAAAATCCCGAAAGATATTTGCGGTAGTTGGAGTAGTTGGCACACGAAACTTGAAATTAGAAGTTTCGTTTTTTCGCAATCCTTTATCTAATTCTTGACTTTCAATGGGGCCTCCGAGCTGAAATGGAGCTGCCACATTTGCAGATGCTGAAACAGCCTTTGCTTTTAAATCTTTTGAAGAGGATATTGTTTCTTGAGATGGTTCCGCAGCTCCAAGTTTTGATGTTGGTGCACTATAAACTGGCGTCTTTGTAATTGTACTTTCCTTAAGAGAAGTGATGCCTTCCGTGTTGCCAAAAACTGAAATGACCGATAGGAGGGCTTGTACCCTCAAAAAAACAAGTTTCGGTAGGCTTGTGTGTTTCAGTTAAGCCCGAAAATTCTTTGAGGGTAACTGCGGCAGTAGCAAAAGCATTGGTTTTAGTTGTTATTAAAGGAGTGACAGAATGTGCAGATGGAAGGGTTAAGGAATTCGCTATAGTTGTGGTTGCCGTTCCAGAAACTAAAGGTACATTTTTCTCTTTAACAGGGGAAATAGGAACTGGTTTTGGATTAAATGCATCAGATGAAACTAGGATAGCGGGCTGTTTCGGTACTAAAGGTGCGGAACCAGGCTTTGGAGATATGGATGCAACACACTTGCCATTTTCCGCCAGATTCGGTAGAAAACATTTTTTTAAGGTTTCAATCAAAGACGGAGACTGAGCTATGGGCTCCTTGATCTTATTTTTTTCTTCTTTACATGCTGGGCAAAACTTCATATCTGTATCATGAGTGGCTAAACACTCTTTACACGTCCACTCTACAAAAATTTTCTTGATAGTTTCAACACTAGGCTTCTTTGCCGCTGCCAAAACGATGGGTACCAGTTTGGGGTCTCCAAGGCTTGGACATTCATCAAACTTAATCTTTGCAGAGACTGAAGTTTCAATTTGACCATCATTCAAGCTTACAGTTTCATTACATTGGAAATCACTATAATTCTCACTTCTTTTTCTTTGACTGCAGCTGCTTTATTTTCAAAGCCAGGATTGAACGGTTTCAAAGGAGCAGAAAATACAGTCTTTGGCGGTTCTGATGCTTCAAATAACGGCTTTTTTTCAGTTTCTAGCTGAAACTTGTTGATTTTACTGTCTACTTTGGTGTGTTTTCTTGCATCAAAACCCCTTTTGTCACGATTTTTCCTCCAGTTTTTGTCTTCCGAACTCCCGTTTGCTGCAGACCAGGAACTGGAGGCTCCGCAGGTTTGCGTATCCTAAGAGGTGGAAAAAACAACTCTTGCTGGGGAGGATGGTATAGGCAAGGAATTCAGTGGGGGTCCAAGACTTTTGGGCGGCGTGGAGAATCCTGTAGAAGGTCTTAAGGAACTTGAAGATAGATCCGAAAGTGGCATTTGTTTTCTGAGAGTGTCTAAATGAGTGGGAGAGGTTGAAGACTCGAGGGCTGTATATATTCGTCTCGTCATTGTACTCATGGGTCGGGGTTTATCAGTCGGTTTCACCCTGTTCTTTACAGATATGACTTGACGCCTAAAGGGCGGAGTCGCTTCGAAGCGGTAGGCTGAAGCTCCACTGTGCGCAGTATTACCAGGATTAAACGGGGACTGGAACATTTCATTTCTTAGCAACGGTAGATATGTAGAAGGCTCCTCAAGAGCCTTTCTGTGAGATCTGGATGACCATAAACTTAGGCGAGCCCTTTTGGCACCAAGCTTCCAGTAATTACGAAGATCTGTATCCTCTTCAAAAATACTAGGGCTTCCGCTCACATTTGCACTGCTTTCAGCAGATTCACTCTGATCTAACCTTCTTTTTCGTTTGATTTCTAATGTTGTGGAAGAAAACATACACTTGGATTGATATGTAGTCTGAAGTGATTCACCTAAAGGCACATTGGTCTCTCTCTTTCTTCTCCTTGATCACCAGGGAGCATTGTAGTTGATGGTGGTGTATGAAAAGTGTCTTGATCTTTGTTTCTTGTTTAACACTAGGTGTTTCTTCACCTTGTCCATTTAAAACTTTGCTTTGTGACAATTTTTCTTTTAGCCAAGATGGAACAGCACTGAAAACTATAGATAATCTTCTGAAAATTCCATTTTTTACACTGGTAGGCCTTTCGTAAGGCTTAACTTTCGACTGCCGTGTTCCTTTTATCCTAGGTAATCTATTCACATCCTCCATTTCAGAGAATTTGTTTAATATTTGGCAGAATTTCTCGTGCTTTGAAATTGAAAGATTCCTAACTTCAATAAACTCCTTGTCAAAATCGATTTTTTTCAGTGAAAGTGACATTTCGTATGTGTATTACTTTTCAAGCTATGTATCCTAATAGCACCTTGTATTATTACGGCCCCTTATATTATAATCATGACGTCATAATGTGACGTCATGTAAAATAATATATTGGTTATGACGTCAACCAGTGTCATCAGAGTTAACGTCATAATGTAGTGTTTTTCTATTCACGTCATAGTTCTTATAAAACTATGGCGACATTCATTATCAAGTATAAGAAAATGCAGTTCTCTGTAAAATCATTTATTTGGTTTTAAATGTTTTTTTCTAATTGCAAAAACACATAGAGGTGACAAATTCCTGATGTTATACTAACAACAGCTACTACAGTGCTATAGAAAAATGCAGTTTTTCCATGTAATCTTTTAATATAAAATCCATATCCATGATAAACTATATTGACTGTAATAGTGTATAATATACATATCGACTGTGATATAATAAATTGACTCTAATAGTGTATAATATAACAGCTACTACAGTGTTGCGGAAAAATGCAGTTTTTAGTGGAAAAAATTGATTATTATAATTTTTTTTTTAATTACAAAAACTTTTTAATCCCATCAATTTCCTTTAAAATGAACCGTTAAACAGCACTCTACGATGGTCCAGTGCCAAGCTATCTGAAGAAAAGAAGAAAAAAAAGAAACACAAAAAGATATAATATTGCACGCAAGGGCCACTACTCCATCCAGAGTTTAAGAAGAATGTGCAGGTTTCGCCCCTCGGTTCACTAACTCCTACTTGCTCATACAATTTACATCAGGCCTATCTTCGAGCATTGCTATTTTCATTTATTTTGTTGAAGACGGTCCTTGGATACAGGGTTGAAATATTCATTTAGTGTTAAGTTTCCTATGTTTTGATCACAGTTTATAGAATTATCCAGTAAGTTTATCGCAGATCATTTCTGGTCTTCATTCTCGGTGCGAACAAAAAGCTCCTCCCACTTATTTCTGCATTAGCGGGTTAGTCTGTTTCCGTCAATCAATGAGAAATGGTTACAAAGTGCATTATTCGTAATAGCGGGTTTCCACTTATTTCCGATTATTTCTATTATAACTGTAAGTTTCGCGTCCAAGAGGGTTACAAAGTGCATTATTAGTAATAGCGTGTTTCCACTTATTTCCGATTATTTCTATTATAACTCTAAGTTTCGCGTCCAAGAGAAATCTGACTTGTCTATCCGTGAAAAGATCTAATGCCGCTTATGTTTATATCTGCAAAAACGTTTTCTGGAGCACTCGCACCTCGATCCGGGTTTTTATAATGGGTGAGATAGGGAATGATCATACTGCTAATTCTATAAACTGTGGTTTTGATAAAAATGCCCTGTTGTTTCTTCTTGTTGTTTGTATTTGTGATGGAAAGGCAGGTCTTCGTCGCCATTTACACTTACAAAAGAAAATGAATATGAAAAAGTTAATTTCTCATCATTTTTTCAAATAATCCCAGAAAATCCACCTCCCCCTCAATGGAAAATCCCCCCCACACAAAACTCTTCCATGGAAAGTTCCTCTAGTTTAAAAGTCTTCTGTGGAGTCTTTCTTCTAGTCCAGTTTAAAAGTCTTTCTATGGAGAAAAATTAGCGTGTTACTGAAAGCGAAAGTTTTGAAAATGAGTCTGAAATTACTTACAATGGTTTATCTGATTTTGAGGAAAATGTTTGGAACTGAGTCACAAAAAAGTTTTAAAGATGCAAACTAAATTAATTTTGGGACCTTCGCGTACCCCCTGCGAGGGTTTAGCGTACCCCCTGGGGTAAGGGTACCACCGGTTGGGAACCACTGGCCTAGAAGGGCTATCTGTAACAGGTTGAGTGGAATTGTTTACTGGTTTTTTAACATAATTTATTAAATGATTTTTAATTAAATTTGTATATAAGGGATTAAGTGAATATTCCCCCAAATCCCTATTTAAAGAAGTACTACTATTTATTTTGATTCTAATTTCAATTGCCTCTCGAACAACCTGTTTTATGCCTAAATCATTGCTAATAAGGGATGTTTCTTCAAAAAGTATTTTATGGCTAGGGTTATCAAAGATATGACTGCTTAAAGCAGAATCAAAAGAAATATCTTCGTCGCTATTATGCACCACTCACTCAAGTTTACGATGTGTAAAACTCGAGAACAAACCGGTTTCTTCGTTACTTTAGAAACAAATTTGGGCTATATATTTGCAAATTAGGGGAGGGGGAGGGTAAAGTATAGCGGTTTTGCATGCAAAATGTGCTAGGTACAATTATTGTGCATATTATGAGGTAAGAATTGTTTTCCGTGGGGGGGGGGGAGGACATTTTCCGGGGGGGGGGGGTAATTTCCATGATGTGGGAGTATTTTACGCGGGGGGGGACTTTCCTCGGGGGTATTTTCTGGGGGGGGGGGTTCCGGGGGATGTTTTCCAGGGGGGGTATTTTCCGGGGGGTAAATGTCGGCCACCAGAGTCATATCATCACTAAAGCCATAGTTATTGGGCCTTTGAACTATGTTGAACAAAATGACTATTTTAAAATTGTGATTGGACACAGCTTTTTTGGGGTGGGCATTAGGGGGAGGGGGGTTATCTGCCCCTCCCCCCAATAATTTTGGTCACTAAAAAGAGCACTAGTATATTTAATTTAAAATTGAATGAGCCATTAAACATCTCTCTAAAAAAAAAGAAAAAAAAACACCCGATACCGGTACGCGCGATACCAATATACCCGACACCCATACACTCGATACCGATACGTGCGATACCAATTAGGAGGGGGTAATTTCCTAGAACCGACTCTCCATAGTCCCTGGGGATAGGACTGTATGTGATAACGGAAGTATCGGTATCGGGCTAATTGGTATCGCACGTACCGGTATCGAGTGTATGGGTGTCGAGTATATTGGTATCGCGCGTTCCGGTATCGGGTATTTTTTTTTCAATTATGGTGTTGTACCTTCTATCATGGTTGCATCAGTACCTGAAATCATGGCTGCAGTAGTAGCTGCAACCTAGTAAAGAGCAAGCCACAGCGGACAGTAACCAAGAGTTGAATAACATGTTTTGAAAAATTGCCTAATGAGAAACAATATTACCATCTGTCACTGACTCAATAATGGTTACGATTATAAATTATAATAAAACTTAGGCATAAAAATAAATATTATTTTAAAAGCTGCAAAGTCAAGAACACAACACGAAAACAATGGATTGATTTACAGGGCAACATCTTGGTCTCACCAGCTATCATACCAATGGTGAGTAAAATACATTTTTAAATTGTAGTAAACACGCTTTACTGTTACTCCAAATTAAGAAAAAATAAACCATAATATGAACTCCAAAAATCCGGTTACATCTTTTATTTTAGCAAGGTTACGCTCATGAGCTGTCAAATGAACCTGCTTTTCTGGTTCAGGAGGATGTACAGGACTTTTTGCTGTTTTCTCGCTAAGCGGACGTTGATCAGTTTTTGGTTCATGCTGAACTGGTTTCTGAAATTGTTTAGGAGTTTCAGCTCTTGGCTGCTGAACTGGAGCTTTAAAAGTCGGAGGCATACGCTTTTCGGCTTTCAGCTCATGCTGAACAGGTATTTGAAATTCCTGAGGTCCTTCCTCACGACTTAATCTCGGACCCTTCAATTCAGCTCGCTGTGGGCGAGTGAAAATCTACCCGGGGGATTGGGCTCTAGGAGATTGCTGACGTGGCCTAATGGAACCTCGAATGGGAGTGTTGGATCTACTTCTCATCTCCTCATCAACACGAGGAAGCGGAGTATCACGTCCTTCAACGAATATGGGCACGTTACGGACTACTGGTTTATGCTCCTGCTCGGGTTGATTAGGTATAAAATTGACAATTGAAACAAAATTTTGATGGTCTCCTGATTCTTCAGCTGTTGGTGGAGCTGAAGCACATCTTTGTTCTCTATCTTCACCATTAGGTTGCTGGTTAATCTCGGCCGTATTACTTTTTACTATGGGTTTCTTCTGATCCTGCTTCTTCTCGGTCTGATTCGGCTTAGCAAATTCATGAACAACAGGAATCGGGATTCCATCGCTGAGTGAGGAGCCTAAAACAAAAAGTAAATTTCATAAATAAAGCATATAAAGTTATCTTTTTTATTATTATTATTCTGAATATACGAAATTAAAAATGTACCAAAGTACACCTTAAAACCATCTTTTTTCACGCAACTCGACACAATATGACCAGAAACGTAAATTTTATTTTCAAAGTTTTTTCCTGTGGCAAAAAACAATTGCTACATAAATCCTTTACTTTTAAATACTACTTCAAACCTCTTTTCAAATTTGGAAATTTCACAGGAAGTCTTACGTTTCCACAAACTGTAGGCAAAAGTTCTTGTAGTTCAACACACATGTTTTCGTGTACCTAATTAAATTTATTAACTGTTGTTAAAAACATGGAAACATATGCTATTACTTAGAAAACATATGCTACTATTACCTTCATTTACTATTGCTACGAACTCTTTACTCCGTCAATTCGCTCAAGGCTGACACATATACGAACTTTTTCATTTAATTCCTATTAAAAGCTTCTGCTTTGACACTCTCATACCTAAAAGTTTACCCAGAATACCTAAAGGAATACCCGAAGACTTTGAGCAATTCATTTTTACCATCCCTGAAAATACGGAGAAACCTTCAGAGAAACACAGTTAATATGTAGGAGAAGAAAACATAGTCTTGCAGAAAGCCTGGGACACATACAAAAGGGGAGGGGCATTCAAGTCCCCACCCAATTTAAATCTTGGGCTGAAAATATTTCCTAAATGGTTCAAATTTTGAGGGGTTTTGACAAACTTCAGGCCCTCAAAAAAAAACTCGATTTTTATGTGGCTGTCTCGAGTTGGCTAATGTTTTTTTTCTCTACTTCCATCATATATTTCGAAACCGAGCTTGCTATCGCAAACCCTTCGGATGACAGCTAGTCAATTAAGGCCACGATGTGTCCAGAGTTTCACCATCGTATTTATGGTTACAGAAATTACACAATTATATGAAATACCCTTCCGTCGATCCAGAGAGTATTTCTGAGCGAAGACAGAGTCGAGGAGCTTTTATCTACTGCAGGCTATTACCAACTTCTTTTTATCAAATAGTAGCAATTGTTAATTTAGTAAAAGGGTAAGTTCATACTTTAGTTAGTTTTTGGCATGGTTAATGCATTAATGCATACAATAATGTATTCTAATTATTATAAAATTATAATTATATGAATCTAATTATAAAAATTATCAATGAGGACAGAGATGAACAAAGTCTATCTATTGCATGCTAATATCAACTTTTCTAGCAGCATTTGTAAGTTTATGAAAGGGGTGATTCAACATAGTATTAACGTTGGACGTAATTTAATTAAAGGGTACTTTTAATGTTTTGTTGATTGTGGGTACATCTTATTGGCCTATATTTAATTAATGTATAATTTTATCTTATTAGTTGGTAAATCCAAACCAACCTTTACGTTGTTCTTCTGTTAATCAAGGGTATTGTTTAATCAATCTATATATAATCTATAGATAATTTATTTTATTTTTGGGTGTGGTTCAAATAAACGGTCAAAAAGCGATCAACGGTCATTAAACGATTTACAAATCTTGGTTCTGGTCTACTGTCGAATATATACCCAAGAGAGACTAATTGTGAAAAAATATTGCAAATTAAAACTTTCCATCCTTTTTATTGGCTTAGAAATTCACACAAAAGAACCAATCAGGAGCCAATGTTTTTTACTGACTGAAGATTTGGGATGGCAACAGCAAATAAAAGGAGGACAAAATTATTTGGTTTACCTATCTGACAAACGCTCAAAGATTATAATTTTATTGGCTAAAACAAATACATCCTAAAATAAACCACTGGATTAACGGACACGGAAGCGTAGAACAACTATCTCTCTTTTTCTCTTTGCACACACTCTATCGTTCTATGCTTAGCGTTTTTATGATTTAAATTTAAAAAAGGTACCCCTCTCAAAAAGTTTAAAAATCATTTTTTATATAATGAGTAAATTTTTGAAAATAGCCTACTATCTTGAAACAACAGCATTTTGTTTTCAAATACTTGCAACTGCAGAACAGATAGACTTCAAAACTCAAACTTATACCCTTCAAAAATATACAATTAGCTCGTTTAATTATCATCAAAACAATTAATAATGGGAAGTTCATTGCAAATTCTAGAAGCCCTATATTTTTCCATTCCACAATGATTTAACGCGTAAAATAATTTTTTAATGAAATTTGAAGAGCCAGATATTTCAATTTTAAAATGGGCCCAGTTGAATCTCTGCGCAGATCCTCACTTTTAGGGAGTTTCTACAAACTTCGGTCCTTCAAAAATGAATTCCTGAATCGTATTTCTATAAACAATATTATTAAATAATTGTTTGGCCTATTGTAGTTATCTCACTACACTAACAAAAGTATTTTTTCTTCACGAAAGTAATGAGAGGCTAGTGATGATTTCAGCACTCCCTACCTCAAATACTACTTGACATAATTTTAAGTACTACACAAATGGATACATTTTTTGAAACTGCATACTGATAATATTTACAAATATAAAGTGTTTTTTTCTTTTTTTGTATTAACGTGCTTTTATATATATATATAAAAAAAAGTTTCACAGGCCATATTAAATTTCCATTTAAAGCTCAAATGAGATGAAAATGTAGAAAAACAGGTATGATTTTCCGATCAGAAAACGGATAAACAAAACACAAAAAAATAACTTTTTTTTCACTAATGATAATTTAAGTCCGAATATTTCGGCTTCTCGTCTGGTTGCCTTTATCAACTGGAGAAACGAAAAAAAGTGGAAAAAGGGGAAAAAACGCAAAACAAGTGAAGTATAATGCAGTTTCTATATTTACTGGCCTTTTTTGTGCATGATAAATATAAGTTGAACATTGGAAAGTTTTCATTCGCAAAATTTTTCTTTCGTTTTCAATTTGTTTCGCACAGGTTGTGTTCCCCCCTCTTCTTTCTTTATATCTTGTTTATGTTACGATTGATGGGACAGAACATCTCAGACCAGCATGTGTGCCGCACAGTTCTACCACTTGTGCTTCACATATAAACGTGCTTCGCATATCCAGTATTTACTTTAGAGAAAGTAGAGGAGACCTGTTATATTAATGATAAAAAAAAAATCTCAGTGGCAAGCCTCTAGCCAAGAAATTGTCATGTGTACTTGTACATGCTATATGTACAGAGACCCTTCAACTCCAATGAGTCCAAGACATACACACGTTTAACGATCAGGCCCAAATGTCTCTCAAATTCGCCAAACTATCCCAGACCTTTAAGACAAAATAAAAAATAAGAAGAAAAAACCTAACTAAAAAAAGCGATTTAAAAAAAAAGCAGATGTCATGTTTTGTTTGCGTTATTATTCAGGGCGAAAAAATCCAAAACTAAAATTAAAATGAGCTAAGTCAACCCCCTAAGGCAAATTTAACCAAAACCATTCTAAAGTCTTCAATGTTTTTTAACATAAAACATCTTCAATAAGGACATTAATTTTGTTAAAACACACTAAACAGGAAACGGAAACATAATATGGGTGACAGCACAGTATGTCGGGAAAAAATGACAATTACTACTGAAAATATTGCCATAACACTGAAAGGATCCCCTCCCCCCAAAAAATCCGAGAGAACGAATCTTATTTTGATAAATATATATATATATATATATATATATATATATAGATATATATATATATATATATATATATATATATATATATATATATATATATAATATATATATATATATATATATATATATATATATATATATATATATTATATATATATTAATGATCTTCCGCGAATTTGCAGGGAAATAACTGTCTTGCAATTCAATTTGCAGATGATACAGCTGAATCTGTTAGAGAGGGATTGATCTACACTGATTGAAAATTTTGTTATAACCATTATTTCAGTTAATCGATGGTCTATTTCCAATAATTTACTACCAAACTTTGCGAAAACTATATTTATGGTTTTCAGTCACTCAAAGCGCGCTACTAAAAAAACGTTCTGGGAGGCCTGATTTCCACAATTCTCTGTTGTAGTTTCCCTAATTTTAATACTAAAGTATTTTATTTTCATCATACTTAGGTATATTTCATTTGGATTAACCTTACTTCACTTTTTGAATGTGATGGGTTTGAAAAATTAGTAACAATTTCTTATCAGGAGATTCAGGCTGGTAGGTATAAAACCCGGAGAGGTCCAATCCTATCATTATTTAGGAGTTTTTCTTTATTGTCTTAGTCATTTATTAATTTAAAAAAAAAGTTTTTTTTAACTGAAAGTAAGGAGCGAAAGCTGAAACTTAAAACGAACAGAAATTATTCTGTACATGAAAGGGGCTGTCCCCTCCTCAACGCCTCGCTCTTTACGCTAAAGTTTTTATTGTTTTTAAAAAATAAAGTTGTGAGACAGAGCCAAACTTTAGCGTAAAGAGAGAGGTGTTGAGGAGGGGACAGCCCCTTTCATATACAGAATAATTACTGTTCGTTTTAAGTTTTAATATCACTCCTTACTTTCAGTAAAAAAAAAAAAAAAATGTTTTTTTTTATTTAATTTGTGAACGTTTTTGAATTAATGCAGCTTTGATTTTGGCTCACGGTACATGAATAATTAAAAAAATTTGCATATTAATTTTACTTTTTTTTTGGCTAAATGGATTTCTCGAAATTTTGTTCTAACGTAAATTACGAATTAACTTACGTAACGAACTTGTATATTCGTATGCTTTTATTACGTATATTAGGGAGTTTGTCACCTATTCAATACCTCGCTCTTTACGCTAGTTCGGCCCAAAGGCCGGTTAATTAGAATAGACAGCTCTTTTGAAAGTACTAAAAAAAGCTTTAGCGTAAAGAGCGAGGTATTGACTAGGGGGCATACCCTCTCATATACGTAATAATTTCTGTTCGTTTTAAGTTTTAATGTTGCTCCTTACTTTCAGTTGAAAAAAACTTGTTTTTTAAATTTAATTTCTGATCGTTTTTTAAATAATGCAGGGAAATCCGCGCCCCCTTAATTGAAATGTCCCTTCCCCAAGGAAACATCCTCAATGGAAAGATCCTTCCCCGTAACCCCCCCCCCCCCCCAGAAAAAAAATCTCTCCTGAAAACGTCTGTATACTTCCCATTAACCAATACTATATGTAAACAATGAGCAAAGTTCATAACTTGCAGCCCTTCCCCTGGGAACTTGGGGAATTAAGTTCTCCTCAAAGACATATTTATAAGATGTTCGACTATGCTGAACAAAATGGCTATCTTAAAAATTTTGATTGGGTGAATTCGGGAAAAAATGAGCGTGGGAGGGGGCTAAGTTGCCCTTCAATTTTTTTTGGGTCACTTAAAAAGGGCACTGGAACTTTTAATTTCCGTTCGAATGAGCCCTCTTACTATATTCTAGGACTACTGGATCGATACGATCACCTCTGGGAAAAAAAAAAACAAAAAACAAACAAATAAACATGCATCCGTGATCTTTCTTCTGGCAACAAATACAAAATTCTACGTTTTTGAAGATAGGAGCTTGATACTTCTATAGTCGGGTTCGCTGATACGCTGTATCTGATTTTCATTAAAGTGCTATGACTTCTAGGGGTTGTTTCCCTTTTTTTCGAAAATAAGGCAAATTTTCCCCGGTGCGTAACTTTCGATGGCTAAGATTAAACTTGATGATGTAACTTTTGATGGGTAAGATGAAACTTCATATTAAATTCTGCTTTTTTATGCTTGGCAGCTTATATTAGCTGATCTCAGCTCGATTCAAGTTTTAAATATATTCTTTAGCCTAGTTTTCATTAAACAGATTCATTTCTTAAATTTACTTACGAGTAAGGACGCGAAGAAAAACAGTCCCTCATAAACAGCCAATGGCCGGCACACAACAAAAGAAGGGGAAAAAAAAGAAAATAAACATCAAAGACATTGAAATCGGAAAAAAAAATGACAGAAAAAAGCCGTTTTTATTTAAAATTAAATTTAAAAAATAAGTTTTTTTTAACTGAAAGTAAGGAGCGACATTGAAAATTAAAACGAACAGAAACTATTCCGTATATGAAAGGGGCTGTCCCCTCCTCAACGCCTCGCTCTTTACGCTAGTAAACTTCAATCTCTGCAAAGATTAAGTTTGGTGAATGTCCAAGCCTTGGAGACCCCAAACTGGTTCCCATCGTTTTGGCAGCGGCAAAGAAGCCTAGTGTTGAAACTATTAAGAAAATTTGTGTGTGGACGTGTAAAGAGTGTTTAGCCACTCATGATACAGATATGAAGTTTTGCCCAGCATGTAAAGAAGAAAAAAATAAGATTAAGGAGCCCATAGCTCAGTCTCCGTCTTTGATTGAAACCTTAAAAAAATGTTTTCTACCGAATCTGGCGGAAAATGGCAAGTGTGTTGCATCCATATCTCCAAAGCCTGGTTCCGCACCGTTAGTACCGAAACAGCCCGCTATCCTAGTTTCATCTGATGCATTTAATCCAAAACCAGTTCCTATTTCCTCTGTTAAAGAGAAAAATGTACCTTTAGTTTCTGGAACGGCAACCACAACTATAGCGAATTCCTTAACCCTTCCATCTGCACATTCTGTCACTCCTTTAATAACAACTAAAACCAATGCTTTTGCTACTGGGCAGTTACCCTCAAAAGAATTTTCGGGCTTAACTGAAACACACAAGCCTACCGAAACTTGTTTGTTTGGGTGTACAAGCCCTCCTATCGGTCATTTCAGTTTTGGCAACACGGAAGGCATCACTTCTCTTAAGGAAAGTACAATTACAAACACGCCAGTTTATAGTGCACCAACATCAAAACTTGGAGCTGCGAAACCATCTCAAGAAACAATATCCTCTTCAAAAGATTTAAAAGCAAAGGCTGTTTCAGCATCGGCAAATGTGGCAGCTCCATTTCAATCCGAAGTCCCCATTGAAAGTCAAGATTTAGATAAAGCAGTGCGAAAAAAAAAAACGAAACTTCTAATTTCAAGTTTCGTGTGCCAACTACTCCAACTACCACAAATATCTTTCGGGATTTTGTCAGAGCTCGTTCGAGCATAGATAATAAGTTGGAAGACGCTAAAGAAAGACGCTAAAGAAAGACGCATCTCTCAAGAAAGTACAACTACAAGCACGCCAGTTTATAGTGCACCACCATCAAAACTTGGAGCTGCGAAACCATCTCAAGAAGCAATATCCTCTTCAAAAGATTTAAAAGCAAAGGCTGCTTCAGCATCTGCAAATGTGGCAGCTCCATTTCAATTCGAAGTCCCCATTGAAAGTCAAGATTTTTTTTTGAAAGTCAAGACTTGAAAAAGGGCTCATTCGATTGGAAATTCAAAGGTTTAGTGCTCTTTTTAATAGTCGAAAGTGATTTGAGGGCAACTAGCCCCCCCTCTCTCGCCCACCTTTTCCCCAAACACATCCAATCAAAATTTTTTAAATAGCCATTTTGTTCAGTGGTGTGGATTTCCAGATAGAAATTATGTTTTGAGGAGGACACTCCCCCAAAGTCCTCAGGGCAAGGGTTGTAAGTTATGCCCTGGGGGCTTATAAGGTTTTTTAGAATGCGTCGTCGTAGGAACTTCAAAAAGGGCTCATTCGATTGTAAATTGAAATGGCTAGTGCCCTTTTTAATAGTCGACAGTGATTGGAAGGCAACTAACACCCCTTCAACGCCCACCATTTCCCCAAGCATATCCAATGAAAATTTTTAGATAGCGATTTTTTTCCTCGCAGTTTAAAGTTCAGGAAATTATACCTTTGAGCAAGACACTCCCCCACAGTCTTCAGGGCAAGGGTTATAAGTTATGCCCTGGGGGCATATAAGGTTTTTATTGAAATCTTTGTCGTAGAAAATTCAAAAAGGACTCATTTGATTGGAAATTCAAAGGGCTAGTGCCCTTTTTAATAGTCGAAAGTGATTTGAGGGCAACTAACCCCGCTCTCACGCCCACCTTTTCCCAAACACATCCAATCAAATTTTTAGATACACATTTTATTCAACGTAGTTTAAAGTTTTGGAAATTAGGTCTTTAAGGATGACAACCCATCCCACCCACAACCCCCAGGGCAAGGGTTGTAAGTTATGCCCTGGAAGCATGTAAGGTTTTTATAGAAAGCGATGTTATAAAAACATCAAAAAGGGCTCATTCAATTGAAAATTGAAAGGGCTAGTTCCCTTTTAATAGTCGAAAGTGATTGAAGGGCAACTAACCCCCTCTCACGCCCACCATTTCCCCAAACACATCCAATCAAAATTTTGAGATATCCATTTCGTTCAACGTAGTCGAAAGTTCTGGAAATTAGGTCTTTTAGGATAATTACCCCATCAGAGCCCTCAGTGCAAGGGTTGTAAGTTATGCCCTGGGGGCATATAAGGTTTATATAGAAAGTTGTTGTAGAAGTTCGAAAAGGGACTCATTTGGTTGGAAATTGAAATTGTCCTTTTTAATAGTCGAAAGTGAGTGGAGAGTAATTAACCCCCCTCACACGCCCAGCATTTCCCCAAACACACTCAATCAAAGTTTAGAGATAGCCATTTTGTTCAACGTAGTTGAAAGTTCTGGAAATTATGTGTATAAGGATGACAAACCCCCCAGAATCCCTAGGGCAAAGGTTGTAAGTTATGCCCTGGGGGCATATAAGGTTTTTAATGATAGAGTTGTCGTAAAAACTTCAAAAGGGCCTCATTCAATTGGAAATTGAGAGGGCTAGTGCCGTTTTTAATAGTTGAAAGTGATTGGAGGGTAACTAACCACCCTCTCACGCCCACCATTCCCCCAAACACATCCAATCAAAATTTTCAGATAGCCATTTTGTTCAACGTAGTAGAAAGTTCTGGGAATTAGGTCTTTGAGGATGATATCCCCCCCAGCCCTCAGGGCGAGGGATGTAAGTTATCCCCTGGGGGCATATAAGGTTTTTTTATTGAAAGCGTTGTCGTAGAAACTTCAAAAGGACTCATTCGATTGGAAATTCAAAGGGCTAGTGCCCTTTTTAATAGTCAAAAGTGATTTGAGGGCAACTAACCCCCTTCTCACGCCCACCTTTTCCCCAAACATCCAATCAAAATTTTTAGATACCCATTTTATTCAACGTAGTTTAAAATTTGGAAATTATGTCTTTAAGGATGACAACCATCCCACCCACAACCCTCAGGGCAAGGGTTGTAAGTTATGCCCTGGAAGCATGTAAGGTTTTTATAGAAAGCGATGTTGTAAAAATATCAAAAAGGGCTTATTGAGGTGAAAATTGAAAGGGCTAGTTCCCTAATAATAGTCGAAAGTGATTGAAGGGCAACTAACCCTCCTCTCATGCCCACCATTTCCCCAAACACATCCAATCAAAATTTTGAGATGTCCATTTTGTTCAACGTAGTTGAAAGTTCTGGAAATTAGGTCTTTTAGGATTATAACCCCATCAGAGCCCTCAGTGCAAGGGTTGTAAGTTGTGCCCTGGGGGCATATAAGGTTTATATAGAAAGTTGTTGTAGAAATTTCAAAAGGGGCCCATTTGATTGGAAATTTAAATTGCCCTTTTTAATAGTCGAAAGTGAGTGGAGAGTAATTAACCCCCCTCTCACGCCCAGCATTTCCCAAGACATATTCAATCAAAGTTTAGAGATAGCCATTTTGTTCAACGTAGTTGAAAGTTCTGGATATCAGGTCTTTGAGAATGACACTCCACCAGCCCTCAGGGCGAGGGTTGTAAGTTATCCCTGAGGGCATATCCCCTAAGGTCTTACTGAAAGCGTTTATTGATAGCCATTTTGTTTGACATAGTTGAAAGTACTGGAAATTAGGTCGTAGAGGATGACAACCACCCTCACAGCCCTTAAGGTAAGGGTTGTAATTTATGCCCTGGGGGCATATAAGGTGTTTACAGGAAGTGTTGTCGTAGAAACTCCAAAAAAAAGGGCTCATTCGATTGAATCGAAAGGCATAGTGCCCTTTTGAATGGTCGAAAGTGATGGGAGGCTTGACATTTCAAGGAGGCACACTTGTGCCTCTATAAAGAGGCGACCCACCACAATGTTAAGCGATTTCCGGTCCTAGCGGTCGCAGAGAGACAGCGGTAATCGCATTCTGTAGCCCAAGCTCAAACTAAGAAACGTGCAAAATTTCACCCCCCTCCGACTTTATCTTCATGGGTAAAAAGTGGGCCGGAAGTTTCGACCCTCCGACCACAGCCCCCCTTTAACGTTGTCCGATTGGGTTGAAATTTAGAAGTTAAGCTTTACTAGGGCCCGGGAGCTTATCCTCGAAATTTCAGCTCAATCCGATCACTTCTTCCCTGTTTTCCAAAAACCAAATATAGCCACTTAAAGTTCATTTCTCTTTTTTTTTCTTATCCACGCCTACAGGCCACAGTTGGCAACTGGTCCGGGTGAATGAGGACTCATTCGAAGCAGAATTTGACCTGTTAGGGCCTTTTGATATTTTCAGACCGAAGAAATTATCCCCCGAATTTTACATTTACGAAAAACCTCGTTTTCCTATAATAGCCCATGTTAATTTTTCCCACCACAACCCCCCTTGAACGTTGTCTGATCGGGCTGAAATTTAGAGGATAAGCTTTCCTGGGCCTGGAAAGCTTATCCTCGAAATTTCAGCTCAATCTGATCACTCCTTCCCTGTTTTCCAAAACCAATTATCAAGTTTTGCTTGCGTCAAAATAGATTCCCCTTACTAAAAAACAATTACAATTATGGTTCTTTAGTGCAGCGGTCGAGACTCCAGACTGTCAGGCGGAAAAAACCCGGGTTCGATTCACCGTTAGAGAAAATTTTTTATATACTGAATTTAAATTTTAAAAAAGAAACTCAGTTTCTTTTTAAATTATTTGAAAAAAATTGCGTTTTCTAAAGAGTTAAAGAGGCTGAGTTACAAGGTCGACCCTTAAAATGTACAGGGATTAGGAGGCACAGTTGGGGGGCTGTTAAAGAGGCTGAGTCACAAGTTCGAACCTTAAAACGTACAGGGATTAGGAGGCACCCTGTACGACGTGATTTGAGTATTCAGGAATTAAAAGCCTTAACACAAGAATGTTCAAGAGCGGGGTGTTTGGGGGGCGGCAGCCCCCCAACTTTAACTCCTGACACGATCAGATAACAGTTAGTCAAGCAATAATAAGTAATAAACTGTACAAAAACGTGCAGAAATTATTTAAAAAAACTACGTTTTCTAAAGAGTTAAAGAGGCTGAGTTACAAGGTCGAACCTTAAAACGTACAGGGATTAGGAGGCACAGTTGGGGGGCTGCCGCCCCCCAAAGCCCCCGCTTTCGCAGTCTTTAAATAAAAAAAAAAGTTCTATAAACTGAAAGTAAGGAGCGACATTAAATCTTAAAACAAACAGAAATTATTCCGTATATGAAAGGGGCTGTGCCCTCCTCAACGCCTCGCTCTTTACGCTAAAGTTTTTATTGTTTAAAAAAAGAGTTGTGAGAAAGTCAAACTTTAGCGTAAAGAGCGAGGCGTTGAGGAGGGCACAGCCCCTTTCATATACGGAATAATTTCTGTTCGTTTTAAGATTTAATGTCGCTCCTTACTTTCAGTTTAAAGAACTTTTTTTTTATTTAAAGGCTGCGAAAGCGGGGGGTTTGGGGGGCGGCAGCCCCCCAACTGTGCCTCCTAATCCCTGTACGTTTTAAGGTTCGACCTTGTAACTCAGCCTCTTTAACTCTTTAGAAAACGTAGTTTTTTTTCAAATAATCTATAGTAAAGATCGATTTGGGTATAATGTATTATTTTTTTGTTGTTGTTGTTGTTTAGACCAGGGCACTTGTGTATCGAAGGAGTTGTCGTAGGGACTTCGAAAGGGCTCTTTCGATTGAAAATAGAAAGGGTTGATGCCCTTTTTAATAGTGGAAAGTGATTGGACGGAAACTAATCCCCCTCCCCCGCCCACCCTCCCATTTGACTTTATGTTTAAAAACTAAATGTTGCCATAAGATTAAATCAAAATACACTGTGTTAATTTTATAATTCCCAATAAGGCATCTCAGCAGTATCCCAAGAACGACTGAGGGTATTATGTTCAAACTTTCGGGGCTGCTTCTGCTCTTAAAGTTTAACCAAATCTAAATAGCTTAAGTGCATCCAAGCTATCAAAGGAAGTAAACAGATTTGTTGCGAATTGTATCAAGTTTTCCATTTCAGGTCAACTAGAGGAGGTATGAAACTAAATTAAACACTACTATTTCTGCCCAATTTTTAAGTAGGTGTATGTCGTTAAAAATTGCTGAAGATTTTTCTCCAGCATACAAATAGCAGGCCAAACTATAAATTCTTAAAAACACGAAAAGATTTATAAAGTATTATTTTCTTTTTCTCTGAAAAGACTATGTCAATATAAAACGAACAGAAATTTATTAACACAAACTTTTTCCACAAAATAGGTTTTTCAAAGAAAAGTAAAGAACTCCATTAAACAAAAAATGAGCAAAAATAAAATCAAATAATCTACCAAGCGTGAAACTACCATAAATCAGCATCGATAAATAAATGAAACCCAATACGAACAGAAATTACAATAAATAACCAGTTCAAACTCAAAACGAGTAGAAATTAACATAAGTTGGGCTCAAAACCCCTATGCCTTCCCAAAGCCAGAACATAATTTGCACTTTACTGAAAAAAAACACAAATGAATGTGCACTGTCAGTTTAATATACATATACTGATATTTAGTAATCAAAATGTTAATATTATTTGATTTATTAAAGTTATAAAATTAAAAATATTTATATTTTTTTTCAGTAAAATGCAAATCATGTTCAGGCCTTGGGAAGACATACATCAGAAGAATCAGAAGATACCAATAGATACATCTGAAGAATCAGATTTTTATGCTGATTTCAAATATATAAGTTTCATCAAGTTTAACATTACTCGTCAAAAGTTACGCGCCTGAGAAAATTTGCCTTATTTTCGAAAAAGGGGGAAACAACCCCTAAAAGTCATAGAAATTTAAAATGAAAATCCCACCATCACATTCAGCGTATCAGAGAACCCTACTATAGAAGTTTCAAGCTCCTATCTGCAAAAATGTGTAATTTTGTATTTTTTGCCAGAAGAAAGTGACCAAAAAAATTGGAGGGCAACTTGGCCCCCTCCCACGCTCATTTTATTCCCGAAGTCACCCAATCAAAATTTTTGAATAGTCATTTTGTTCAGCATAGTCGATAATCTAATTAATATGTCTTTGAGGGTGACTTAATCCCCCACAGTTCCCGGGGGAAGGGCTGCAAGTTATAAACTTTGCCCATTGTTTACATATAGTATTGGTTATTGGAAAGTATACAGGCGTTTTCAGGAGGGATTTTTTAATAGTGAGGGGTGGGGGTCGGATTAGGGGTTACGGGGGAGGATCTTTCCGTGGAGGATATTTCCTTGGGGGAAGGGACATTTCCATGAAGGGGGTGCCAGATTTCCCAGCATTATTTAACAAACGATCAGAAATTAAATAAAAAAAACAAGTTTTTTCAACTGAAAGCAAGGAGCAACATTAAAACTTAAAACAAACAGAAATTATTACGTATATGAGAGAGTTCGCCCCCTAGTCAATACCTCGCTATTTACGCTAAAAGTATATTCAAAAGAGCTATTTATTCTAATTAACCGGCCTTTGTAATTCAGGGGTTTGTGATTCGAACAAAATTCGAACTTAAGCGTAAAGAGCGAGGTATTGACTAGGGAGCGAACTCCCTAATTTACGTAATAAAAACATACGAATATAGAAATTCGTTACGTAAGTTAATTCGTAAGTTACGTCAGAACAAAATTTCGAGAAAGCCAATTAGCCAAAAAAAGGAAAATTAACATGCGAATTTCGTTTTAATTAATCATGTACGGTGACCCAAAATCAAAGCTGCATAATTCAAAAAGGTTCAGAAATTAACTAAAAAAACAAGCTTTTTCTTTAACTGAAAGTAAGGAGCGACATTAAAACTTAAAACGAACAGAAAGTATTCCGTATATGAAAGGGGCTGTCCCCTCCTCAACACCTCGCTCTTTAAGCTAAAGTTTGACTCTGTCTCACAAATTTATTTTTTGAAACAATAAAAACTTTAGCGTAAAGAGCGAGGCATTGAGGATGGGACAGCACCTTTCATATAGGGAATAATTTCTGTTCGTTTTAATGTTTAATGTCGCTCCTTACTTTCAGTTAAAAAAAACTTGTTTTCTTTAGTTAATATCACATAGACGCGGTCCTCCCTATGTCTACTAGCATGAACTCAAATTACCTCCATACTTTACAAATACCAATAATAAAACTTAACTTAAATTTCAAATTCAACGGGATAATACAAGATCTAATATAGCCTATAATTTTATTACAAAAGCAAAATTAGGCCAGTAGCCTATGAGAAATACAAAATGCCCAAGACAATGAACAAATCCCAATGGGGGGCCCCGTGTCAGTAGTATCGGTATAGGCACTTTCAATTACACATACAATTACACATGAATTGCGCAAGGAAAAGCCACTAGTACCTCTAATTACACATGAAAAAAATACATGGAATTGTGCAAGAAAAACCCTCTATATATTGAAAAGGGACATGAAACGAGACAAGATAATAGTGTAATAGATATGAAGCGTACAAGAAACTGTTTTTTTCTTATTGATAAGAATCTCATAAGAATGTGCGTCGTGAGTTCACGTGGGCATATTTTTTTTTTTTTTTTTTTAAAGCTGGCATGGCATAATGTGGTCTAACATGTTTTAGGAGCATAGTCGAAATTATGTAACTCAATCAGACTGGTTTTTGAGTCAACATAATATACGCTAACTCGAGTAGTGGTTGGTTAAAAATAAAAGGACTGGTTTTTTATTCGTCCTTGAAATTTCGTATAAAATGGCCATGCGTTAGGATTTCATTTTCATTACGATTTGGTATATTCTAGATAGTACACTGAATTTTATTAACTTTGAAACAATGGATAGTTCATTTGTCAACGTGAGTATAGTTTACTGAATTTCTTAATTTATTTCCAAATAAAAAGCATTTTACCTGTAAATTCAAATTTCAGGGAGACTTAGCCCCCCTCCCCCTCCAACAATACAAACCTTAAAATATGATATGTATATTCGCTAGAAAACGTAAAGTATGCTTTTTTTCCATTATGTAAATAAAATCCCTCTCCACTGCTTTGTTTACAAGTTTTAATTCACTAGAAATAGTTCTTTTCATTCAAAAATGTCCTTTCCCCATCGTGCGTTTAAAATGAGCTTTCTTTATCGGCTTAAATAGAACCATCTGTCTTACATGAAACGGTCACTTTTGAAGAACAGGCTTGGCACGCTCATGTTATGACAGAGATTAAAACCACATGTGTTTATAATTACAGAAAAGGGTCCTTTTTGGAACCAAGATGGAACGATGCCACATTCTGTGTGTTTGTTTTTTTTTACTTGGTGGTCATTAAAAAGCAAGGATTTCTGTTAAATAAATAATTCTTCTACCTTTTTTAAAATAGCTTTACGGGTTTGAGAGACTCTGTTGTTTTATTCCGTGTGATTTTTTCTTTACTTGTGGTCATTCAAAAAGCGAGGATCTGTGTGTTTTTATCTTTACTTGGTGGTCATTCAAAAAGCGATGATTTCTGTTAAATAGATAATTCTTGTACCTTTTAAAATAGCTTTTACGGGGTTTGAGAGACTCTGTTGTTTTATTCCGTGTGATTTTTTCTTTACTTGATGGTCATTCAAAAAGCGATGATTTCTGTTAAATAAATAATTCTTCTATCTTTTAAAATAGCTTTAGGGGGCTTGAGAGACTCTGTTGTTTTATTCTGTGTGTTTTTTTTCTTTACTTGGTGGTCATTCAAAAAGCGAGGATTTCTATTAAATAAATAATTCTTCTATCTTTTACAATAGCTTTACGGGGTTTGAGAGACTCTGTTGTTTTATTCCGTGTGATTTTTTCTTTACTTGGTGGTCATTCAAAAAGCGATGATTTCTGTTAAATAAATAATTCTTGTATCTTTCAAAATAGCTTTAGGGGGTTTGAGAGACTCTGTTGTTTTATTCTGTTTTATTCTAAAGTGCTAAGACACAGAGTGCTACAAACACCAGAATAAACTTTAGAGGGCAATTTATCTGTAAAAGAGGGCTTATTATTTCCTTACTTAATTTTTCTTCTTTTTTAAGGATGAGGAGGTGGATTCATACAATTACTCTCCCCCCCGAAAAGAGACCAAGATGAGGTGATATCACATCGATGCAAGCTGCAAGACCATCCATCATCAGATATGCTAGCTCAATTACAAGTTCTCTGGACCAGCCAGGAGCCTCTCAAGCCAGTGTCAGCTCTGCACAAAACCTCTATGCAACCTGGCAGAAAATTCAAGAGGGAATGGATAGATTCTCATAATGCATCAGCCTCATCTAGTCAAGATCGGGAGGACACCACCCTTCATGCTTTGCCAGGGGCTTCAGGCATACAAGTGCAGTCTGAATTTGTAAAGGTATGTATTTACCTCTACCTTATAGGTAATTATTTACTTAAAAAAATGCTAGGAGGAATTGAATTTTCTGGATGGGTTTGTGGGAAAAATGGTACGTGTTAAATATTCGGGTAAACATACGAGTAAAAATGCTTCACTATAAATAAGGCTATTACATCTTTCTGAACTTTCTAGGGCGGGGGTAACTATTTACTTTAAATAATTCTAAGAGGTATTGAGTTTTGTGGATGGGTTGTTGGGAAAAATGGTACGTGTTAAATATTCGGGTAAACAAACGACTAAGAAACGCTTCACTATAGATAAGGCTATTATGTTTTTCTGAACTTTCTGTGGCGGGGGTAACTTTTTAGTTTAAATATTCTAGGAGGAATTACGTTTTGTGCCTGGTACGGAAAAATGGTACGTGTTAAATATTCGGGTAAACATACGACTAAGAAATGCTTCACTATAAATAAGGCTATTGTGTTTTTCTGAACTTTCTGTGGGAGGCGGGAGGTAAGTATTTAGTTTAAATAATTCTAGGAGAAATTACGTTATGTGCGTGATACGAAAAAATGGTACGTGTTAAATATTCGGGTAAACATACGAGTAGAAAAATGCTTCACTATAAATAAGGCTATTATGTTTTTCTGAACTTTTTTTAGGGGGGTAACTATTTAATTTAAATAATTCTAGGAGGAATTGAGTTTTGTGGATGGGTTGTGTGGAAAAATGGTACGTGTTAAATATTCGGGTAAACATACTACTAAGAAACGCTTCACTATAGATAAGGCTATTATGTTTTTCTGAACTTTCTGTGGCGGGGGTAACTATTTAGTTTAAAGAATTCTAGGAGAAATTACGTTTTGTGCCTGGTACGGAAAAATGGTACGTGTTAAATATTCGGGTAAACATACGACAAAAAATGCTTCACTATAAAAAAAGGCTACTATGTTTTTCTGAACTTTCTGTGGGAGGCGGGGGGTAAGTATTTAGTTTAAATAATTCTAGGAGGAATTGAGTTTTGTGCCTGGTGTGGAAAAATGGTAGGTGTTAAATATTCAGGTAAACACACGACTAGAAATGAACATGATTTTCCAACTTTATGAAATAATGCTTATTTCACATAGAAAATAAACCTTTTTCTATAGATTAATGAAATAGCAGCGCCACTGGGTCATGAAACATCAACATTTACTGGACCTGAACCAATTTTAGCACCACCAATGGAGTTCAGAGACGAACCTTCATTAATTCTAGACAATATGGAGTGGCATAAAGGTTTTCTTAATGATGTTTTTGGGGACACGGATAGCCTAGACGACTTAAATTGTGACATTGACATGATTGAGGATCCGGAGTGGGTAGATAGGTTTATGCGTGAGCATTTAGGGGATGTTACTAGTGCATCTGAACCGGGTCCTCATAAAGAAATCCCATCACAGAACAATACAGGCTGGCTCGATCAATTGTCTCTAAACACCTTGGAATATGTACTAGCAGGCTTAGGGGACCTCATGCCACCTCCAACTATTGCAATTGAACAGACTGGGGGTGGTGCTATTGACAACTCTATGTCACCCCACCATTCTGCTTAATGATATACCTAGTAATAGTAGTAGTAGTAATACAGCAACAACACAAGTACCCCCTCTTCCAGATTTTTTTCTTTCCAACTCTGCCTTGCACCACACAAAGGTCTACAGCGCCAAATTCGGTGATCCCTTCAACTCTCTAGTATCGGGGGATATAATAACAGATCTCTCGGCCATTACACATTCTTATACTAATAAGATTCGAGCCATTCTTGAACAACAGATGGGGGCGTGGGGGGTGGGGGTCAGTTTAAAAGCATCAATAGCACTAAACATATTTTTTTAAATGAAAATGCGGGTGAGGTGTATTGAAAATACTTGCACACAGAGATGTTGGCAATTCGCCCGCATTTATCAAATTACGAGGAGGTTTTTCTAAATGGGCTAATAGCATTCAAAGTAAGTGGGAAAATTATAACGATGGGGGTAGTGGATCTGTGGTTTTATTTATTGAAAGTTTAAATGTTAATATTTTTAGGTTTAAAAAGGATTTTATTGTAAAAGGTGGGCATGGGGAGAGGGCTATAGTTTTAAAATATCATTCAGATTTAGAGGGATGTAGGGGGATACAACGAATCTGTTTCGATACGAGGCTGCAGTGTTTCAAGTATGCATTTTTAATTGCAGCATACAGACCACTTCAAATAGATGCATCTAGGAAAAAGTTGGATGAAATGGCAGTTAATGGTAGGGAGGGTTCAAAGTTCCCCAAAGTAGATTTTAATTGTTTAAATGGTCAATTTCCCGTGATAATAAAAGGAATAGATATTTTTGAGCGGGCTAATGCACATTTAAAGATTGGTGTCACGGTGTTACAGTATGAAACAGAATTTGAGGAGGGCCAGCGTTCCGATAAGAAGGGTGTATTATTTCCAGTGCGGGCTCCTTCAATTGAATCAGTAGAACATTGGGTGTGGCTTCTATACACTCCACCCACAGACCCTGATTAAATTGGTCATTTTAATCCAATTACCGATATTAGTAGGGTTTTGGGGGAGGTTAAAAAGCGGGGTGGTGTGTGTTATTACTGTCCAACATGCCTCTCAAGATTTCGCTCTGATTTAAAGTTAAAGCATCACATGAAACACTGTAAACGTCATGGATACCAGGCTGTGGAGACGGTAAGCGGGGATAGAGCGATCTTACGTTTTAAAAATTTCCAAAACACGCTCCTGCAGAGCAATAAGATCGCTTTAGACTGCGAAGCGAAACTGACAGACGTGTGCGATCCGTCAAATTCAAATCATGTTAAAATACAAGAAGCCATAGGGGTCTCTTACGCTCATGCGCAACGAGATTCTAATAATACCATGCAAGTGCTGGATGTAGTTGAGATGTTGGGTGACTGGTGAAGACTGCATGCGCTCGGCATTGGTCAGTCTAATCAAAACAGCGAACGGTGCAATTTCGCGCCTTCGTTAAAAAACTATCCTATGCTCCTATCACCAGATGACATAGTGGCCATTAAAAATCTTAAAATGTGTTGGGTTTGCAAGGGACAATTTGATGATGGTGTTGGGAATGGAGGGAGGAGGAAGGTGATCGACCATGATCATTTGTCGCAGGAAATTACATCGGGAGGGAGTAACTTTAGGGGGGGTAGCACATCAGTCATGCACTTTAAACGTTAGACAACAATATTTCGTACCTGTTTTTATACACAATTCTAATTACGACTTAAAGTTTGTTCTACCGCGTTGGCCCGCATTGCCAAGGGTGGAGTTGTAGATGACGCATGGATAGATGGTTCTTTTTCATATAATATCATACCCAAATCATCGGAGAAGCTACTGCTGCTAGAGTTCATGTGGAAAACAGTTGACAAGGGTAACACGTGCCTGAATAAAATCCGTTTTTTTAGACTCTTTCAGCTTCTTCCCCAAATCTTTAAGTCAATAGATTCAGGTACAGAAAAGTGACAATTTTGATAGCTTCCCCTCCTCAAACAGCGCTTCCCCGATGATGAAATGTATGATTTATTAACGTGTAAGGGTATCTATCCATATGATTATTACAACTCTGGCTCGAGGCTAGATGAGGTGTCACTACCGCCCATTGAATCTTTTTACAATTCTCTTACTGAGAGTGAGTGCACCACTAGCGACTACGAATTTGCTAAGAGGGTTTGGGCAAAGGGCGGATGTAAAAATGGGTGGGATTATTGTAAACTATACTTGGCCAGTGACGTACTCACTCTTCTGGACATTGTGTGCAAAAATACGGATAAAATCTATGAGGAATTTGGGTTGGATTTAGGTTATTATTTTTCCACTCCTCATTTGGTGATGGTCTTGATACTTAAAATCAGCAAAGAAGAAATAGGTCTGATCGCCGATCTGGATCAGCATTCGTTTGTAGAGAGATCGATGAGGGGTGGGTATGTATGTTTTTCACGGGATCGTATCATGAAAACTGATCCGACTGGACAGCACACCGATGAAAAGTCGGACGCAGTTTTTTTGGATATGAACTCTCTTTACCCATCGGCAATGTCTCACTACTGTTTGCCGTGTGGCAATTATAAATGGCTTGACAATCCGTGTGCTTCGAATTTCCCCGACATTGCCAGTGTTGAGGAGAATGGGGCACAGGGATGGTTTTTTGAAATTGACGGTGAAACACCCATGGAAATCCATGACTCGGTAAAAGACTTTGTTTTTCCGTGCATAAATAGATCGGTGGGTAGGGACTCTCTGAGCCCCTACAATTTATCATTAGTAGAGGATGGGAGTATGCACTGGGTACCTTCAAACAAAAACTAATTGCCAACCTCAACCCGAAACAGAATATCCTTGTTCATCACGTGCTATTGAAATGGATGGTGCCCAATGGTTTCAAGGTCACAAAAGATTCATAGAGCCCTCCAATTTGATCAAAAGCCTTACATGAAAACGTTTATTGACACCTTTGTCAGTAAGTGTTCACAAGCGAAAACGAAAGTTGAAAAAGAAGTCTATAAACTCATTTTGAACTCAGCTTTCGGTAAAATGTGCGAGAGCGTACGAAACAGAAGTCGATGTGACATTGTAACCAACCCCAAAGATTGTGCTCGAATCATT
Organism: Artemia sinica; assembly: GCA_027921565.1. Lineage (NCBI taxonomy): Eukaryota > Metazoa > Arthropoda > Branchiopoda > Anostraca > Artemiidae > Artemia > Artemia sinica. The sequence continues at coordinate 8,261,829 of CM051259.1, read as the reverse complement.
GCGGATCCAAACTTCACATCGTTCACAATCATAGACTCTGATATGGTGCTCCTACACCGTAAGAAAAAGAAACATTGTTTTAAATAAAAATATTGCAGGGGGGAGTGCAATAACTGAAATATCCAAGAAACTCATGTTGTCATTTTATTATAATGTATGCAAGGTACAGTGGCCGATTGAGGGACAAGTTCAAGTGTATTACGGGGACACTGATTCACTCCTATTAAAAGCAAAAACTGAAAATCTATTGAATGATTTGGAAAATGGCGAGTACATTAGCTCATGAATGGACTACACTATTGGGACGAATCCCTCTACCCAGAGCTAGTGAAACGCCAGGCCCCAAATCAATTGTTAATGCTAAAATCTGAAACGGGTAGCGATCTGATATCCAGTGGTGTGTTTCCTGGTCCGAAGGTATACTGTTTGGAAACGCACAACAAGGATATCAAACAAGTTTGCAAGGGGGTACCTACACACTTTGTAAAAAATAATTTCGACATGAGTGTGTATAGAAACTGTGTGGAACGTAGTTTAGTGCCAAGAGCGAAAGTCATGGCGATTCGCTCTTTACAATTTAAAAACTACACAGTTAGAGTTGAGAAAACGCCATGTCTGCCATATCGGACAAAGTCTATCTACTTGAGGATGGTGTGAAGGTACTACCAAACGGTCATTATTTAATTTCAGACCGAGTTGAATGTGTAGAGTACAGAAAACAACTCGGTCTAGAAAAATTAACTTAAATTCATTTTAAAAAAAAGTATAAATTGGGTGGGAGGGTTTTTTGGGTAATGGGTGTGGTGTTTTTTTTTAATTCTTTTCTTCTATATCACAAACAATTTTCAATGTGTGTGTGCAAGGCAGAGCAATTTCCACTATTTAATGCCCCCGGCCCGGGCCCGCCGCAGTGGCAACCCCCCGCTTCCCGGCCCGCGGCGCTTCCTGGCCCGCCGCAGCGGGCCCCCTCAGCCGCCGCAGCGGCCGACCCACGGGGGTGGGGGTGTGGGGGGGGATCCCAAAATTTAAAATGCTGTAAATAAAAGTGATATTATTTCAAGTGCATTATTCTAATAAATGTTGTATTTTTTCTATAAATAAAAAAAGTGTATTTATTTAAGTGTTTTTTCTAGTGCCTATGTAAATGTTGTATTTTTTATTATAAATAAATTAAAAAAGTGTATTCTCTCACGTTTAATGTGCTTTTTTCAATGTAGTATTTTTTAAGTGTTGTTACTTTTTTATGCGTATAATAAAAGAAAATATGATTCTTTATTCGTCTTCTTCTTCTTCTTCTTCTTCTTCTTGAACGGAGTAGTAATAGGGAAATTATTTAGTCATTAGACAGCCATAGTCTACAGTTAGTTGTCTAGGTGAACTGTTGAAGGGAACATGTATCAATTTAAAACACCATTCAGATCGTTTGTGTGTGGGCCGTCAATGTCAGGCAAAACAACACTCTTAACTAAAATAATTAAAAATTGCGATAAAATGTTTGTGGAAAAGCCGAAAAAAATCTACTACTGTTACAGTATTTGGCAGGAGTCATACGATAAAATAAAAAAGCAATTGCCACGACGGGATTGGTGCAGATACATTCATACAGGGACTTGATGTTTTCACCATTATTGAACCAAACTCTTGGCTGATCGTTGACGATCTGGCTGAATCTATTGAACAATGGTCCCAGGAAATGCTACAACTGTTCACTGTTCGCTCTCATCATGAACAGATTTCCATTACTCTGTTTCTACACAATCTCTTTCATCAGAGCAAATGTATGCGAAAGCACTTGCATTGAACTGCACCTACTATATCATCTACAGAGTTGTTCGTGATTCTAGCTCGCTAATAACTCTCAATAAACAAACCTATTCAGGCGCCCCCAAATTTCTGCTCTTAGCATACAATCAGGCAACTAATAAACCCTACGGCTATATCCTATTGGATCTTAATCAAAATACACCCGAGGATCTGCGTGTAGTCACAGATATTTTCGACAATGAAATTACAGTATATCTCCCCGTGAACACTATAAAGACCTATTAGTTGCTATCGTGACACTGAAGAAACTACATGAAAATAGACATCTGTTTTCAGTTCTAAGCACTTCAAAACCCTCGCTTAGGAAAGCCATGCTCAAACATGGTATTGACAATGATTTCATTAATCTAATATCTGAACTTTGTTTAAATTTGATCGAGGGCAATGTTCAACTACCAGAAGTAGTTAAGCAACAGGCAAAGCAACATCGTTCTATTGTACGTACATTGGCCTCTAAAAGGAAAGGAAAGAATTTTAAAAAGAAAAGACTTCTTCAGGCGGGCGGTAGCTTTTTCACACTTTTACTGCCAATAATTGCAGGACTTGTAAACAGTTTTCTCTAGAGAATGGCAAAACCCTATAAATTGACTCCAATAGAACTCGCTCTCTCACCCGTGGGAACACTTTGAGAACAATCTGAGTAAATTTCTTGACAATGAGAATATTGAGGATGATAAAAAAACTGCTTTTACTTCAAGATTCACTTCGCCGAGTGGACAAACATAAGCCCTATCGTGTGAAGGCCACTGCTGGTATTGATCACAAAAAAGAATCATCTCCTCAGGATTCTGCTGCTGGAACACAATTAAAGAAGGAGGAATTGGATCCAATTGTATTGAAAATTGGAAATCTAATGCCCCACTCATATCGTGAACAAAGTAAACGACTCCTAACCTATCTCATGGAAAGTGGTCAAGATCATATTCAGTTGAGAGCAATGGGAAAGGGACTATAATTCAGGGCAAGAGCTATAATCTACTTGATTTAATCTATGATATGGTTACAAATCGTAAAGGACTATTATCATTTGACGCTCATCTATACAACTTTCTAAATACATTAAACTTCCCAAAAGTCTTATTAGCAATAGACAAATTCTAAAAAAATTAAATGAACATGCACCATCATCAACAACACCATTAAAACATGAACATGAAGAAGAAGAAGAAGATTTTAAATAAATCTTGGAAAATACTAGCACACCTAGTGGAAACTTGACAATGATGGGGAGGAAAAAGCGAAAACGTATCATGTCACCATCACCAACTAGTATACAAAAGGGTAGCGGACGTTACACAACGTGTTTACGTTCAAATGGTTGAAGTTCTGAAAGGTGTTTATGAAAATATTGGTGAGGCGGGGAGTTTAAGTTCCCCCACCACTCTTTCCAAAGTCACTGGTGTTCACACTAAAAGTGTACAAGACTATCTACAAAATGAATCAAGTTACACTCTACATAGAAATCATAGACTTCGTGCTAATCAATATCGAAAAACTAAAGCCTTTTTCCCATTGCATATAATGCAAGCAGATCTCCTGTCTCTAGATGAGATTCAACGACGTCACAATAAACCGTACAAGTACATTCTACTTGCAATCAGTGTTTATAGTCGTTATGCATATGCAATTCCATTGCGATCAAAGAGAGGCATTGAAGTTGCTCAGGCCATTGAAAGTATTCTTGAACAGGATTCATAAAAAAAATTCTAACGGATCGCGGTGGTGAATTTGTTAATCCCCATGTTGCAAAAGTACTAGCGAAATATAGTACACTGCTCTATCATAGTGATGTTGATTTATAATCAAACAAAATCATGTTGATTTATAATCAACGACCTCATTGATCATTGTCCAACTCAACCCCAACGGAAGTTCATCATTCTGATCATGATACAATTGACACCTTTCTTAAACAATATTCCAATGAAACGATTGTCAAGAAGAAAAATAAATTCAATGTTGGTGATACTGTTCGAATTAATAGAACAACTAATGTTTTTGAAAAGGGGAATCACTTGTGGTCCACAGAACTTTTTAAAGTGGCAAAAATCCTAGACACTAAACCCATAACTTATGGTTTGCGTGATACCAAAGATGAAGAGATTCTTGGCGGCTTTTATGACTATGAACTACAAAAGTTAAAAAATAATAGTGAAATCTATCAAATTGAAAAGATATTAAAGACTCGTACTCGCAGGGGTAAGAAACAGTTACTTGTTCGCTGGCTAGGATACAACTCTGATTTTGATTCTTGGATCGGTGTTGAAGATATTGACAATGCCCAATGATTTATATGTAACTTTTATGTCCAATGTTTCCGATCCTCTCTACAACGACTTGAATACGACAAGTGATTTTTGGACGAAACTCTCCCCCGCCATCAATTTGACGGTGCGTATGAAGTGGCTCTTGTCGATTGTATTCTCAAAAATACCTATGACATCCTGAGAAAGGATCGTGTGTATGATATAAAAGTTATACCATTCGATTGGACACTCTTTGTCGACTATGAATGGATTGAAGCACTTAAATCTAGCGAATATCCACATGCCAAATTGAAATATATTGAATACGATAATATGACAGATTTGTGTCGTACAATCAATAGAAAAATCTCATATCGTAGGAATGGTAAATTCCATTTTAATTATTCATTGGAACAAGATAGGATTTACATTACCTCACCTGTTGACACTGAAATAATTATTCTCAATGATAATCTGAGAGACGATCTTGGCTTTAAACAGAATATGATCAATGGGAAAAATGCTGGCATCGTTTACGGGATGAATCAAGTTATTTTTGCTGATTATCCACCTGGTTTCGCCTCGGACTCTTGCATATTTCTCTATGCATCCTTTGTGGAAACATCGAGAGTCGGTAATTCAAATGTACCCCTCCTACGTGTTCTTGAACGAAAAACATCTCATGAAACTTGTTCATCACTATAATATAAAGCATCTTCAGTATGTTCCTGTAAACACTTCGTATTTGGAACTCTGTCAGTTAACACTAAGAAGTGAATTGGGCGATCCTCTAGCAATAACAAAAGGCTTAGCAGTGATTACATGTCATTTTCGACCCATTGTTGGCGATAGCACAGTCACCTAAAATGAACAATAGGAGAATTCCATTTGTCTGTCCCGATATCGATTGCTATGTTGGTGCTTTGAGTCCACGTCAAATAGGCAATGGATTGTACAAGGGGCGTACTACAATGTCTGGCTATGTTCTTGGTAGCTGTTTGCTAGGCTATTTCGTTCTGCACTACCCCTTGCCAGAAAAATATCTTGTACCTGCTGCATCAAATTTTGCTGCCTCAACACTACAGGACTGGGGGTCGGGCAAGAATTTCAAGGAGAGTGTTAAGGAAAATATTAGATCTTCTGCAAGAGCCGTTGGTGAGCAACTAAAATCTCGACAAAATGGGGAGGGATTGAAAAGGATGCGTGCACGTCATTCACTCATCAGTCTCTACCCAGGCGGGAAGCGAAGGACATCAACAAGGACTTTGAGGAATAAAAACAAGGAAGACCAATAAGCAGAAGAAGAAAAAGAAAAAGATTGTTAGATCAAAGAAGGATTTCTTCTATTAAGATGACTTATCTCCCCACAAGGAAGCATATCCATCAATTAGTTCCTCATTGAGTCTATTCAATGCTGAAAATGTTGATGTCAGTGTCAAGTATGGCTACTATGAACAATTTCACCCCCAACAACCCCTCTCGGAAAATATACACTTTCAAATATTTTCCAATGAAGACTATTTCATTGATTTGTCATCAACATTTATTGATTTAAATGTTGTGGTGAAGAAAAAGTCAGATAATACAACTCCAACTGCTGCCGATGGTCTCTCCTACGAGAACTGTATTCTACACAATCTGTTAAAACAAATTAATGTATTTATTAATGGTACTTTGGTGAGCACTAGCAATAATTTATCCAACTATGGAAGCTACATACAATTTATGATGATGACACCAAAGGCATACAAGGAGTTGAGAGGACAATCATTGGGCTATGAATATCGATCAGGTGTTGATACTGACGGCGAGTTGACTACTGCAGTGACCCAGGAGTATCATCTGGTTGGAAAATTAAGTCATGAGATATTCAATATATCCCAATGGCTACACCCCAATGTCAAGATTGACATAAAGTTACAGCTGGCCCCATCGAATTTCATTTTGAGAAAAACACTTCCTGCAGCACCCGATGCAAATGTCATTATTACATCGACACATTCTCCACGTCCGAAAACAACAGGTTATGAGCTCTGTTGCATTGGCAGTGGAAAAGCTAAGAGCCAATGGTAACAACATTAAACTTCTTGTCCCCCATACGATCACCAATCAACGTCGCATTGCCACCGGCTCTCGTAGCTATAGCGATTAATCATTTATCAATGGAGAAATCCCATCAAAATTGGCTTTGGTCTTTGTGAAGAGTGGTAGTGCCGTTGGATCCTGGACTGATTCCCCCATGATTTTAATTTTTTTGGTCTATCTAGTCTTGTATTTTAAAGTGAATGGTATTCCACTGTACACTCTATCATTTGACAAAAAAAAATCCGATAGAACTCTGTACGAGTTGACCATGCAATCCCTAGATCATGACTCTCAACTATTTGAAAATGGAATAACCGATTCAATGTTTTCAAAAAATCACGTGGGTAATTGTTTTGGACTTGTCGGGGACTCAGGATATGAGCATAGTACGAACAGGGAATGTACGTTTAGGTGTAAATTTTCCGATGCTTTGACTGAGAGTATCACGCTTATATCACTGAGTCAATTTGAAACCTATTGGGAAATCACACCCGACGGCAATGTTCTACTAGACCTAGCACCATGAACACAAACCAAATAATCAACGTATTTAGTATGGATCTATACATGTCCCAGTACAAGTCCTATTGTATACCTTCGGACTTCATTGAAAATATTCCAAGTGTTAACAATACCTTAATCATTGTTAATAGCAGTCCATCGACTTTGAAGACCGGCCATTGGCTATGCATCTTTCAAACAGCGAAGAATATTGAAATTTTTGATCCTCTTGGCCTATCGTATAAATTCTACACTCCATACATCAGCAACTTTATTGAAAGCAGTGGGAAAACCATTATTCAAAATCAACGAAGAGTACAGAATTTAACGACTAAGACATGTGGCTTTCATGCACTACTCTTTTTCATGTTCAGATGTCGTGGCTACACCTACAAGCAGTTTCTTGACATCTACGTTGACTTTCCTCGATTGAACGACTTTCTAGTGGAAAATATACTTACAAGCGTATTTAATATTGATTTTAGTGCCCTACGAATAAAATGTTCTAAAAATGTATGTGAAATTGTTTATTAATAAATGATAGAAATTTTATATACATGATAAAACGACTTTTCTACTCTTTAGATTTCATCTTCTACTAGGTATAGGTATTTGTCGACAACAACTAGTGCAGGTAGATTATCTGAATTCACAGTGTACTGATCCTGATGTACTGCAATGACAGGGTCACATTTTCTACAGTAGAGTGTAACTTCACTCTTGTCACATCTCTTTGTATAGTCAATGATACTATTCTCATTCATTCTATAGAATTCACATGTTTCAATTTGCTTATTTGAAACAATTTCACAAACAGTGTCCTCAAGTGTCGAATCACATTCCGTCACAGCCAAATAAAAATCAGTGGGCTTATAATCATAACACCCATTGTCTTCACAACGATGACGTAGAGACCATATTCTTTTGTTGTTCCAACAGTTGAATCGCTGACCTGGCTCCTCCTCCCAGAACAATCTAAAACCACGACGATACCAATCTCGTAGCAATAAACTAAAATCACGCTTAGGATTCTTTCCAATCATACCGGGATATGTATTCTCCCACTGATTACATTTATCATAGTGACAATTGGAGCATAGGTGCCCTCTAGGATGAGAGTCACACACCTCTTCAAGACAGGAATTACAATCTTTAATTTGTACAGCATATCCTCTATGCAATTTACACGGGTTGCATAATCTACACTTTTCATCATACTCATCAATCATTGTGCAATTCTCACATGATGACCAACTGCCCAGTGTGTACATACATAGCGGACATGTACGGAACATTTTTTCATGTGTTGACACTCTCACTGCCACAATGAAAACTGAGCTAGCAACGACAAAAAATTGTCTGAGATAGAGAGAGAGAGAGGAGTAAATCATTCTTGAACACCATCTTTCTCATGAGAAAAAAGTCCTAAATTTCTAAACTAATGTTTAAAAGCATATCCACAATATCATTTTGCCGTGTCGTGATCAATATATCAATAAATTGTGTAAATGCATTTGGACCACGATGTAGAAGCTTCATACAATAGTCTAATGATGGAGAATCAGTTTTCATTATATCGACAATCATTCCTCGAGACAATATCTTCCTTTGAATAGACAACTCTAGAAAATCGTCATCTAGAATCAAACGTTTTTCTATAAGCACTAGATTCCTCATGATTCGCTCTTTCTCAAATCTATCCATTTTTTAGAGTCCTAACACTCTCACAACCAACTACAGACTAACCAGAATTTTTTCTACTCTAAAAAATATGCGCTAGTCTACTATAGAAAGAAAAATACCTTTGATTTAGAAACAATTTTATTGAGCATAATTACAACAATAATATTCACTGATGCATTTTGTTCTCATCAATATATTTCGATAGGACATCTAATGCTGACCGAAGTTTATTTATATGCACAATATTCACTTTTCCAGCAAAAACATAGTTGTTCCTCCTGCTTAAATTTCCTTAATGATATCACGTATCTAGCATACATATCGTCCCATTCAAGGCATAGTCTACAGCCACCGGTTATTTCCACAGCCACATTGGTTACTCGTATATCATTACTGCTACCGGCTCCATCATTAATCTCCAATAATGTAAATGCACCACTCATTTTTCTCTACTAATATCCTCTCAAATAAACTATTCTCTCTGAATTCAATTCTCCTACTAGTATGAACTGTAATGAAAACCATTCCTTTTATTCAAATCCCAATCACCAATAAAAGTTATCGTATATTGAGCAACCTCTAATGTCTCTGATTGGTTCTTAAAAAATGTCTACGTCAAAACGATACATTCATTGTGCAATTCTTATCAATAACAAAAAACCTTTCCAAGCTTTTTAGAATGTTCACGTGTAAGTGTAATGACACACGCGTGGCTTTTCCTTGCGCAATTCGTGTATTTTTTTCATGTGTAATTAGAAGTACTAGTGGCTTTTCCTTGCGCAATTCATGTGTAATTGTATGTGTAATTGAAAGTGCTTATACCGATACTACTCGTGTCTGCCAAAATATTTCTATGGTTTCCTAGGGAATTTGATAATATTTTCTTCCGATTCCACTTTAAATTAGAAAAAAATAACTTTTTGGCATCCCTGCTTTCAACAAAAAAAAAAAATCAAGGTATTATCATTTTAAAAAGATAGCCCCCTACCCACCGCTCTGGATACCACCTTAATAGGATACCCTCTCTGCTTAAAATTAAGAAAATAAATAAATTTTTTAGCATCCCCGCCTTCATTAAAAAGTTCGAGTTATTTTCATTTAAAAATAAAAGTCCCCTACCCCTCCCCCTTTTGGATACTGCCTTGATAGGATACCGTCTCCGCTTTAAATGAAATAAAAATAACTTTTTGGCATCCCTGCCTACAATAAAAAAAATGAGATATTTACATTCAAATAAGACAATTCCCCCTCCCTCTGGATACTGCTTTGATAGGATACCATCTCTGCTTTAAATTAAAAAAATAATTAACTTTTTGGTATCTCTGCTTTCAATAAAAAGAAATTCGAGGTATTATCATTAGAAATTATAAAGGTCGAAGAACAAAAATGTCGAAATTATTCAGATATACCTCAAATTACTGGAAAACCAAGTCATAGATTCGCCGTGGCGTTCAATAAGATCAAAGGAGTCTAATTAAAAGGGAGCATACACAAAAGCCAAATTAGGCCAGTAGCCTATTAGAAATCCAAAAATACCAATAACAATGAACATTTCTATGGTTTCCCAGGAAATTTGATATCATTTTCTTCCGTCTCCGCTTTAAATGAAAAAAACAATCTTTTTCTTTTTGGCATCCCTACTTTCAATAAAAAATTGAGGTATTATCATTTAAAAATGATAGCCTCCTATCCCCTCCCCTCCAATAGACAATCATTCACATTTTTTTTATGAATCATATTTTTGGGGTAACTTCCGTTTCAATCTTCAAGTCACCAACCTTGTACATGATCTATAGCTAAATTTTGTCTCAATAGAAGGTTGTTTTTTTCGGGGGGGGGGGGGGGGGGTAAAAATTTTTCATAAAAGAGATGGTATTTTCTTTAATCTATCAGGCGTTCAATAGTTTTGTATTAAACATTAAGAAAATGTATTTAAAAATAGCGAAAGTAAAACAAAATTTGGCAAAATTATGATTCAGCTGTCGCAAGTATCGATTGAATACTAATTTCAAAATCCAAATGAACTTGTATAGTGTATGCGTTCTGTTCAACTTAAAAATAAAATTATTGACTACGAATGATGTTGGGAAACTGCATTTGAAATGGTTTAATCTCATTTCATAAAGACGATACTTTTGTCAACATATGAAGAACCGTGTATACTGCAATTGTATTGTGTTTGTTGTGGTTTTTTATGCAAAGTAACATGAGGGACGAAAATTAACGAACAAGAGAGTAGTGAAGAATTATGGAATGCAAAGTAATATTTGGCAGGGATAGTCACTAGGGATAAATCACTAGGGGCGGCACCGTGATTAAGTGATTTTTCAACCAAATATTTTTTGGGGTGACACATAGATTTTCGGGAAATGCCCAAAAATTCGGGGATAGTACAAGTCCTACTGGATTTATAATTAGGAATATCGAAATACTTAACCACACGAGAAAACAAAAGCTCCGACTTTGCGGTTGATGCAATAAAGAATTGCCGCAACATTAATTAAAAGTCAGCCGAACGCCGCCGCCTCTGCGGGCGTTGCGCCGGTGGCGTTGCGGCACTTCGGTGGCGGTCAACCGGCCTTTCTTTCATTGGCGGCGTTCGGTCGTTCCGCCGGCGTGGCACTTGGGTCTACCTACTACTATCAAGATGACTTCATTTCGGACTTGTCTACAAACTAATCATGAAGTGTCCTCTTCAGAACCGATACAAGATCCAATCATTGGACTGAGCTGATTGTGCAGAAGTGATACCACGAAAAAAAAAACAATCCTAAAATCTTTATTTTTGCAAAAAATATCCTTAATCGGTTTGCTTTTACTGCACCAAAAACTCCTTTATTGTTTTGTGTTTTCAGTAAAGCATTAGTTTCCTATAATCCAGAAAACATAGGTAAATATTATCAGTTGCTTTATTCGCAATAGTTTTACCCATATAGGCTAGCTAGAGTGTGAAGCAATAATTTTTGTTCATTTTAAGTTTCAACTTCGTTCTTTACTTTCCTCTAGAATAACTTTGTTTTTCTTAAATTTTAGTAATCCAAGAAGAAGAATAAAACCTACAACACACAGAAATGAAATGAATAATCAAGTTAAAATTTAAAGGAACGGAAACTCACAGAAGTATGAGTTTGGCAATAAGCCCCTGAAACCTCCTGAAGGCTTCAAAAGTAAGAAGAATGTGAGTCGAATTCTTTTTTAGAATCCTAAGAATCACGTAAGAATTTCTCTAAATAAATTTTTAAATCGTTATATGTCAAAACAATATTGTAAAAAAAGGCAAAGATTAAGCAAAAGAAAAGAACAATGATTTGAGAGACTTCACGGAAGAATCACTGGATTTTTTTCTTCATCCAAAAATCTTGCTAAGGAAACCTCCTGAACTTTTTGTGTCCTAGAAGAAAAGAAAAAAAGTTAATACTTATAATTAGACTACCCATAATCGCTATGCTATTGCACACTACCACGACTATTACTAATACCAACAACCCACTGTAGCATCAAGCCACCTGAGGCCAATTAAGCTACGCATATCACTCCACCCCCAGTCTTTTTTTAAGCTCCACTCTTTACCTCCTCCAATAAAGCTTCAGTTTCCATTAAATCTTTCTTTACTATCTCTTCCTATTCCAACTTGCTTTTCACGACTTGCTTTTCGTTTGGCCATAGATGGATGCTCTCTCATCCTTCATCCGAAAAACACTCCTTCCTCAGCCTCTCAAAGGGCCACGTTTCAGAGCCATACTTGAATACTGTCATTGTCGTGGCTTCTGATCAGAGTTGCCGCCCCTAGTGATTTATCACTACTTCTAGTGATTTGTTATATTGCCTAAGAAAACAAATCACTATATCAGCACACACAAAATTACTAGATTATTGAATAAAATCACTAAATCAACCAAAAAAAATAAAATCTAGTTTTTTTTTTCCGGATGACAACCCTGCTTCCGATTATTCTAATTTTAGTTCCCAGGCTTATCTTCCTATTTTTCAAATTTTCTCAACTGAGAAAAAAAAAAACACTGTATCCTGGCTATTTTACTTTTTTGCATTTTTACTGCTTTACTAATAATATTACGTAAGTGAAGCTATGTACTTGATCGTTAATTTGTTACCAAAAACACGTCTTCAATCTTATTTGTGCCTAGTCTAAGTTATTTAGTGTTCTTACTGTCCATTTACAATCCATCTTTACACCCTTAACTGTTAAAATTGGCATAAATTCATTTTGATAGCATTTTTATGTAGGGTACTCGTGTCATTTGCACAATCTAGGTCTAAGAGAGCAAAGCCAGAGTTAGGTTTTTTCTCAGGGAAGGTAACTGTAGACTCTGCTACCCCCTAGCGACCATCAATACTGTGGATATTACCATTTTTGCCTAAAATATTACAGTTTAAGCTTCTTTTGCGACCCTCCCCTAGCGTGCTGCCCAGGGATGTTGCTTCCTCCCCCTATATCCAATCCTATAAGAGAGTTTTTTTTTCCTTCGTAATTGATTTATTTTCTTCCATAGCTTCTGTCGTATTTATTAGGACAAAGTCCATCAAAAAAAATAATTCCTACGAAGTGGGATAGGAGACAACCCTGGCACACCAAATCAACTACAAATCTCACTCATAGAATTAATTTTGTACATTATTCAAGAAAAATTATTCTCTCGCATAGAACTAATCACTTTAATGCACTTATTTCGTGTACCATGCAATAACAGGGCCCTCACAAAAGCTTTAAAGAGTTCTACTGATTCAAACGCATTAGTTGTTAATCGAAGAATGAAAATTGGTCGACGCGCCCTCTCCTTTCCCTAAGAACTTCACTCTTCTTCTTCTAAAACTTTGTCAATAGCATCTCGTGTTCTTATAAGTATCATCATGCAAAGCAATCTGCTCCCTACGGAATCAACGTAATGCTTCTATTATTACCACACTCACCCTTATCACCTTTTTTTTTAAAGGAGTTTTATTAAAGTTTTCCCAAGCTCATTTCAATATCTCTTATTACTCTATAGAAAAATATAAATTAAATCTGTTAGGCTGTTTTACGTGGGTTTCCTTAAACTTAATAACTTGCATATTTTAAGTCATAATAAAAATAAATATTCTTTTGATACATATACTCCCAAATTTCCATTTCTCTGATTCCAAGATCGAATTTCGATGCTTATTCAAAATGTGTAAAATTCATCAAATTTAATGTTATCAATCAAAAGTTATAAGCCTTAGAAAATTTACACAATTTTTGAAAAAAGGGGGAAAACATCCCCAAAACATCAAGTGATCTTACTGAAAATTACAGTCAGATTCTGAATACTAGAAAACCCTACTGTAAAGGAAAGGTTTCAAGCTCTCATGTACAAAAATGAGGAATTTTGCATTTTTTGCTGGATGAAAGATCATGGATGCGTGTTTATTTGTTTGTTTTTTTATTTGTTTTCCCCCGGAGTGATCATATCAATCTAGTGATCAGAAGATCGGAATAAGGCTAATTTGATTTGAAATCAAAGTTCTAGTGCCTTTTTTAATTGACCAAAAATATTGGAGGGCAGCTAGCCCCCATATCATGCTCATTTCCCCCCCAAAGTTACCCGATCAATATTTTGAGATAGTCATTTATTCTGCATAGTTGAAAAATCTAATAACTATGTCGTTGAGGATGACTTGACCCCCCACTGTCCCCAGGGGAAGGGCTACAAGCTTTAAAACTTCGCTCATTGTTTACATATAGTATTGGTTATTGGGAAGTATACAGACGTTTTTCAGGGGGGAATTTTCAGGTGTGTGGGGGGTACGTGTGAAGATCTTTACATGTAGGGATATTTCGTGGAGGAGGGAATTTTCCATGGAGGTGAACCGGATTTCCCAGCTTTATTTAAAAAAGATCAGAAATTCAATAAAAAAAAAATAGTTTTTTCAACTGAAAGTAAGGAGCAACATTAAAACCTAATACAAACCGAAATTATTACGAATATGAGGCGGGTCGCCCTCTCTTCAATCCCTCGCTCTTCGCCCT
>CM051259.1:8224983-8242483 GCA_027921565.1 Artemia sinica | reverse complement strand
TCCAGTTTCTTAGGGTTGTCATTTGAGCTGTGATTATCGAGATGATTACTGAAACGTACCAATAAATATCTGAGAAACTAGTTATTTTTTTTAGTTGGTTGCTTTACTTAGCGCTTTTTACTAATAACTCAGTAGTAACAGTTTTTCTGACTGTTGCTTTACAGTTTTTCTCTTCAAATACCCAAAGGCCTGGGTTTAATACCAAGAAAGTTGGATTCTAAGTACATTCGGGAAAAAAGGGATCTGTGTTTCTTCCGGATTCTTTCGTGTCAAAGCAGCAGATTCCTTTTTTTTAGTACAATTAAGAATCCGAGATCCAAGGGTGCGTCTTGGCACAGCACTAAACAGAAAAGAAGGTATGATAAAAGGGAAAGGGGACGTGTGAAGACGTGATATAAGGCAACTTTTACCGCTGGCCAAGCCATATTAAATAGGGCTGCGAAGTGTGACTTCAATTCTTGGGCGGGAAATTCAAATAACGATGAAACGTGGATGCGTAGACACGTTTTTTCGGACTATGGCGAATTGTTTTGGCCTAAAATATTTTTCGTAGATCCTACTAATCCACCAGAACGTTTCACGTCGAAATAATAGTAGGAATATTGACAATCAATTGTTAGTTACAACTAGAAACCACGTTTCACGGTACTTTGAATTTCGCACTTTGCTTTTTACGTCATCACCGCGCAGGTCCTATGTTGTATAACTTAAAAACCGTGTTCCGGGATTTTTTTTGAAATTTCGGAATTTTATTTTGAGCTGGTGGCAACGCTGCATGTGTAATAGGAAAAAGCGTCACCATCAGTGCCATCGTAGGGTTACCTAGTTTTTGCATGGATATCAACAACTTGCAGTCCTCCGTTCTTCTTCTTTAGGTACATATCAGTTGTTTTCAATCTTGGGGGTTCTTTTCCTTGCCAAATAAACCGTAAATGATTTTTTCCAAGTTTTAAAAGATCGCTTTTGAAGGTGCTGAAATATTCGACAGATACCGAATAACAGGCCAGCTGTATATATTTACATATTGCGCCCTTTGGAATATGCCTCCATCGTGCCTCTGGAGGCATGCCTCCGGCGTGCCTCATGCCTCCAGGTGTCCCTCAAAATGCCCAGTTGTTAACCCCTCGACCTGAATGGGCGGTTAAAGACTCATAGAAAATCATTGGTGTTGCTGAGGGGGGGAGGGGTTAAAGGAGGATGGCTGTCCCTGGGCGTAACCATGAGGTGGTACCAAACCGAGTTTCTTTTACATATTTTAGGGTAGTGATGGTGGGGGCCAAAACCAGCATTGTCCCCAGGAGCTGTAAAACCCTAGCTACCCCTGCGTAGAAAACCAAGGCTGAGTTCCCCTGAAAATCTTCGTCAGTTATACGCTACCGTACTATTTGTATCATATTATGTTCAATTTTGCTACAAACTTAAGACGTGTAAGATTTAAATTTACTTACATCTTTCTATCCTTTGAGATTTTTGCCTCATCTGTTTCATTCTTTTGTGTGGTGGCCACTTTATTGTCGGTTCTTACTGTGGTTGTGTTTTTATCCCTTACATTCGATATATTTGTATCATTTTCTATCTTTCCTCCTTGCATAGTATTCACGGGAAGACTGGGAGACACATCCTTCTGGGTAATTCCACTTTGGGCGACCTTCTTATTATTGTCAAAATCTTTTCCTGGAATTGGGCGGTTTACGTTACCCTGAAAATTAACAGGTGATCTTGAATCACCAGCTTTTTCTTTCTTTTCTGCTTCTTTTTTTGCCACTGTTGCAATCAATTCGTCTTGTATTTCTTGGGAAGGGAAGGTCTCCTTTGAGCAGAATTTGAGGCGGAAAAATCAGCATTTCCTTCAGAATTAAAGGGTAATCTTGAATTATCAGCTTTTTCTTTCTTTTCAGCTTCTTTTCTTGCCACTGTTGCTATTAACTCATCCTGAATTTCTTTAGGAAGTGAGGGTCTTCTCTGAATGGAAGGGAATGGATCTTCCCGATTTTTTGTGCATTCCGATTTGTTTATTCAAGCCTGGACTAGCTTTTACTTTATCAGCTCCTTCATTTGAAGAAAATGGAACAGGTTTATCTGTGAAAGGCCTTTGAGAAAGGGAACCGAAATTAGAACCTCCAGAATTTGAGTTTAGTGGTGATTTTTTATTCTGGGGGTTAAGCAGAGGTTTTACGGGTGCAACGGCCTTTGGACTGTTGCTGTCCAATTTAGAATCCGTCAAAATTGAATCTTCAAAACTATTCGAGAAACTGCTTCCTGTGTTTGAATTTAAAGATAGAGGCTTTGAAGGATTCAATGCGATGGAAGCTGTTGATCTACTTGCTGGCTTTAGCGTGACAGTAAGTTTTGATGTCTCCTGTCCAAATGTTGGCTCATTTGGGAATTCTGCTTTTGATAAAACTGGTTGTGAAGAGCCTTTTTCCCCAAGATCGATATTGGTATCTTTAAGGCTACTAGGCTGTCCGTTTTTTTAGATCTGTCGGTCCTTTGGAAATTACTGGCCTATTATTCACACCTTTTCCCAGGGGCGAGACAGGACTTGAAGGACGAGAATCATCGTTACCTCTCTGCTCCCAAAAGTTTACTAAGTCTTTTACAGATGATTGTCTTTCCAAAATTGGTTTTTCTGGTTGTGGTAATGGGGGGAAATCTTGGTCGTTCTTTACCTTGGCATTATCGATTCTCAATATTTCAGGCCTTTTTATTGGTTCCCTTAAATCTACAGGAATTGCACTAACACAGTAACACAAAAGCAATATTTTAATTTCAAGACTCATCTTAAGGCTTGCTTAAGACTGAGAAGTAACTGAAGTATTGCATGCTTATTTTGATCATTTATAGACACCCACACAAGGGACTATGAACCTTGGCTTTTCTCGTTTGGACTAGTGACAAAGATGTATCAACCGGTTTATTAACATACATAATTTGGTTTTTGAAGTCATTGTCTCAAGCACACTTCTTTACAAAAAATTACATTAATATTTTTAGCACATTTTAAACCAAAATGAATTTAAACACGTGTCATAAAATAATAAAATCTTAAAACTTAAGAATTTTTTATGCAAATTGTTAATTAACAATTCTCAGAAACGTATTGATCGGGTTGGAATGTTGGAAATTCAAAAAAACTGCCAGCTTGAAGGAAATGAGAAGCGCACACTTTCAGAAATGAAGTACGCCAGGCGGCGTGTGCCAAGCGTGGCGGAAGTGTGCCAAGCGGGGCGGAAACTGTGCCATGTGTGGCAGAAAATGTGCCAAGCGTGGTGGAGCTGTGCAACGCACACATGACGTTTAAATTGCGCATCAGGTGGTGGAGAATTGGCCCCCACTCCTTGAAAAAAAATCGTGGGTACTTGTCTGTTAAACAAAACATCCTCAAAAATTACGCTGCCTGAGATCTGACAAAACCGCTTTGAATCGATTATGATTTGCTTATTTTGTGTGAGAAAATTACGATGCTAGTATATTTTGAGTAAATATTTAATGTTGGTTAAGGGTTAGGTTAGGTGGGGTTAGGTATTTAATATAATGCGTACTGTGCGGCTTGCTTTCCATAATCATTTGTCATAGTTTCCATAATTTTGTTTCTAAAGTATTATAGGTACTTCCCATTTATATGGGCCCCTAGGGTTAACCGCTGTAGAGTAGGCATGATAAAACCTGTTTTTGACATGTTAACTGCAATAGACTAGGCAATGATAGCGTGGTTTGCATTGCGTGTACGATATTAAACTGTGTTTTTTTGGGGTTTAGGGGGGGGGAAGGTACCTACGTTAGGTTAGGCTACGTATTTAATATATGCTATGATTTTTACCTCCCACCCCTCTAATGTGCAAATATATAGCCCAAATTTGTTTCTTATATATTCATCCTATTTTATTTCATTAACATTAACCAAACTTGACTTTTAGAGAGGCCCACATAATGGGAAAGTACCGTATTATATTATCATGTACGTTTTGGTATATTTCATAAGGATTAACCTAACTTCATTTATTATTGATGCTCTGTATAATAAACAAGTACCATTTCGTGTAGTGGGCTAGGGTAGTCTATGTTTGAATAGTCAAAGAAAGAACACCATATAATACTAAAAAAGTTAACAAAGAATATAAAAGAATGTTTACCATATAATACGGAAATACCGAGTTCGTTAAGAAAATATAAGCGGTCATGAATTCTCCATCAATGTTTTTTTAGAAGAATCATCATACTTTGATGTACTGCCAGTCTTTGAACATTATATTTAAAAAAATCCGACAACATTTAACTTTGAAGAAAAAATTACCAATGTTGTTTAGGTAGTAAGTTTTGTTAGCTCATAGCGCAGGGAAATGCATTGTTAGTAGATTTGCTACCCCAAAAAAATTATTAGGGTAACGGAAAAACGGCTCTGTTTTCCATATTTCGTAGAAAAGACTTGCTGTAGGTTATAAATTCAAATAAAACCAGTAAATGGATTATTTTAAATTCCCATTTTAAAAGGGCTGCCAGTAACGGGGGGGGGGGATCCCAAAATCTAAATTTTGATCAGTTATTTTTTTAGTGCCGGTTTTAGGGAGGGACAGAGGGGTCACTTGCCCTGGGTGGAGAAATTTTATGCGCGTAAAATTTCAAATAAATAATCTAACGGTTATAATCATTTTTCTAGTTATTTTTTTTTAAGAAAGTAGACGAAACAGCTGAAAATTTTTGGGAGACAGAGGGGCCTAATCACTATTTTGCTCCGGCGCAGGAGAGGCCAGAAACCGCCACTGATCTTTTTTTGGAATTTTCATTAAAAAATGGAAAAAATTACTCCTACTAAAAAGTGTAGTTCTGAATAGATTAAGGTGGAGTGTAAAGTCTTTCTTCTTTTGTCGTCCCTATCGACACTGCGTCTCTCAGTGCCAGTGCCTTCTAATAAACTCTTGGTTTTCTGGTCCTTCGGTTGACCACAGCCCACCCTTTTATCCTCTCAACACTCACCTCTACGTCAGTGCCTTCTAATAAATTGTCAGTTATCTGGTCCTTCGATTGACTGCAGTCAGCCCCTTCACCAGTTTCATCCCTCTCGACACTGCGCCTCAACACTGCAGCCTTCTTAATAACTTTTTGATTACCGACTCGAGACACCAGGTGACCTTCTGTAATTCAGGACCTTTTCTTTAAAAAATGGCAGCATCTGAAAGTACTGTGCAATGAAATAGTAAATGTCTTTGAATCTCGACAGATTATTTTCAATGGCTCTGCTTTAATTTTTTGCCTGACAAGCAGATAAAAAATTTGCTCAAATCCAAACAATTGAAAATACTACCAACGACGGCAGTCAGAAAAGGCGATAAAAGCTTGATATTTTTTAGTCTGATGGCAAAAACTATGAAATCAGTCAGAGACCGTGTCCTTTCGCCAACCCGGGTCCACAAAAGCTTGCTACTCAATACTACCCAAATTAACTTTCTTTGCAATAGACAGGGGCGTCGTTTCGGGAGAGAGCAACAAGGGGTACAGTTTCCCCCAATATTTTGGAGAGAAAATAATTATAATAGCCCATGCCCCTTGACTATCTGGATATGAATCCCTCCTGCACCCCCAATAAAAAATACTGGACCACGGCCCTGGTAATGGGGTATTCATTTCCACCCAACTTTCAAATTAGCCAAATATCACCCTCTTTTGTCCTCAAGTTTTGGCCCTCAAGTTTTCCTGTGCTTCAGCTGGCTTCACAGAGCAGTCTCAAGATGATACAGGCACAAGCTTTATATTTCTTGTCTAGTAAGACTATTAGAAAAGGGCCAAATTTCGGCATTTGAGCAACAGGAATGTGTTTAGCACAAAACCGTTCAGAAAAATGTGCTTAATAACATACATAAACTCGGCCAAAATCAGTCGTTCAGAAATATTCTTTTTTCGCGGAAAAGAAGGGGAGAGGAAAGTGGTAAATCTCGGTTTTAAAATCTTGATTTTCTGCAATATTTTATTTATTGAAAGGTCATTTTCTATCAATTCATCCGGAAGACTAAAAAATGGTATCAGAGTTGGAAAATTTCATCACTTATTACCCCATTTCCCTACTTTTTTCAATTATGTATTATATATTATTATAATACCACAAATGATATTTTTACCCCTTCTGACCTCTTCAAGGGTGGAAATGGGGTACTAAATGACAAAATTTAACAATTCTGATGTCATTTCCGCTCCTTCCAGACTTGAATTAGTAGGAAATGACCTTCCAATTCACCCAATACTGCACATATCAAGATTCTGATCTTTCATACCCCAGTGGAATGAAAATGGGGTACTGTGCGACGAAAATTTTCCCATTATCATCTCATTTTCGGTCTCCCCGGACTCGATTAATAGGAAAAGACTTTCAATTATATATTATGATATTATGATACCACAAATAGCCATTTTACCCATTCTGACGTCACCTAGTGTGGAATTGGGTACTAAGTGATCAAATGTTTCAAGGGCCACCGGCATAAAATTTTCCAGGGGGGCCAGACGCCAAAAAAGCAGTGGTGGTTAGGTGACAGTTTAGGCGGTTTAGGGCACCACACTACGACTTTACTCCGTTGATTTAAAAGTATCAATAAACTATATTTTAGGCTTCCCAGTTGCAAAAAGAAGTAATGCCACACGGTGGTAGTGCTGGATTCAACTAAGTTGATTCCCTTTATTTGGAATGAAATTAGGCTATGTTTGGTGATCTGTAATTGCGTATCAGCTATAATGAGGGGGGGGGGGTCATTGTTTAGGTGGGGGTAGGGTAGATTCCTGCAAAAGTACATTTTAATGGACAAACTGCTTACTCTTCATGAGGCTTCAGCTTATTTTTTCAGCATAGTTAAAAGGCCCAATAACTATGTCTTTGGAGATAAATGACCCCTATTGGAGTGTAAGTACGGGTGTCGCCACTTATGGATGCAAAAATGGCGCAAAAAGGTTGCTATGCCACTTACTCGAAGGGGAGAACCCCTTGTCGGCCCAAATGTTAGTGAGATTCCCGCTCTTACCCCAACGGTTCTGCAAATGTCAGGTTTGGTACTACCCTATTTACAGTATAAGTACCCTGTCCAGGGTATGATAACGCGATCGAGTGGTCAAATGGCCACTTTCTAAAGCCAAATGTACCCGCCTTGGGGTTACGGCTAGAAATCTCTCTACCTCTCCTTGGACGTAACAACCCTCCCTGTCAATATACATAATGACGGTACCTCGTAGCTCTATTCCTACCCTGCCTGGGTTACGGAAATTAGTACACAGTTTTGTAGAAAATACCATACTTGTATTCTTCCAAAGGGTCACAAAACAATAGAAATATCCTCCCCCAATCGGGGGTCAAAACGCAAACTCTTCTCCAACCGGGGTCAAAACATAGACTAAAAACTAATAATAATAATTTTTACAGTACTGTTTGTATGGGTGGACCTCCGCTTGGCCGCAGCCAATCAGCTATATCCTCATTCAAAAACCCAATTTTACCTCTTAGATTTATCTTTCAATGACTCCCAAACCAGGAAGTAAAAATAAATTTTTGGTTCACAGCTTACCTTTGCAAAACCACTATCGCTTAGTAACGGAATTTAACTGTTCTTTTGAAATTATACTATAAGCAAATGTAATTAAGAAAAACGAAAACAGGTCATTTATCTGAAAGGAAAAGAAACAGGGGTGGAACCCCAACAACCCCCTACAGCCCCCGGGGAAAAGGTATAAAAATTCGCCATTGTTTTATTTTCTTATTGGGAGTATGCATACATTTGTCGGATATGGAGGGGAGGACGAGTTTTCCTACAGGGAGAATTTTCAATGGAGAGGATAGTTTCCAGGGGGTGAAATTTTCAGAGGAAATTTTACACGGGTGAATTTGCCAGAATTCATATACGAAATTTCTTCATATGTCTTGCTTTCTCTTTGCCGATTCAATTTTACGCGTGGAGATATTAAGGGTAATTGTCCGGGGTACATTTTTGCCAGGGATTGAATTGTCCAGAGGATATTTGTAAGGGGAGGGGGATTTTTCCGTGGAGTTGAGCCAGGTATCCTGGTGTTATTTAAAAGCGATCAGAAAAAACTAGTTTTTTCAACTGAAAGTAAGGACCAACATTAATACTTGACACGAACAGAAATTATTATGCATATGAGAGGGGTTGCCCCCTCCTAAATATCTCGCTCTTTACGCTAAAAGTTACGCTAAAGGAAACACAAGGGTCGTTTAATTAGAACAGTAAGTAGCTTTTTTAAAAGTGACTTAAAACTGTAGTGTGATGAGTGAGGTGCCGAGGAGGGGGGCAACCCCCGTCATATAACTAATAATTTCTATTCGTTTTAAAATTTAATGCTGCTCCTTACTTTCAGTTGAAAAAAAACTTGTTTTTTTTATTTAATGGAGCTTAGAGACAAAATTTTTTTTAAAGGCAATGGAAAAAGGATGTCAATTAAGGTTAAAAGTATATAAAAATGAAAAAAGTAAGTAATTACCCAAAAAATACACAAACAATAGTCTTCTTACAAAAACTAAGATATAAACTCCATCATTTAGGTTCTGTTGAGCAATGCCGAATCAGCATTGGACGGATATTTTTAACAATATCGACAGTTGTGAACTTGGTTATCAAACAACAAAAATATTTAATAGCTTTCGACTCAGTGTTTCAAACAGTTCGTGGTAACGAACTGTAAGTAAGGAGCGACCCGGCTCAAAGGTACCGAAACTCACCCCCCACCCCCCCCCCCACCCCCCCACCCTAGAAAACGGGTTTGTGATACCAATAGATACATCAAAAGAAATCAGATTTCAATGCTGAATTCAAATATATAGCTTTCATCAAGTTTAGTCCTACCCATCAAAAGTTACGCGCCTGAGAAAATTTGGCTTGATTTTCGAAAAAAAGGGGAAAGACGCCCTAAAAGGTTATAGAACCTTAATGTTACAATCACACCATCATATTCAGGGTATCAGAGAACCCTACTGTAGAGGTTTCAAGCTCCTATCTACAAAAATGTGGAATTTTGCATTTTTTTTCCAGAAGAAAGATCATGGATGCGTGTTTATTTGTTTTTTTTTTTAATTTTTTTTTTTTGCAGGGGTGATCGTATCGACCCAGTGGTCCTAGAATATACGTGGGAGTACTCATTGGAACGAAAATTAAAAGTTCTAGAGCCCTTTTTAAGTGGCAAAAAAAAATGGATGGCAACTAGGCCCCCTCCCACGCTCATTTTTTTCCCAAAGTCACCTGATCAAAATTTTGAGATAGCCATTTGTTCAGCATGGTTGAAAATATGATAACTATTTCCTTTAGGATGACTTACCCGGGGGGAGGGCTTGAAAGTTATGAACTTTACCCAATGTTAACCTATAGTATTGGTTATTAGGAAGTATACAGACGTTTTCAGGGGGGATTTTTTCTGGTAGTAGGGGGGGTGGGTGGGTCGGGGGTTATTTGGGAAGATCTTTCCATGAAGGAAGTTTTTTCATGGGGAGAAGGACAATGCTATGAAGGGGACGCCGGATTTCCCCAGCATTATTTTGAAAAAAAAGATCAGAAATTAAATTATAAAAAAAAACAAGTTTTTCCAACTGAAATAAGGAGTAACATCAAAACTTAAAACGAAGAGAAAATATTACGTGTATCATTGGGTTCACCCCCTAGTGAATACGTTCGCTCTTTAAGTCAAAGATTTTTTTTACTTTCATAAGAGCTATTTATTCTAAATAACGGCCTTTGTGATTAAGGGGTCATTTTTTAAAGAATTGGAACAAAATTCGAACTTTAGCTTAAAGAGCGAGGTATTGACTTGGGGGTGAGCCCACCTAATATACGTATCAAAAATATATGAACTATAGAAGTTCGTTACGTAAGTTAATTCGTAAGTTACGTATATTTATTACTAATAAAAACGTTCGTAAAACAAAATTAAATAAGTTTCGAGAAAGCCATTTAACCATATAAAAGTAAAATTAATATGCAAATTTTGTTTTAATTATTCATGTACGGTGAGCCAAAACCAAAACCTGCATTAATTCAAAAACGTTCAAAAAATTAAACTAAAAAAAACAAGCTTTTTTTAACTGAAAGTAAGGAGCGACGTTAAAACTTAAAACGAACAGAAATTTATTCCGTATATGAAAGGGGCTGTACCCTCCTCAACGCCTCGCTCTTTACGCTAAAAATTGACTTTCTCACAACTCTTATTTTTTTAAACAATAAAAACTTTAGCGTAAGAGCGAGGCGTTGAGGAGGGGACAGCCCCTTTCATATACGCACTAATTTCTGTTCGTTTAAGTTTTAACGTCGCTCCTTACTTTCAGTTTAAAAAACTTGCTTTTTTTATTTAATTATAAAAAAGTAACGCATTATCAAAGTAGTTTGTTCAACGTAAAACATCAAAACTAAGAAAACAAATCAAAATTTTTGATTCAAAATATTTTTGATTTAATTTTAAAATACCAAAGGCCATTATATTTGATACCTTTTATACTTGATGACTGTAAAAAATTATTTTTTTTGCAAAGTGACAACTAAATAATACCATCATCCTGGAAAGAAATGTTTGACAATATTTAAACACCAAGTAAAAAACGTATCCGTTCAAGGGGAAAATATAGAAATTCCCAGCATTCCGTTCAGGGGAAACATTTCTGATTACAGTGGCTTCATACATCAGTTCATAGGTACTCTTGCAATGCAAGCAAAAGTTGACGGCATATTGTTACCGGAAATTACCCTTATTAAAGGTGTTTTCCTTTGTGTTTTCTATAATTATACAAACTTCCTCGTGTTGCGAATAACTGCGCTAATTGCCTAATAAACAAATACATATTTAGGAATTAACATAAATGCAAAAAAGCTGATCTTTGACTGAATGTTATCAATAGTTAGGCTTTTACACTTTCGTTATTGACAAGGATCGTTATTTACTTACTATTATTCATAGTACTATGAAGAATTTGACTTTTTTCTTACTCCAACACAAATCATATAGAAAAAAATGTACTGTGGAAAACTGGTTAAGGGTTTACGCAGTCACAAAATAAGAACTTTCGTTTTCCTTATAATGGGTACCACATCTATTGGCATGCAGCAACAAACATTTTTTTTATGGTTTTTCCCTATTCTGCCCTATTTCCTTTTGGCTTCCTTATAATTACTTCTATAGTCCCAAATTTATAGGGAGGGCCATGGTCCCCCTCTGTCCCCCTTGCCGCGCGCCATGAAATATTTCAATTCTGATGTCATTTTAGTCTTCTCAGACTTGAGTTATCAGGAAACGACCTGCCAATCACCAAATACTGCACACATGAAGATTCTGTCATCCCCTCTGACCTAGTAAAAGTGGGTACTAAGAGATTGAATTTCCCTATTCTGATGTCATTTTCCGTTTCCGGGACTCGAATTAACAGGAAACAATCTTTTAAACAAGAAATATTGCAGAAATTTGAAGTCGAGATCCCCCTTTTTCCTGAAAAAAGGGATATTTTAAACCGTCAATATTCGGTCGATTTTGGATCATGTTGCGTATTGAGCCAATTTTTTTGAATATTTGGTGCCAAAAAAATACCTGTCGCTCAAATGCCGGCTCAAATGACAGATATTAACGTTTTCATAGTTGTGAGAGCTGTTCTCACTATCTCCCAGGGACCTATAACTATTAATATTTACTAACGTATGTTTCCCTACGATAATTTGACTACAAAAAACCTCTGACTGTATTCCCTAATCTAACTCCTACCTCCCGAGCTGACTGATCTACTTCTCCCCCTGGTCAAGTTTTACATCACGCCAGCTCTGGGGAGTCTCCCATTCTGTCCTGATCAACGAAAGTCTTAATCTACGGCTGCTGATAAACAAATCCTGCTTTTCACCACTTCACCAATTGCATTCACTCAATAGTTTAAAAAAACACTACTGCTTTAAAACTTTCAGAGAGGGAAACATCCTGATGTTCTAATAAATATATCCTAAAAATTGGCCCTCGATCCTTCAATAAACAGTAAACCTGCGAAGCTCCCACCGATTCATTTTGTGTGTGATTTGTTTCATTGGTTGAATAACCTAAATTTAGCAAACTCTGTAAATTTCTTTCCAGCTGATTTCCCTGATAAGCAATCATCTCCTCTTATAGTTCCTCTAAACTTCATAGTATCAGGAGTATCTTAAAAAAAATAAATATTGGCTTTTTTACTCTAAGAGGTACTACGAGGGGCGGATCCAGATTTTTTTTAGGGGGGGGGGGCAAAATAGGTTGATCCGATAAATTTGTGTTAGGAGCAGGTTAATTAACGCAAACTTACGTTAATTAGGTAAATTACACTACTTTAGACTACGTTAGGGGGGCGCCCCCTCACCCGCACCTGGATCTGCCATTCCGCCACTTGGGTTAGTGCTTTTATTACCTGCAAGTCTGAGCATCAAATAGCTCATTTATACCCTTCTTAATTTCACTGGAATTTTCTTTTATAAATTTGGCATTCCCAAGAAGCTGGAATGTTTCACGGAAATCCATTTACTTGACCGACTTACTCGTTGATTTATATTCTCATCTCTGCTCTTACCGTCAAAAGGCATCTGTTTTACACTTTCCTTAAAACATCTCCCATGTTTACACTCCTATAGTGGCCCTTTCCTTGGCTATTTAAATTAGTAACAATAGTCAAACTTTTGCAACAGAATATAGATTATCATCCCACCTACTTAGAGTCAAAATACAAAAGTGTAAGCCTCTATTTTCTATTTCATTCACACAAGATGAAAGCGATATTTGTATCATACTCAGGGTTCGATGATCTAAAATTGGTATTGAGCTCACTTTTAAAGGAGATAAAAAGAATTTGAAATTAATTAATTTGCAGAGCAAATTAATAAAACCAAAGCTGTAAAAATAAGGCAAAATTGTTCCTAAGCACTTCTATTAGAATTCATACTCGCTTACGAAACTTAAAATGCATGACTTTAATTCCGTAAATTAAACTTTAATGATGTTCACTTTGTCTGAAACTATTATCTCCGAGAGTCCTCGACGACAGCAACAATCCTTGATTTCTGAAACTATTAATGAAAAGTTTTTCAGCGCAAATCAATACCATAATTTAGTACTATAAAAATTTGTTTCAACTGATTCCAACAATTGCAGTTGACAAAGGTGGATTTTTACCAACATTTGCAGCTTAAGAGACAGAAACAAGGAGTTGAACGGTCACGTTTGACCTGTAGTAACCGCGGATTGAAATCTAAAGGGTGGTCAGAACTTTAAAATCCTCTCCGGCAAAAAACGCTATACCACTCTATAAAGTCTCTCTTCTTTTCAAAGAAAACAAAGAGAGAAAACTCAATGAAGAAAAGAGAAAAAAACGAGACTTCGGCCAGTAGCGAAAAGACAAAAAAAAAAAAAAAAAAAAACTACGCGGATTACTTTGCCTGAAATAAAAACAAGGCGTCTTCAGCGTAAAAGAAACAAAGATTAAAAAGCTAAAAATGAATTGTTAACACATTAGAACTCCCTTCATTTTGTTGTTCATTTGTTTAAATTCTGTTTACAGTCCTATTGATGTATTTGCGTTCTATGGCAGTCCTATGGTAGTTTCGGCCACATTTTATAGACAGTAAGCTTATCACAGATTATTTCTGGTCTTCGGTCTCGGTGCGAACAAAAAAGCTCCTCACACTTGTTTCTGCCTTAGCGGATTAGTCTGTTATCGTCAATCACTGAGAAATGGTTACCAAGGTGCATTATTCGTAATAGCGGGTTTCCACTTGTTTCGTTGTCCAAGAGAAATCTGACTTGTCTACCCGCGAAAAGATCTGATAACGCCTATGGTTTCTATCTGCAAAAAACGTTCTCCGGAGCACTCGCACCCCTGTCCGGGTTTTTTATAATGGGAGAGATAGAGAATGATAATACTGCTAATTCTATAAACTGTGGTTTCGGCGGACAATACGGGTTGGACTGACAGATGCCTTCTAGCGTTTTCGCACAATTTGTATGAAGTATTTATTTTACACACAATACATTATTTGAACAATAAATGTCCACATGATGAGGAAGGAATTGAAACTGATGAAAATTTCAATTAATTTCATTCAAGATCTGAACTTAAAAGGCACTTGGAAGCAAAGATTTAATGGAGAATTGAAACCGCTAGTGTTTTTTTTTCGAGTCAAAAATAAGAAGACAAAAAAATGTATAAAATCTTGAAATAAATCTTTATTGTATTTTCCAAAAATCTTTATTGTATTAATGAAAATCAATTGCAATAAGCTTTAGTGACTCAGAGAAAGTTAAGAAAAAGGGTATGCGGGTAACTGAATTGTTCAACTAAAACGTTTTACGTCAAAAGAATCAGATTTCAATGCTGATTTCAAATATATAACTTTTCATCAAGTTTTAGTCATACCCATCAAAAGTTACGCGCCAGAGAAAATTTGGCTGATTTTCGAAAAAAGGGGGAAAGACCCTCTAAAAGTTATAGAACCTTGATGAAAATCACACCATCATATTCAGCGTATCAGAGAACCCTATTGTAGAGGTTTCAAGCTCATATCTACAAAAATGTGTAATTTTTGCATTTTTGCCAGAAAGAAAGATCACGGATGCGTGTTTTTTTTCTTTTTTTTTTTCCCCAGGGTGATCGTATCGACCCAGTGGTCCTAGAATATCGTGGGAGGACTCATTGGATCGGAATTAAAAGTTCTAGTGCCCTTTTTAAGTGACCAAAAAAAATGGAGGGCAACTAGGCTCCCTCCCACGCTCATTTTTTCCCAAAGTCACCTGATCAAAATTTTGAGAAAGCCATTTTGTTCAGCATGGTTGAAAATATGATAAATATGTCATTTAGGATGACTTAATCCCCTGAAGTCCCCGGGGTCAGGGCTGAAAGTATGAACTTTGCCCAATGTTAACATATAGTATTTGGTTATTAGGAAATATACAGACATTTTCAGGAGGATTTTTTCTGGTAGTAGTGGGGTGGGTGGGTTGGGGTTATGTGGGAGGATCTTTCCACGAAGGAAGTTTTCATGGGGAGAGGGACATTGCTATAAAGGGGGCGCCGGATTTCCCAGCATTATTTAAAAAAAAGATCAGAAATTAAATATTAAAAAAACCAGTTTTATAGAAACAATGATACTACTACTACTGCTACTGACTACTCACCGCAGCACCGGAGCCGCCCTGAGGCCAACACAGCTACGCACGCTCCTACTCCTCCCAATCTATTCAATGCCTCCCTTTTTTACACCCTCCCACGAAGTTCCCTTTCCTTTAAATCTTTTCTTTATGACGTCCTCCCAACCCAGACGAGGAAGACCTGCTTTCCGTTTAGCCCTAGACGGTTGGCTGAAAAGAAAAATCTTAGCAATCTGTCATCCTTCATCCACACAACGTGCCCTAGCCATCTCAACCTTTCTTTCATTATCAAACAGTTCGTGGTAACACAGTTTATAGAATTAATCCAGTAAGTTTATCGCAGATCATTTCTGGTCTTCATTCTCGGTACGAACAAAAAGCTCTCCCACCTTCTTCTGCATTAGCGGGTTAGTCTGTTTCCGTCAATCAATGAGAAATGGTTACAAAGTGCATTATTCGTAAAATAGCGGGTTTCCACTTGTTTCGTGTCCAAGAGAAATCTTGACTTGTCTACCCGTGAAAAAGATCTAATGCCGCTTATGTTTTCTATCTGCAAAAACGTTCTCTGGAGCACTCGCACCTTGGTCCGCCGGGTTTTATAATGGGGTGAGATAGGGTATGATCATACTGCTAATTCTAAAATGTGGTGGTACCGAACTGTAAGTAAGGAGCTGAACCCGGCTCAATGGTAACCGAAACTCTAGAAAACGGGCTTTTGATACGCCAATAGATACATCAAAGAATCAGATTTTCATGCTGATTTCAAATATATAACTTTCATCAAGTTTAGTCATACCCATCAAAAAGTTACGCGCCAGAGAAAATTGGCTGATTTCGAAAAAAAAGGGGGAGAAGACCCTCTAAAAGTTATAGAACCTTGATGAAAATCACACCATCATATTCAGTCGTAATCAGAGAACTTTACTGTAGAGGTTACAAGCTCCTATCTACAAAATGAGGAATTTTGCATTTTTCGCCAGAAGAAAGATCCGCGTATGCGTGTTTATTGTTTTTTTTTCCAGGGAATCGTGATCGTATCGACCCAGTGGTCCAAGAATATAGTGAGAGGACTCATCGGATCGGAAATTAAAAAGTTCTAGGGCCCTTTTTAAGTGACCAAAAAAAATGGAGGGCAACTAGGCCCCCTCCCACGCTCATTTTTCCCCAGAGTCACCTGATCAAAATTTTGAGATAGCCATTTTGATCAGCATGGTTGAAAATATGATAAATATTATCCTTTAGGATGACTTAATCCCCCGAAGTCCCCGCGGGGGAGGGCTGAAAGTATGAACTTTGCCCAATGTTAACATATAGTATTGGTTATTAGGAAGTATACAGACGTTTTCAGGGGGGATTTTTTTCTGGTAGTAGTGGGGTGGGTGGGTTGGGGGTTATGTGGGAGGATCCTTCCATGAAGGAAGTTTTCATGGGGAAGGAACATTACTATGAAGGGGGCACCAGAGTTCCCAGCATTATTCAAAAAAAAAGATCAGAAATTAAATATAAAAAAAAACAAGTTTTCCAACTGAAAATAAGGAGTAAACATCAAATTTAAAAAACGAACAGAAAATATTACGTGTATGATTGGGTTCACCCCCTAGTCAGTACCCCTCACTCTTTAAGCCAAAGATTTTTTAGTACTTTCAAGAGCTATTTATTCTAAATAACGGCCTTTGTGATTAAGGGTCATTTTTAAAGAATTGGACAACAAAATTCGAACTTTAGCTAAAGAGCGAGGTATTGACTAGTAGGCGAGCCCCCTAATATACGTATTGAAAATATATGAATATAGAAGTTCGTTACGTAACTTAATTCGTAAGTTACGTATATCTATTACTAATAAAAACGTTCGTAAATAAAATTAAACAACTTTCGAGAAAGCCATTTAACCAAATAAAATTTAAATTAATATGCAAATTTTTGTTTTAATCATTCATGTACGGTGAGCCAAAAATCAAAACCTGCATCAATTCAAAAAACGTTCAAAAAATTAAATAAAAAAAACAAGTTTTTTTTAACTGCAAGTAAGGAACGACGTTTAAAACTTAAAGCGAACAGAAAAAATTATTCCTTATATGAAAAGGGCTGTCCCTCCTCAACGCCTCGCTCTTTACGTAAATAATTTCTTAGACCCATACTGCTTTTCCATTTATGAAAAATTAAGCAAGAAAAACGGGTTTTAATTTTTTATAAAGCAGTGAATACAATAAAAGAAACACTTAATTTAAACACAAATACTCCGACTATTTTCAGCCCCCACGTCCGGTGAAACCTTTCTCTAACGGGAAAAAAGAAGAAAAGAACCAAAAAAAATGAAACAAAAAAGTTCTTTTAAAAAACCTTAACTTAATCAAAATAAAAACCATACTAAACACATAAA
>CM051259.1:8207198-8224883 GCA_027921565.1 Artemia sinica | reverse complement strand
AAAAAAACATGCCAATATAATTACACAACAAAAGTTTTTAGAAAAGTGCAAAGTAAATAAAATAATTCCAAAATCGTTCTGTCTTAAGTATCATTTAAATACATATAATGAGGAGAAGCACACGAGAAAGGTAAATTTACTAAACTTAAACCATGTGCTGAAAGATAAACGCTTCCAGAGATCACAAGTTGTAAAAGAAATAGATTTTTTAAAACATAGCCTTGGTGATTTTCTTAATACAAATGATTTCCAACAAATTATATCAATCTTCAAAAATTCTTTTGAACATGTTCTAAGATTATCTAGGGAAAGACTAAACCAAAAAATTTTTGCAGTTAAAAAGGGAACAAGAAAAAAAAAAACTATCAATGCATAAGCCTAATCATTTCCCAGGCCCTGGGGTGATTAATTTAAGCAAAAAGGAGTTAACCAAAGAACAAAAGGAAATCCTTGAAAGAGGTATAAAATTCGGACTAAATCCTAAAAATGTACCGATAGAGGAAATTATTTCAAAGATTGAAACAGGGATTCATAAGTTTCCAAAAGATATAAATAATGTAGATGAGTTAAGACTAGGGGTTGTGAATATTTTAACAAATTTTGGTGGTTATCAAGAAAACGTTAAGAACAAAGATATAAAAGTTTTAAAAGATTTAAAAAAAGAAGATTCTCTAATAATAACGAAAGCGGATAAGAGCAATACAGTAGTAATCCTAGAAAAAGATGATTATGATAGTAAAATAGAAACAATTCTAAATGATACTTCAAGATTTAAAAAACTTAACTCAGACCCAACTGAATTGTATGTTAAAAGATTAAGAATACCTTAGAAGACCTTAAAACAAATGGAAGTATCACACCCCAGATGTATTACAAGTTCTATCGAGGGGATCAGTTAGCCCAAGAATATAAGGTTTGCCAAAAATACTTAAAACAGGTATCTCTTTAAGACCTATAGTTTCAACAACCAATTCACCAACGGTAAAAATCGAGAAATGGGTAGCAATGACACTTAAACCTTTATTATATCTCCAAGATTCGTATATAAAAAGCTCGGAATTCTTAAAAGATAAACTTATAAGTGTAGAAATATCAGAAGAATCTAGATTGTTCAGTTTTGATATAAAATCCATGTATACGTATATTCCTTTTGATAAATCGTTTAGTATTTTATCCAAAAAACTTGAGGAACATAAAAATGAGATAGAAGAATTATCTTCGGGAATCGAACTGGAAACTATGTTAAATTTAGTTAAAATAACTAGCAGGTATACTAATTAGTTCACGTTTAGAGATAATTTTTACCATCAAATTAGGGGATTGACAATGGGAGGGCCTTTAAGTCCGTTGTTAGCAAATATTTATGTAGAGTATGTAGAAAATTTAGCTATAGAAACATATTTTTTAAAACCTAAATTTTTTTAGTTATTTGGAATTACGGGGAATCATAAATTGAAGGTTTTTGGAACATTTCAATAATCTGGGAGGAGAATTAATTTTTACAATTGAAAAGGAAACAGAGAATAAGTTACCGTTTCTAGATATTTTGATCCATAGAAATAATAACGAACTAGCGTTTTCAATTTACCGTAAACCGACTAATAACAACCGTTACTTGTCTTTCGCATCAAATCATCCGATCCAGGTAAAAAGGGGTGTGGTTATTTCTTTAGCTGATAGGGTATTAAAATTAGCATCACCAGAATACATAAGCAATGAACTAATTTTTATAAAGTATATTCTAGTAGGTAATGGCTATCCGGAAAATATGATTTCTCAAATAATTGAAAAAAGGAAAACAAAGTTGATGGAACCAGAAATATTAGAAGAAGATGGGTCAAATCAAGAAACAAATTACATAAACTTTGCCTTTTATCCCAATATTGTCGCAAAAATTAAGAAGAGAATTAAAAAAAACATAATATAAATACAGCATTTAAATCAGGACAAACTATAAGCTCTTTGTTAAATAAAGGGAAAGACAAGGTACCGAGAAATTTGCAAAAGGGAGTATACAAAATTCCATGATCTTGTGGTAAATTTTATGTGGGAAGAACACAAGAGATTTTAGAAAATAGGCTACAGCAACACAAGAATGCCATAGATTGCTCTCTAAAACAAAATAAAACACCGGAAACGTTTGAGTCAGCTGTTGCAGAACATATTTATAATTTTCCTCATCACAGTATTTTATTTGATCAAACAAAAATTGTAGATACGTCTGTAGGACTTCTACAAAGCTTCAGGGAAATTATAGAAATAAAAAAGATAATAAATGGGGGTATTAGTATCAACAGAGATGAAGGGGAATTTAGGATCAATTCAATTTATAATAGTTTGATTAAAAAGCAGGTAAGATTTTCAACCAGTACTGATTTTAATAATAGTTCTGAAACGAAAGATGACATTGCGAACAAAGGTCAGAATGGGTTAAATGCTGGGAAAAGTAAACGAACTGCAGCTAAGCTTGCAAGCAAACGAATCCGTTCAATTTATAATTCAAACATTGGTTGATGAACTTGTGAGATTTTATTAGGGGTTATGGGCCAGGGGTTAGCTGACCTTTATTGTGTTTGGTTTAAGTATAAATACAATCTTCATTTTTTGATAGATTTCCATTTATATACTGTGAGGAGGAGTGTTTGAATCAAGATAGACATTCGATTTTGGAAGTGTTTATTTAATATGTGAGTTTTGTTTCCTATTTATTTATATTTTTTCTTTTGTTTTTTTTTTTCTCTCTTTATGTGTTTAGTATTTTTTTATTTTGATGTAAGTTA
Source organism: Artemia sinica (assembly GCA_027921565.1). Taxonomy (NCBI): domain Eukaryota; kingdom Metazoa; phylum Arthropoda; class Branchiopoda; order Anostraca; family Artemiidae; genus Artemia; species Artemia sinica. The sequence goes on along the minus strand of CM051259.1, from coordinate 8,222,103 downwards.
AGGTTTTTAAAAAGAACATTTTTTGTTTCATTTTTTTCTTTTCTTCTTTTTTTCCCGTTGAGAAAGGCTCCCGGACGTGTGTGGGGCCGAAATATTCGGAGTATTTTTGTTTAATTAAGTGTTTATTTTATTGTATTGACTGCTTTTTAAAAATTAAAACCCGTTTTTCTTGCTCTTTACGCTAAAGTTTGACTTTCTCACAAATCTATTTTTTTAAACAATGAAAAACTTTAGCGTAAAGAGCGAGGCGTCGAGGAGGGAATAATTACGGAATAATTTCTGTTCGTTCAAGTTTTAACGTCGTTCCTTACTTTCAGTTAAAAAAACTTGTTTTTTTTTTTTAATTTAATCAAAACAAGTGACCAGTTACTGCTCACCCTTACGGGGTGGGAAAAAGAAAGCAATAATTCGAAGAACCTCAGACAAGGCTGTACCCAGGATTTTTTTTTCGGATGAGCTTTTACTCATTTTTTTTTTTGGGGGGGGGGATCTACCTCAAAAACGCATACAAAATTTGTTTATGTCTATTTTTGTTACGTTTTTTTTTTTACGAGTGAGACAAACATTTCGGGGGGGGGGGGGGGGGGTTCAACCCCCATCCCCCCTGGATACGGCCTCGACCTCAGATGGTTAGCCCTTTCAACGCCCCTAAGATGTTCCAGTGACCTAGAAGTGCTGGAGAGAAAAGAAGACACATCCGGGTATAAAACTCTTTTTTCGAAATCTCCAAAAATTGGTGTCGTAATTAAATTTATTGTTGAGAACTTTCTCAAAATTTAGTGACGAAAGCTTTGTATGTATTTGAATGACTTTTTTTTTGTCACTTGGCAATTTTTTCAGAACTTTTCTTCACTTGCAAAGGGGACTGGGAAGCAGGATATTCACGAGGTGTATTTTAAGCACTAGTTTAAGGGTTTCCAACCATGGAGATTTCAGTGGTAGACCTTGTATGATTTCAATCCTTTACACTCCAGAAATGACGCTGAAATCATACTTCATTGCAATAAGGCGTTTTATGATGGCGTTGCCATGACAAAATTATAAAAAGCACATAAATGTGAGTATTAACTTTCAAATGACATAAATAGATATCTACGATATTTTAATACCTTTTACTACTGGAGAAATAAAAAAAAGACTTATCGGCGTTTTCAGATTTTTTTTTTTTAATTCTTATAAACCTGTTTCCTCAGTAGACTTTCACTATTAAGACAAATCTTAATAACAGTTATCAATACTGAATCAGCATTAACGGCAGACTTTTCTCACGAGCCAAAGTTTTTTTTTTAAAATATTATTTAAGCTCTTAGTTTCTATGGGCCGTGGTTTTCCCCATATGGGCCGTGGTTTTCCCTGTAACAGAATGACCTATTGCTGCAACCATGAGACACAAGTGAGTTTGGGCCCTGGTCACGAAACGTTTTGCTAATTTTCAAATATACAAGACATAAAGATAAATTATTGTTTTTTTTTAAGGAGGGGCAGGGGGGGGGGGGGGGGTAGTTGCAGAGGTTCAGTTAAAAGAATGTTGAATTGAATGGGTGTTCTGTTGTAAGCGTACTAAGAAAAACTTTTGTATGTACTGGTTCCAAGGGCGGATCCAGGATTTTTTTTTCGGGGGGGGGGGGGGGGGGGTTACTAATTTTTGACTTTTTGGGGGGGGGGGGGTTACTAATTTTTGACTCAGTTTTCGACTAATTTTTTTTACTGATTTTTACCTAGGTTTTACTAATTTTCGACTTATTTTCGACTCGGTCAAAATTTTTTTTTTTTTTTGGGGGGGGGGTTCAAACCGGGTAAACTCCCCCCCCCTCCTGGATACGGCCTTGATTGGTTCGATAGTTTCCTCAGAGAAGCTGAAAAAAGAGAAATAGCGCTCTTGTTCAACTGCGACAAATTCAAGCATGGATGATAACACAAATACATAACATGACATTTTTAAACGCTTATACATTTTAAACAAAAAACCTCAAGGTATATAGATATTTACCTTGGTTTAAACCCACTTTGAAAATCGTATGAAGTCATTTTCAACTATTAGCTATTTTGCTAATGGTTCGTTGCTAATATTTTGCTAAAAGAAAGTTAATAGATCAGTTACATTATTTATGTGTCGAGAAAAAACATGAATTTGATTAGAAGAAAAAGTAGAAGTAATTACAATTTTCAATGAGCTTTGATAGTGAAAAAAAACCCCTAAAAAAATATGCTTGATGAAGCAGCGATGAAATATAATGTATAAAAGCCACATTGTTCATTACTAAAGTATAAAAGGTGGTGGGTGTTGAGGGGGTGTTGACACTACCGTCAACATAGTTTGTATCACTTTCGGTACTATGTCGTGTGACTAAAGACAAACTATGCTTGTCAAATAAATAACCGAGGAAAATGTACTGAAAAGATAAGGTCACAACTATTCTTATAATGTCATCTTAAGAAAATTGACGTTACTGTTACATAAAATGGTGTTAAATACTATTACTAACAATAACAAAACCAGCCCCCTGAGGCCAACATAGCTACGTGCAATCCTCCTCCATCCCCATCTATTGCTTGACTGATTTGGCTTTTGAAGGAGCTGCACATTCGTCATACCTGGCTGGTTATGGTATAATGACTACGTTGTAAAAAGCTTTGATAATCCTCATATTTTAAGAAAAATATGCAAACATTGCGAGAGAAAAAAAACGCTAAAGCAATAAAAAATATCTGAATTTTAATACAATCAATTAACACTTAATTTAAATTAATTATATGTTAAATTAATTAACTAAAATTAATTAATTAACTTAATTATATGTTTTCAATGTCCTATTTTACTCTGAATTTTCTGCCTCTTAATTCCGTAAGAAAAACTTAATTTTATAAATTAATATTTCCAGGACTCGCCGACAGTTGGGCAATATACTATACTAATTCGAACTTTTAACAGAAAACTATAGACCGGAAAGAAAAAATGACAAGGGGGAGGTAAGGGAGAATGTGTGGGGCTAGAAAATATTTCTTATGGTGTTGAAAATTAAACTCATGAACAATAAAAATGCTTTTATTTATTGAAACAATAAATATGCCTCCAGTGATGACATGACCCACGCAGCCCTATGGGCAACATCTATGGGCAAGGACTCTACATTGTCCAAATAAACCATTTTTCACGGATAGGTTTTCCTGAAAAAAATCCAGAGATGTGTAATTATTGGATAGCGTTAGTCGCTGGGTAGCTTTATTCATAGAAAAAGAAACATAAACAAACGAAACTAATATTCAAAATCTCACATAGGACCAAGTATTACTTGGGTTGGATAGGCAACCTTATCCTGTATCACTAGATATTGAATAGGCCACTGATTCTGATTAATATTAACTTCACTTGTCACAGGTATTACTTCTTCAGCATAATATTTTTGATCAATCACTTGTTGTTCTGTATACATTACTGCTTCTGTTTGTGCCCCTTCAGTACTATGTTGTTTTGAAATATGGTTAGTCAAAGAATCTGTACTGTTAAAGATACTGCCACAGTCCTTACACGTAAAATGAATATTTTTATAACTTTTTGCCATATAATTATTTTTAGTTATTGGCAAGGCTCCATTTTTATGTTGCTCTTCGTGCACATCCCGTTCTTCACTGGTGCTGAATGCTTTGCGACAAAACTGACATCTATCACGTTTAATGTGAGTTAACTTATGCTTCTGCAGGTATTTAGCGCTTAGAAAAAGCTTACCACATTCACACCAATATTTCACTTGGTTACTATGAATTAACATATGATTTTCTAGTTCTGATCTTAAACGATATGACTCGGTGCAGATTTGACAAACATGTTCTTTTTGGGCAGAATGGACCTTAGCTATATGCTTATCCAGGATCTCTAAGGAGCGGAAACCCTTCGGACATAAGTTACACTTGTGAGTTAGGCTTAGAGGATCGTGACAAGCTTCATGAGCGCGAAAGGCCGATTCCGTTATGAAGCCTTTTCCACATATGCTGCACGTGAACTCTCTAAAAGATAATTATTCTCTAAAAGATATTACACATGTGCTGCGCGAAAACTCTCTAAAAGATTTTAGGCATGTACTGAACAAAAAACTCTCTAAAAGATATTATTAGAGGGGAAATAAAAAGAAGCGCTAGAGGAGAATAAAAAGAACATCAAATAGCTGAACAATTGACAGGATGAATAAAAAGAGAGCTAGAGAGAAAGAGCAAAGGAGAAAAAGAGAGTGAGACAGAGATAGAGAGATAGCAAAGGAGAAAACATGAACACAATAGGCCAACATTTATTTACTAACACACTAAAAACTATTAGGTTTCTGAAAACTTCTAGAAAAAAAAAAAAAATCCAAATAAGAATATGCATAGGCTGGAGTAATATTAAACGGGATTCGGTAAAAGAGCTTAGGTAATAAAAAAGAGTTCGCAAACTTGACCGTTCTTATTCTCTGAGATCTTTTTCCGTATAGGCTACCCATGTTTCATTGTCATAACAAAAAAAAAAAAAAAAAATTAGAAGCTAAATATAAAAAATCTATAAAATTGTGAGGAAATTGAGGACTTTTAAGGGCTGATTTGAGGCAAAGCTATTTTTATTTGCATTGATTTTAATAAAAAAGGTGATGTTAGCATATTTAGTGACCTTTTGTGGCTCACTCAACTCCTGGCTCATGCTATTTCCCCGGAAAATAAAGGGGCACTCTAAGACACGCGAGTGCAGTCTTGACGCTCCCACTAAATTCTACCTCGTAATTTATTTAATTTTCGAGTACTGTAATATAGACGTATTCCTTCTTTTTTTTTAGTTTACCCGTCCCCCACACAGACTGATCATAAATTTGCCTGATATTCCTCTCTTAATTATAGGACTACTGGTCAAACACAATAATCCCTATTTAAAAAAAAAAAAAAAAAAAAAAAAAAAAAAAAAAAAAAAAAAAAAAAAAAAAAAAAAAAAAAAAAAAAACGAAACAAATTTTTGGCAAAAAGTAAAGTAAAAAAAACTACATAATTTAGAAGAGAAAAAAACATTTAATATCCTTTTCTTCAGTGTTAAAACATGTGCTTGAATTCCATTGATTTATTCGTGTAACGTTTCGTGTAACATTTATTCGTGTTTTTCGTGTTAGGCAATCCCAATACAGTAGTACAGACTAATTACACACCATTTTTATACACGTTATACTCACGCATTGAGTAACAAATCAAGCTTCAAGCGAGTAAAAGGAGTATAAAACTTGAGTGTTCTTTTGTATTAAATATTGAAACAGTAAAAAGCAAGCTGTATTCTTTGAAAGCCGACTGGTTTTGGAACCCCTACAAAATAACTAGATTTGGAGAATAAATTGGTCGGTAAATCGCTTGATAATACTCCAGTTCCGTGTACACACCCTTAAATTTGTGTGTTGAATATACTGGAATAAGCGTAGACCTAAAAGCAGGTATTAATTTATATTTCTTCTTTTCCCTTTTATTTTCATTTTTCTTTCTTACTTTTATTGATATTTAAATTTTTGTTCTTTTTTTTTTAATGTATATGTGGTATATTCACGCATAGATGACAAGTTAAACCTTAAACGAGTAAAAAAAGCCCAAAACCTGATTGGTAATTTTGTATGAAATATTAAAAAAAAAAAAAAAAAAAAAAAAAAAAAAAAAAAAAAAAAAAAAAAAAAATAAACAAACAAAAAAACCAAAAAAAAAAAAAACAGTAGAATAAAAAAAAAATCCGTAAAAAACAGTAAAAACAAATATTTTTCAGTCACAACAGTTTTTATAAGTTTCATTGTTTTCTTCGCGGCGTTGAGAATATGAGGAATTTTGCAGAAAACCATAAAAATTCGGTTTATTAATAACTTCAACGAGTATTTCCTGACTCCCCCATCATGTGAACACGTCGACAACCAGCTATGATGAAGCGACTCTAGCTATTTCTAGCCTTCCCACCCCGTGCGTTTTGGAAGGCCTGGGATGACAGCATCCAAGCCGGAGACGGTTTAAACATCGTTGTAATAATGTAGGTAAATCAAAACTTCATTTATTGGGTTTTCAAATTGCTAACAGATAAGTGTATCTAAGCCACTCCCTCACGTTACCGGACTCGACCCCCCCCCCCCCCCCCCCCCACACCGGAAGTATGTCTCTGACTCGGAAATTAGTCGCAAAATGCAGGTAAAGACTATTTCTCATAAAAACATTTCTCAGACTTGTTAATTGGTTTTGAAATTGCAAGTAAATTAAAAGGCCCTAAGGTCATAGAACAGAATCATTTTCGGAACTCTGTCCAGATAAAAAAGATCTTTTGGTAAAATTCCCTGTAATGCTACAATGGTTCCTTTTTTAAACAGAGAAAAAAAGAAATAAAAGAGAGAAAGACTGGATGTAGTTATGACTGCGAACCAAGGAATATGGCTATTCATAAGAGTGGAAACTGGTACTAGTTTCGGCAAAAAAATCTCAGCGCCATCTAGCATTTTGCGATATTTGGCATTTTCCAAGCTTTGTAATCATTTTTTTTTTAAAGGAACCGAGATCAAGACTTATTACTACACTAATTTTAGCAACTACGCGAATTAAATTAATTATTCTTATCGTTGCAAAGGGAAATATGCTAAGTGTCACCAAACGCTTACTCATCAAGTGTCCTACTCCATCCCTATTCAAAACATTCTTCCTGCCTCATTAAATAAATTTTTAATAATCAATTTATTAAATAAATAATAATAATAATATTAAATAAATAAATTTAATATCACCTAATTTCATGCTTCCTACCCCCTGGGATATGGGTACCTACAACTCCTAACAACTCCAGTTCGAAACGTCTGAATTCATCAGCCAATATGTTAATATGATATCTCTTTTTCTAACGTTGTAATGTTAACGTTCTAACGTCCAAGTTACAATTTTCATATTGTTTGAGTCATCGAAATTAATATGGCCTCAGGAAAAGAAAGGGTCCCATACCATTACAGCACGGGGATCCAAGCATCTGCTCAAATCTTTACGAGACGTTTAAGCTGGCTTAGAATCAGGCAGTAAGAGGTCACTGGGACCTCCATTACGAATGGAGCCTTTGTGCACTTGGCCCACCTAAATTTGGTGATAGTCTTCTATCAACAAGAGTCAAAATCCTGCACAGACAATCTCAAGCCTATTACATCCGGCTCATTATATATTCATATCTGCAAATATTATACTACTATGGAGAGGCAGCCCAAAGTAGACAACTTAGGTAGGAAGAGGTTTTTCGGCCCACCAAAAGAAACAAAACCCAGAAAAGTCCTACCCACCAATCACAGTCCAGTGCAATTGCTGTGTCGTTTACAAGGCTATAACAAAATATCATAATTATAATAATAATTAAAGCTGCCAAAGTTACCTTTGACCAGAATGGTACTTCAGATGCTTCTTCAGGACATAATTGGAGGTAAATGCTTTCCCACAAAGTTCGCACAGTACTGTCTTTTCTGATGGTAAAATCACATCTTTATGAATGGTTTTGTGACGACCAAGCGCAACCCTGGATTTAAATCTTCTGTGGCACTCAGGACATTCATAACGAAAACCTTGTGGATCACCCTCTAATGGAGGCTTTTGGCATACGTGACTATAGAGGGCAGCACGATTATGAAAGCCCTTTCCACATTCCTTACAAGCATAGGGTTTCTCGCCTGTGTACATACATAAATTTAGAGCGAAAAAGGAGACAAAATAAAAGAAGCTGTGAAGCAAATAAAGTACTATATATACATATTACAGCATAAATAATGCCTATAACATAATGCAACTAAATTGTACTGGTACCAGGAGTGCACATTAGTAATTCAACACAGTGGAGGGAAGCAGACGGTTTATATCCCCACAAGAAATCCTAATACGAATAAGTGAAAACACATTCCGTTTTGAAAATAAAACTAATTTTCTGAAAATAAGACCTTCATAGAAAAATCTTGAGCGCTCTCCCCTCCTTAAACACAGTAGGAAGTAGAAAGGGGAGTTATACCTCCTTTTGGTAGCCTACCTAAATAAGAATGAATGTGAAACGGCGACATTATGAGCATTAAGTATTCAAAACAAGTTTACTTTAAGAAAATCAGACCCTTCTCACAAAAAAAAAACAAAAAAACAAAACTTTGATCATCTTCCTCCCTCAAAAAGTGACGCAGATGAGAAGTAATTCTATCCCCGTATAACATTTTAATAAGCGCGAATAATCACACACGACAACATAATCACTGGGAATTGAAAGGAACTTATTTTTAACGTACTGAGGGCATCCAAATTAAATTCCCTAAGAAATTATAAAAGCAACACTAATTAGTTAAAATTAATTAGTTAATTAATTTTAACTAATTAGTATAATTAACTAATTAGTATACATAATTAATTAGCTAATTAGTACAACTAATTAGTATAAAATAATTAATATAAATAATTATATTAATTATTATAGACAATAATAAATAATAATTATATAAAATAATTAGTATAAATAATTAACTAATTAGTATAACTAATTAACTAATTAGTATAATTAACTAATTAGTTAAAACTAATTAGTTAATTTAGTCAGCAAAATTCGAACGTTATCAACCTGATGCTTCCTAAATACAACAGCTATATCGTCAAAGGAAAGCTGTTCAATTGCAAGCTGTTCGGTTTCATATGTTTTAGCTTGTTTTTTACTGATTTTTTGCCGATTCTTTTACCATGTTTCTTTCCTTTTAAATTTGGCACCCAATACAACCAAAATATGCATGACTGCATATGGAGGTCTTTTTCTTAAAAGTTGAAAAGTTAATATGCACGGTTAGACATAGACCTATTTATAGATAGACCTACATGGTTAGACATAGCACTAAGAAGCACTAAAACTGAGCTGTTTAAAAGGTACATAAAACGCACAAACACAAACTAAATTACTGTATGCTGTTAAAAAGACCCGTGAAAAAGGGGACAACAGAATACTGATACGCGTTGTGCGGCAATAAACTGGTCCCAACTTGTTTGTTTCGACCAAACCACTTCAAAGAGTCGGATTTCAATTCCAGTATCCTTGGTAGCAAGGTATAATCCAAGATTATTGTTCGGGGGGGGGGGGTATAGGTTAGAAAAAAAAATTAAAAACGCCAAAAAAATTTCCATATATATTTTGGTTAGGTTTGTTCGAGTCAGATTATTTTTTTTGGGAAGGGATTAAACCGGGTACCCCCTTCCCCCCTGGATATGGCCCTGGTTGGTACTTTAAGGTTTGATAGAACAACTGACTAACAAACAGCAGACAAATTTCCTCTTTTTCTACATTCCTAACAAACCTTATGAACAACCTAGTAGAACTTGGCTTAATATTAATATACTGAGTAAAAGCCCTACACTGAATAATAATAAATGCTCTTAAAAATCAGTATCAAATATACTGAATAAAAGCCTTATACTGAATAATACTAAATACACTCTTCTTCTTAAAATATGCTGATATTTTTACTGATTATAGCTTAGACTGAATACTAGCAAATATTCTCTTCTTCTTAAAAATCAGTATCAAATATACTGAATAAAAGCCCTATACTGAATAATACTAAATGCTCTTAAAAATCAGTATCAAATATACTGAATAAAAGCCTTATACTGAATAATACTAAATGCTCTTAAAAAACAGTATCAAATATACGGAATAAAAGCCTTATACTGAATATTACTAAATACACTCTTCTTCTTAAAATATACTGATATTTTTACTGATTATAGCTTATACTCAATACTAGTAAATAATCTCTTATTCTTAAAAATCGGTAGCAAATATACTGAATAAATTAGTCTATTGATAGATAGAAGTAGTCACTCTAAGTTCTATCATTAGTTGACAAATCGAGACAAAGACTTATCAAACATCTAAAAGGAGGCTCGCGAAAGATTTAGTGAAAATGGATCATGATACGGTCTTTATATCAGCATAAATTTTAAATTAGTTAAGCAGCTTTAATTTCGAACTTGAAATAGCCTTAATTTGTATATTGGTGTTTAATTTTCGCATTTCCGATTATAAAACTCTAGAAATAGACACCATGGCTCCTATCGACTCTGCAATAAATGTCCCTGTTATTTTAGAAACTGAGACAGATTTTTTCTAACAATCATGGCTTTACGGAGGGTAAACAATTTTAGAAATATCCCTGTTATTTTAGAAACAGAGACAGATTTTTCTAACAATCCTGGCTTTACGAGGGTAAACAATTTTAGAAATGTCCCTGTTATTTTAGAAACTGAGACAGATTTTTCTAACAAACAAGGGTCAATTTTAGAAATGGCTGTTATTTTTACGAGGGTAAACAATCCTGGCTTTACGAGGGTAAACAGTTTTAGAAATGTCCCTGTTATTTTAGAAACTGAGACAGATTTTTTCTAACAATCCTGGCTTTACGAGGGTAAACAATTTTAGAAATGTCCCTGTTATTTTAGATTTTTCTAACAATCCTGGCTTTACGAGGGTAAACAATTTTATCCCTGTTTATTTTTAGACAGAATTTTTCTAAACTGAGACAGATTTTTCTAACAATCCTGGCTTTACGAGGGTAAACAATTTTAGAAATGTCCCTGTTATTTTAGAAACTGAGACAAATTTTTACGAGGGTAAACAATTTTAGAAACATGGCTTTACGAGGGTAAACAATTTTTAGAAATGTCCCTGTTATTTTAGAAACTGAGACAGATTTTTCTCTAACAATCCTGGCTTTACGAGGGTAAACAATTTTAGAAATGATTTTTCTAACAATCCCTGTTAGGGTAAACAATTTTAGAAACTGAGACAGATTTTTTCTAACAATCCTGGCTTTACGAGGGTAAACAATTTTAGAAATGTCCCTGTTATTTTAGAAACTGAGACAGATTTTTTCTAACAATCCTGGCTTTACGAGGGTAAACAAACAATTTTAGAAATGCTTTTTCTAACCCCTGGCTTTACGAGGGTAAACAATTTTAGAAAACTGTTATTTTAGACTGAGACAGATTTTTTCTAACAATCCTGGCTTTACGAGGGTAAACAATTTTAGAAATGTCCCTGTTATTTTAGAAACTGAGACAGATTTTTCTAACAATCCTGGCTTTACGAGGGTAAACAATTTTAGAAATGTCCCTGTTATAAACATTTTAGAAATGTCCCTTTTTAGAAACTGAGACAAATTTTTTCTAACAATCATGGCTTTACGAGGGTAAACAATTTTAGAAATGTCCCTGTTATTTTAGAAACTGAGACAGATTTTTCTAACAATCCCTGGCTTTAGAAACGAGGGTAAACAATTTTAGAAATGTCCCTGTTATTTTAGAAACTGAGACAGATTTTTTCTAACAATCCTGAAACTGCTTTACGAGGGTAAACAATTTTAGAAATGTCCCTGTTATTTTAGAAACTGAGACAGATTTTTCTAACAATCCTGGCTTTACTGAGACAGTAAACAATCCTGCTTTACGAGAAATGTCCCTGTTATTTTAGAAACTGAGACAATTTTAGATGTCCCTGTTATTTTCTAACAATCCAATCCTGGCTTTACGAGGGTAAACAATTTAGAAATGTCCCTGTTATTTTAGAAACAGAGACAGATTTTTCTAACAATCCTGGCTTTACGAGGGTAAACAATTTTAGAAATGTCCCTGTTATTTTAGAAACTGAGACAGATTTTTCTAACAATCCTGGCTTTACGAGGGTAAACATTTTAGAAATGTCCCTGTTATTTTTAGAAACTGAGACAATTTTTCTAACAATCATGGCTTTACGAGGGTAAACAATTTTAGAAATGTCCCTGTTATTTTAGAAACAGAGACAGATTTTTCTAACAATCCTGGCTTTACGAGGGTAAACAATTTTAGAAATGTCCCTGTTATTTTAGAAACTGAGACAGATTTTTCTAACAATCCTGGACAGATTTTTCTTGGCTTTACGAGGGTAAACAATTTTAGAAATGTCCCTGTTATTTTTAGAACTGAGACAAATTTTTCTAACAATCATGGCTTTACGAGGGTAAACAATTTTAGAAATGTCCCTGTTATTTTAGAAACTGAGACAGATTTTGCTAACAATCATGGCTTTACGAGGGTAAACTATTTTAGAAATGTCTGAGACAACTTTTTTTCCCTGTTATTTTAGAAACTGAGACAGAGATTTTTCTAACAATCATGGCTTTACGAGGGTAAACTATTTTAGAAATGTCCCTGTTATTTTAGAAAACTGAGACAGATTTTTCTAACAATCATTTTCTAACAATCATGGCTTTACGAGGGTAAACAGTTTTATCTCCTTATTATGCAATTTTTGTATATGGATTTCGTCAGAAATTCTGGCAAAATTTTCCTCAGAAATATTCTTTCTGGGACAGTTTCGTCGATAACTGTTTTTGTCCCCTTGGACAATGGGGCTACTTCCCTGAATGAGTTTTTGGTGCATTTGAATACTTTTGATACCCAGCTTAAGTTTTCTAACTATAGGAAGCCGACTCAGAAAGATATACTACCACTACTATTCCTGACCATTCACTACAGCAACAAGCCACCTGAGGCCAACACAGCTCCTCTTACATCACTCTCTAATCAAAGCTTCCCTTTTTATCTTTTCCAATGAAGTTCCAATTTCCTTCAAAGCCTTCCTTAGGACCTCTTCCACCTCCTTCGCGAACGATCTACTTTTCGTTTGACCCAGATGGGTGGCCAAAAAAGAGAGAATACTTGGGTATCTGTCAACGTTTATCCCCTAACGTGCCCTAGCCATCTAAAACGTTCTCTCGTTATAGCCATAAAAAACGGAATAGGGCTTCAGTTTTAGTAAAGCGTGTTGTTTGAATTACTGTTAGTCAAAGAGGTACCCAAAGCCATCCGTAGACAATCCCTCTTAAAAACATCTAAGAAATCCTCCTCCAATTTTCTGAAGCACACAGGTTTCACAAACATAGTCGACCGATTCAATTTACTATTCTTGGTTTGGATAAGTATTTATTCTGCTTTTCTCCCAAACTTCAACTCTTCTAAATTTTTTTTTCAACTGTAAAAAAACGTCCTGGGCCTAGCTATTCTACTTTTAATATCTTCACTGCATCCGTTACCTTTACTAATAATACCACCAAGGGTGTGTGAAGCTACCTATTGAGGAGGGATGGGGATATCTATCTACCACAATTGGTAAATATATGTACCCCACCTCAATAAGTACTAAGAACTCGCATAAAAACCCCTTTCTCCCTTCTAAACGGGTTAGGGAATAACCAAAAGCGGGGTGAACTTGGAGTCCCGCGTGCCGATCGAAGTCAGCACTCCCGACCGAAGCCAGAGAATTAGAAGATCAGTATTTGACCAGTATTCAGTGTAGAGGATCACCAGTACTGAGTATTTGACCTGTATAGAAGATTAAAATTAGACCACTGGTATGGATGCGATTTTTTTTTTTTTTTCATTTATCTATAAAGTGTGGTTCAATCCCGCTTTCTAGGGCTATAATGAGAGAAAGGTTGAGATGGCTAGGGCACGTTCTGCAGATGAAGGATGACAGATTGTCGAAAATTGCCCTTTTCGGCCAACCGTCTAGGGCTAATCAGAAATCAGGTCGTCCTCGGTTGGTAAGGGAGATGGTCGCAAGGAAAGATTTAAGGGAGATGGGAACTTCCAGGGAATGTATAAAAAGGGCGGATTTAAAAACATAGGGATTGGGTAAGAGCTTGCGTAGTTGTGTTGCCCTCATGCAGCTTAATGCTACGGTGAGTTGCTAGTAGTAGCGCTTATTTATTTATCGAATAAAAAGACATTCAATTATCATTCCTTTTTATTATAAGAAAGGATGAATTGTGTAAATAAAAATCAAAAGAGTAGACAGGCTCCATCTCTAGTCTTGGACAGAATCCAATTTTTGAATAGCCTTTTCATTTGTATTTTGTTCACGTTTTTTCTTTTGTTACCATTTGCTTTCATTACATAACTCTTTTTTCGTTTTTTTTAAACTTCGGTATTATTTTTGAGTACTTCGAAAGGTTAGTGTTTAATTTTATGTTTAGGCTACATACATTTTTGAGCACTGAAGACAACTTGGCAAAGGTCCTTGCCGAAGTACTTGCTTTGTCTTCATTATTCACTAACTTAAAATTAATTTTTGTTGTTTCGTCTTTTTGATTCTCCGTCCTTTCCATCTTTTAATTTTGTTATGTCACGTATAGCCAATGTTTTCTACCCAAGTAGTCGAGTGTACCTAACGATAGTTTGGATACCTACTTCGAATGCCCCTGCACTTACCCGCAAAGACGATCTTTGACTTTGACCCTACGAAAACCGGTTGAAGCGACCTCGAGGTCGACTGAAGAAATGATGGTCCGAGAGCTTGTCCGAGTTCCTGGCGATGGCAAACATCAGAGCGAGCGAAACGCAAGCCCTCGCACTGAACCGAAGCGGATGGAGGAGGCAGACGTTACTCTCTACACCGAGCAGCGTCCGGCAGAAGACCTAAGTCAAGTCAATGTGATCTTAGAACCCATTTACAAATCATACAAATAGGTGATTTAAAAAAAGACATCATAAGTATATTTTGGTAGTAGGGTGGATAAACAAGACGTTTATATACACACATTTAAATATATTGTGCACACATGTACAGTGTAAATACATAGACTTGGTCTCCTGTAAAAAGCGTTTTTTTGGCTCCTAATTTTTTTCCTCCCCGTTCCTACATAAAAGTTTTGTCATTTCTCAATGGAAATAATCTCGTCCACTTTTTTTTATTGATTTTTTAAATATCTTCTTCGTATTCCAATCTTCCTATTTCTCTTGGCGTCACAGGTCATTTGGTTTGGAACAGAGTCAATGGTGACCTTGTAAGCTCAACCAGAGTCAACCCAGCTCTAAATGGGTACTTGGAGGAATCTGAAAAAAAAAAAAA